>CM067369.1:191485658-191893158 GCA_034401795.1 Chaetoderma sp. LZ-2023a
CTAATAAACACTGTTGAACATTTTGAACTAATTTTACTGGGAGCTGTTGCTGTCATATGCAGCAAAAGGTACAGTCAAATTATTTTCAAAATTTTCAACAGCTTACCTCTATAGTTACATTTAAATTTAGATTCTGGTAATGTTTTCCATGTTTCAACCTGATTCCAGCACACGTACACAATGGCCGAAGCTTAGCTAGAAATTGGTGCTAACGTGATAAAATCAATGAATGGAGGAATCTGGTTTTAGCTATGCCCCGCCCATCTTTAGTTAAGCTCCACCCACACCTCGCTCGTGTTGAGATCAATCGATCTCTGCACTCCCTGAATCTCAATTTCTAGAAAACTATACAGGTAAGTTGTTGAATATTTTGAAACTAATTTGACTGGGTGGTGGTGTTGCCTAGACAAATTAGTTTCAAAATATTCAACAGATGTTTATTAACTAGTAAAGACATACAATTCGTAAAACTTGACGGACTATTAAGCGTTTATGACGGACTCTTTCGCGTCATTCACAACGTAATTGAGTATGACGTCAGCATACATGTAACGTCATAATTATGATTGACTGAGAAACTGGATTCCTCAATTGAATTCCAGTCACGTCTGTTTCTACCCGAATATAAAACACAAAATGGTGTCATTTGATTCCACAATGCTCACATAGATGATGTCATTTCATCGACAGATCGGATCCGTGAATTACATTTACAGTTAATCCCAATTACAATGTAGGCCTACAGGTAAGAACTACAGCTGATTGCACTTAATTTCTCCCAATCCTCAACATATATTAACACAATCTACCAATTAGAATTTCTCAGATATTTAAAGACACCATTCTAGAAATATACACCGACTATATATTCAGCAAGATCTGGGCACAATAGAGATAATAAATACAAAGACGCATCGAACAAATATGTTTCTATGATCATACGCAATATATACATATAAAACATCTAGTCATAAAATGCACACCTTCATCACAACTACATCACACACGTGCGCGCGCATGCACGCTCGCACTCACGCTCGCAGGCACACAAACACGCACGCACTCACGCAGGCACGCACGCGCGCACACACACACACGTACGCACGCACGCACACACGTGCACACACCGATGTTACAAACATCCACACGACGCGGCGCTCATTTCAGTCATTCTCTCCACAGCTACTGAACCATCAAGTCGTTCAAAAAGAACTGACATTGGATGATACCTGATCGGAACACACGATGCTCGAGGAACGTCATCTGTATTCTCATAGTTTGTCATCATGTGGTAGAAGTTCTTTAACTGTGCATAGTTTGTTGTATTATAATAATTATCCGTGAGTGGGGAGGAACAATGACCGACACAGATGTTAGCGCAGTACCAGAGTGGTGCAATGATCCAATTGAAGTTGATATTCGAAAAACGCAGCCTCCATTGTTTGAGTCCACACAAAGGAATACGATATACACGATCGGTATCAGTGGAAACCTCTTTATAACGAGGGTAGTCGAAATTATTATTTTGACATTTAAGATCCCTTTCATGTCTAAATCTTACTCGGTGCCTCTGTGACGTGTTGGTCGCAAGAATACTGGGTTGTACACCCTCGCCATCACTGGCATTTGCTACTATTGGAGACTCGGATAACAATGGCGTCGTTGGACCAGATATATTACTGACTGTGGTATTACCGGGAAAAGGTATCCTTGCAGTACGGCGTATTCTTAATTTCCTCACCGGTCGCCGTTGCCAAAAGTGAAATGATTCTGGGTTCATGTCACTATACATAACGATTAAAGGTGATCGCCGGTGACTCCTCGCTATTCTCCAGTGGTACAGCCTATGCAGGTTCGGCTTTGCAACCTTAATTCCTGTCAAGTTATAGTGAACATAGAATGTCAGCTCCAATTGAATACGAGGTGAGCTTATGAGAGATGAAGAAATATTGTTCAGCAGCGCAGTGATATTGAACATGCTAAAGTCAGTTACAGCTGTGCTCACTTCTGGGCCGTCCAACTGCTGGATATCTGCAAAAAAGTAATAAGACAAATACTTAGACCGAGCTCTTGTTCTAATCAATACCAATCAGACGTTTTCATTAAATAAGCAAGGGAGAAAGGTAGCTTAAAGAAAAGAAAATCTAGTAACTTATGATAACACAAGTGCATATTATACTTAGTCAGGCCTAATCTGGCCATCAAACGTATAGCAGCATAGATATGTTCTCGAGAATATTGCGATAGATGTTACATTGAAATGGACGATAAATTGTGATTGATATAAACTTTTTGTATGCCCCAATGCTTGAAGACGTTTTGGTTTAATTGTGGTTTGGTTCTGGGCATAGGGGCCTACACAGTATAGTTAATAAATAAGTACGTGTTTCCAAAGCAAAAACAGAAACATATTCGTACAATTTTGAAAATAGATGTAAGAAATGTTTTGTTGAATATTTTGAACATAATAGACCTTTCCGAGTTTATCCACGGATCATATGACGTCATAACGGAGTAGGCGATGTGTATGCTGACGTCATAATCATTGCGTCGTAAATGATTCTATATGGCCGTCTTTAACTCTAAATATCCCGACACGCTGTACGAATTGTATGTCTCTACTATTTAATAAGCATGCTTGAATAGAAAACTATACAGGTAAGCTGTTGAATTTTTTGATACTAATTTGACTAGGCGTTGTTGCTAGGCAGCAACAGCACCCAGTAAAATAAGTTTCATAGTATTTAACAGCTTATCTGTATAGTTTTTCTGGAAATTGATAGTCAGGGAGTTCAGAGATCGATCGATCCCAACACGAGCGAGGTGTCGGTGGGGCTTAGCTAGAGATGGGCGGGTATAGCTAAAGGTGGAAAGGTCTAATTCAGACGTCTATTACTGACTTCCCTGAACGGGTGATATCGTCTCTGGCGTGCTTGAGCTCTAATGGCCATACACCTCAAGAACGTCTTGCTATTCTGTCTGTGAGGGCACTAGATAATGCTTCTGTTTTCCATGTGATTGTTACTAGAACGTTATATCCTTCTTGTTTCTCATCTATATTGTTGTAGAACATTACTCTCTTCGCTCTATTATAGACACTGTAGATAATGGAATCTCAAAGGTTAATTAGTAGACCTTCTGCGAGGTATCCTTAACTTGTACTAGTAAATAGATTATGTCACTAATAATTCTATATGCTCGTCTCTCTGATGTTTGTTTTAGAGTAGCGGCAAGAAGGTTTCTTTTTTTTAAACATATTTTATTGTACTGATAATATAACGGGATTGGGCACAAGTTCTATCAACTTAGCTAGGCCCTCTCCCTACATAATCATTACGACGGCTAAATGCGTAAAATTGTTAAATTCAAACGTATATACAGTAAGGAAATTATGATAAATATGAAAGTAGAAAGTAGAGAGAGAGAGAGAGAGAGAGAGAGAGAGAGAGAGAGAGAGAGAGAGAGAGAGAGGGAGGGAGGGAGGGAGGGAGGTAGGGAGGGAGGGAGGGAGGGAGGGAGGGAGGGAGGGAGGGAGGGAGGGAGGGAGAGAGAGAGAGAGAGAGAGAGAGCGAGAGAGAGAGAGCGGAAGATATTTAATATCACTTAGCAGTTAGTACGTATATGTTAAAAGCGTTTGATTTGTATTATATAATTCTGTACATTTTTTAGCAAAACATCGTTCATTTGTGGAGATAAATCTGGATTTCCATTCAGAATGAAGACTAACAGCATATTGGGCATAAATCCTACTATGGCCCTAAATAAATCTCTTCTCTCACTCTCCCATCTTCGACATTCTAAGAAATAATGAAAAGATGTTTCTGGCGTTTGACATTCTGGGCAGTTTCTTTCTTCGAGTAAATGGTGTCGAAATAAATCATAAAATTATTCAGTTGGCTACAATTGTTTCTGAGCTTGCAAAGTGTAAGATATTTTCGCGCCTTCTACCTGAGGAATAGTATATGGAAATTTGTTCTGAAACATTTCGGTCAGATTTTGTAAGATTGTTTTGGAAAATCGAAACAGACGGCGCTGACTTTATTGCTGTTTCTAGATTGTTCCACAATTGGATGGTACTAGGTAGAAAAGATTTTTTAAACACTTCAAGGCGATGCCTTAGTGGCATAAAATTCTCTAAATTTCGAAGATTATATCTTGAAGCATTACCCACCCGTTCAGGAATCAAATCACGTATATAGTCAGGGCACTCGTTGTGGATAATTTTATAGAACAAAATACGTTTTTTGTGCTTTCGGCGCTCCCGTAGAGGTATTATGACCGTTTCACTATAAATATTTGCCAAAGATGTGTATTTTTACAGACCAGTTATAATCCGCATGGCCTCATTCTGAATGATTTCAAGTTTATCAGCATCCTGGTCCGAACATCCGTCCCAAACTTCACACCCATATTCGAGTACTGGGCGAAGGTAAGCAACATAAATTTTGAATAATGTTTTTCTACTTAAAATGTATTTCATCTGCCGCATGGTGGCCAATATTTTGGCAGTCTTTTTGGATATTTGGTCTATATGAGTTGTCCACTTTAAATCGTTCGAAATTGTTACGCCAAGATACTTTCTAGACTGCACTGATGATATTTGTATGTTATTTAGAAAAATATTCGGAAATGAAAAGTTAAGTGTATTCGAAATAGTTTGATTTACAGTTTATGTGGCATTAAACTTGACTAACCATTGTTTTGACCAGTCAGAAATTTTGTTTAAATCTTTATTTAGGTTTCTTTAAATTTCAATTGACGTGGCACTAGAACAGCATAAAGCCGTGTCGTCAGCATATGAACGTAAGACACTATCGATGTTATGTGAAATGTCATTTATATAAATTAGGAATAAGAGTGGACCGAACACTGAACCTTGTGGAACTCCAGCTTCTATTTGTTTCAAAGAAGATTTTCTTGGTTGGTTAAGAAACACTGTTGTCGTGAAGATAAATAGTTAATAAACCAGCTAAGAAATCTTACTCCTAGTCCAAGCTCTTGTAACTTAAAACATTAATCCCTTGTGCCATACTCTGTAAAATGCTTTCGAGATGTCACAAAGTACAACACATGTGGATTTGTGTTCATCGAGTGCATTTGAGAGAATATGACACAATTCAATTAAATGGAAGACAGTCGAATAGCCAGGCCGAAAACCGGACTGCTACTTGTAGAGGAGATTTTGCCTATGGAGGTGATTATATACGTGCTTGAATATTATTCTTTCCATAACTTTACCTACAGTACTTAAGAGTGAAATTGGTCGGTAGTTCTCAGGTAATTCCCGGCCACCTTTTTTAAACAAAGCAAACACAGTAGCCGTTTTCCAAGCATTTGGAAATATTCCGGTCTCAAATGATATGTTTAAGAGCAATGCTAATGGAGATGCTATTGAATGTGATGTTGCCTTTAGCATTTTATGGCTTATTTCATCCTTTCCAGAGGCCTTATTTAGCGCAGGTACTTGTATTACGTCTATTACTTCTGATTCCTGAATAATAATATCAGACAGAATAAAATTAGTTTTGATTTCAAGTGTGGGTATGTGGATACTTGTATCATCGGCATTCATTGGAAATAGATGTAAAATAACTATTTAAGCATGTTGCCTTTTCCAAGTCAGTATTAGCATATTTTTCATATCCATTATCTTCAAATAGTAGTGGCGGGATAGTTGAGGTGGAGATTCCGCTAATAAGCTGTTTCACTAATGTCCAGTATGGAAGGGGATTATGAGTAGACAGCTCCTCTAACATTATATCTGCAGATCCTATAAAATCCTGTTTTGCCTTCTTTTTCATATTATTAACTTTGTTTCGTTTCCTTTTAAATTTGAGCCAGTCTGTTTGCAGCTGGCTCCTCCTGGCCCCTTTCCTAAGTCTATCTCTTGCCCTAATTTCACGCCTTAGTGCCCCGTCGAACCATGGTTTATCATCAGTCCTAATTGTTACCACTCTATTAGGGATACACTCATTTACCATATCCATAAAAAGTGTGTTGAATATTTCACACATCTCATTTAGATCATCACAGGTTAAAAATAGAACTATCCACGGTGTATTAAGAATTTCCCTGTTCAGCTTCACAAAATTCGCCTTTCTGTTTCTGTGAAGTATCCAAGACTGAAAGCGCCTCTGTTTATGACAAATTAATGGGCACGATACTTTTGTAGATCACTTCTTATGGACTGACTTCTTCGGCTGCTTTTCCTCAAGATGGTTTCCAAATTAACTTTGTTCTTTTATTTTAACACTCCTTTGTATGATTAATGTATTCTGTGGCTGCCGTAGAAGAAACATCCTACAGCTGTCCGTCTTTACTTTTGCCAAATGTGTCTTGACTTGAGTGTACCGAGTCCTGCTTTCTTGAGGTCACCTCGTAGCACGCTTATCAGATTTATGCAATGACGTCCTCTCCTTGCTTTGTATTTGCTGGCTCCGAGTAGGGGGAATTCCAAGGCTGTCTGTGCTGGTGTGTCTTCTGGCATTCTTAGCACATGGCCAAATATGGACCATCTTTGCTGGGCGACTTTTACAGACAGCGGCGACGTATTACACATCTTGTATCGTGCATCATCGGAAATTATGCTGTCTGGCCATCAGTGTCCAGTGATGGTGCGTAGGTGTTTGCTGTGCCAGGCATCTAGTTTGTTTAGAACTGACTTTGGAGCTGCCCACTGTTACAGTTATACAGCATCATGGATACGAAGGTTGCATTGTATAACCGTAGTCTTTTTATCAAGGGCATCTTTGATCTACGAATCCATAGCTTCCAGAAAGACTGGAAAGCTATTTTCCCCATGACGCGGCGTGTAGCAAATGTCAGCAGTAATGCAAAGCAGTGAGCCCAGGATTTTACTTTTCCTCAATGGTTCGCCGCCACGAAGTGGATCGTTATTTTCTTTAGTTTCATGCTTTGTAGATAGGTATATGTGGGTGAACTCTGTTTTGGATTCATTCATAAAGAGATTATCAATTTTGAAGATTGCTTGCGGCTATTGGGAGAAGTTCGTCAAGGGGTTTATTTTCCTCGTCTATGAAGTCCACATCGTCCGCATATTCCATCTCTAGCGTCATAGCCAGTATTGACACTGGGGGTTTGGTCTTGTGGAACCGTACCTCACGGATTTCAATGCAGCAGCAAGGTAGTAGGTGAAAAGCACAGGAGGTAGACCATCTCCCTGTGGGGAACCGATTGATGTCTCAAACTCTACAGACTTCACTGATATGAATCGTACTCTCAGCTTGGTGTCTGCAAGTAGTAGTCTCACTAGTCGTAGCTCATCTTCATTGCAACTGACCTGGCGTAGTACATCTAGGATCATTGAGCGTTTAATTGTGTCGAAAGCTAGTAACATGTCAATGCCCATTTTGTGGAAATCCCAGAGTTTGGACATGACTACCGACACAAGCATGCGTTGAGCCCATACAATGTCTGCGTAGTTGTGTCCACGTTTGAAGCCGCTTTGTCATAGTCCGGTGAAGTCATCGATCTTGTCTCGGATGCGGCATAGAGTAACATTGGATATGGTTTTCCGTATGCTGTTGTGGAGCACAATGGGCCGCAGATTGGGGGGTGGGGAGGGGGCGGGGCAGGTTGCTTCTTGAGCCTGGGTAGCGCTATAAGGGTGCAGCCTCGATGGGAAGCTGGTGCATAAAAGCTGAATTGATTAGGTGCGTGGTCGGTTTTGAGATAATGTCACTTGCGTATTTGAATAGTTCATTGCTCATGCCACCAGGTCCAGATGCACGCAAGTTTTTCAGGGGCTTTGCGTGCCTTCTCAACTTTTGCTGTTTTAATTGGTGTTAGTAATGGCCTGGGGTCTCCTGAGAACGGTGCAAGGGCTCATCATCGTGGTCAGTGAACTGTTCCTTGAACCATTCTCTAATCACTCAGCTTTGCCCTGGTCAGTCCCGATAAAGTCTCCTTCAGTGTTATGTACAGTGACTGGTGGTGTGTAGTCAGTAACTCTTAGGGCTCGGGCTAACCGAAACATTTTGTGACAGTCATCCATGACCGAGATTTCATTTGCTAGCGAGTCTGCTTGTTGAATAGCAAGATCTTTTAAACATTCACTAATGTGGCGCAGAATGTTATTGCGCTTGCGGCGTGGTTAGGTGCGGTCTTCATTTTGGGCACTTTAATAGATGTGGAGCCGTAACGCTTTCTGCTCTGCTGACAGTTTTACTACTACAGGGTCGTTAATATACCTAGTTCGGTTGTTTTTAAGAACACCTATGGGGCTGGTAGCTGATGATTCAATAGATTTCAGTATTTTGGTTAGGGCTTCATTTGGATCGGAGCTGACGTCGATGTTAGCTATATCTGCTCCCCTAGGGCCTTTTTGTTTGTCAGTGTCACTGATGAGCTTGGGTAGGTTGTAGGTTATTCTACCCGATTGCCTGGTATGGCGTTTATACATTAGGTAGGGGTCGTTCATCTGAAGGTGTGTAATGACTGGCGTATGGTCAGAATTGAGGTGTGTGCCTCCGTGGGAACGAGCATCCCGAAGTAGGTTTTGCTTCAGTCTTTCATAGTATGAAGTCTATTTGGCTGAAGACAGCTGTTGTAGCCTTAGAATTAACACTCCTTTACCCATTATTTATGTATTATTTTTTTGTTATTCTATCCAGTTGTGTAAAAGTTTTATGAGCAGATAATTTCGGTCTACCAATTGGATCTTGCCAAGAGTAATAATCCCGTAGAGATGATTAGGAAAGTGTTGGTGAATAGACAAATCAGTTCTATCGGTGAATGACAACGAAATGGCATGGTAGCTGCGGGGCGTATATGATCTGAATTTTCCAGCAAGAGAATTCTATACTTTATTGCAGCACATTAGTTGTCTAAAGTAGTTGAGGAAGTTGGACATTAATTTTATTCACCTATCTCTTTAAAATATGTTATATAAAATTTCGACAGCTTTTATAGGTTCTCTGCATTCCAGAGGGAATATAATATTAATTTTAATTCTATTTGATCCAGTTTATCTAACCCAGGAAATGACGATATACTATATTGTCTTCCTTACGTTGTTTATTTGAGAATTTTGCGGTCTTTTCTCAATTAAGTCTCTAGCCTTTAGAAAAATTAATTCACCTGCTTTTAAAGCTTAATTCGCTGGCCTTTGTTTAAAGTTCTTGCATTTTACAACATTAATTGGGTGCTATCCAATCTTCTGGTCATGAATTTGACAAAAAGTTATTATTTTAAGAAACTATGACTGCATGCAAAATTTGATATTAGAACAATTTTATAATAGAAAAAACTCATACCCAGAAGGTTGGATAACAAACGATTAATGTTCTGAATTGTCAGAAATATAAACAAATGCCAGAGAATTAATCTTTAAAAGCCGGTTTAAGTTGGTTCTAAAAATGGCCAGAAAATCTATATAAGAGGAAAGTTTTCATATATAATTACATACAGCTATTTTTTCCATCTGTTGTTTTGAGTCCAATCACAGTTTTTGATGGTAACGTCGGCGTATCGTTGAGAGTGTTGTATGCTTTTCTACAGAGTACAAGCTCTGCATGGTCAAATGTTCCAGCTTTAGGTACAGCATTCAATGAGAACAGGAATGTTACTCTGTCATGACCAGACACGTTGACTGTGAAAACAGAACAAACAGGCTTATACACAAGATACCGACTCCATGTCGAGTTAAACTGTCTAGACCATGATAACACATGTTACCGTGCGGCTACTGGGGTGGGTCCAGTAGCCGCACAGTAAGCTGCGTTATCAAGGGAGTGTCATCTGAGAACCACCCACAGACCCCTGCTTTTTAAATCCAAAATGGCTATTATTTAAGACACGTAACCCCCTGTATTCTGTATTAAGAGACAAACTACCTTTAGTGATCACTTCGCGATTACTCATAAGATGGTCGTTTAAGGCAAGTTTGGCTACTTTAACCCTTTAACCATTGCATACCAGAAACGATAAATTATGTATGATGCAAGGTATTCTGTTGAATATTTACACCCGTAAGCTGACGTCACCATTAAAATTAGTCGGGCAGCCACGAAACTGGAAAAAGTGCCTCAAGAAATTGCGTCGGAATTGCATGTCTTTGGTGAATTTACAATTTAATAAATAGTCTGTTGAATATTAAACCAATTTGACTGGTAGGCCCAATCACAGTCAAAACATTCAACAGCTTATATGTATAGTTACCGTGACATTTAATTTTTGGGAGTTCAGGGCTCAAAGTATAAAATCGATTTCAATACGAGTACAAAATAGGTGGCGTCTTAGCTAGAAATAAGCCGGGCATAGCTAGAATTGGATCCCGATGTATATCGATACCCGAACTTCCTGATTATCAATTTTCAGAAAACTACACAGATAAGCTGTTGAATATTTTGATACTAATTTGACTGGGCGCTGTTGCTACCTATGGTAGCAACGGCGTCCAGTTAAATTAGTTTCAAAATATTCAACAGCGTGCTTAATAAATTGTGGAGACATACAATTCGTACAACGGGTCGGACTATTAAGATTTAAAGACGGGCCAAATATAATCATTTATGACGTAATGATTATGACGTCATCCTACACGCAGCTTAGCTCATTATGACGTCATATGACGTCAGATGATAGATGGCTACGCTGGAAAGGCGAAGTGCATTGCAGTCAGGACAAAAAGAGATGGAGGGCCTATATATTCATTAAATTTCGAAAAGTGGGGGTGAACATACCACTCCCCAGATCCACACCCACCAAGCATATGCAACTTTCTACACGCACGCACGCATCCACACACCGAATGTAATATCCTGCCAAACGTTTATTTGATGCTTGGGTGTGCTTGGTGCTAGAGCAACGTCAGCGGTATGGAATGTTTTCTCATAGAGACCCAATCTGCATTTTCCTATCTCCAGTCTGCACCCTTTCCTAAGAAGTACCCAATGGTGTCCTCGCGTGGTACTATCTTTGACTGTTTCCAACATAATTCCCGTTGTTTCTGGGTCGTATAGACCCTATGCCCTTCAGGATCTTGAAGATCTGTATCATATATATCTCACGCGTCTGTATCTGAGTGGCAACAGTCCTAGTTTTCTTAGTCTTTCATGATATTCTAGTTCCTTCAATGAGGGGACCAATATTAATTACGTATTTTGTGGCTCTTCTCTGCGCATTTTCTAACCCAACGATGTCCTCTCTTATATGCGGATCCCATACACTAACTACATATTCCAGAAGAGGTCTCACGAGTGTTTTGAACAGATAACAGAACATTTTTTCATCAAGGTATGTAACCGATCGTCTAATCAGACCCATGATGCCGTTTGCCTTGTTCACGTTTGCCTGAATATGGGATTCGAAGGTTTTGTTTTTGTCAACAACCACTCTTATGCCATTTTCTTTGTCTACATTATCAAATATAGCCGCTTCTCCTTTCGCGTTATATAAACGGTACCCTTTCTCAACTGTAGAACTTCCACTCTGTGCCATGATTATTTTACACTTATTTCGATGGAATCTTAATAGCCATGTATCTCTCTGTTTTTGTCGTGAATTTAGGTCATTTTCCAATTTAATCATTTCGTCTGGTTCTCTATAATCTCAGTGTACAGCTTTGTGTCGTCTGCAAATAGGTATGCCATTGCGTTCACAATTTCTGGCAGATCGTTTATGTATATCATATATGTATGGTATGGGTCCTGGAATTGCCCTTTCCAGTTTTATGCCCCGCCCATCTCTAGCTAAACTTCACCCACACCTCGCTCCTCTTGGGATCGATCGATCTCTGAACTCCCTGACTATCAATTTCAATACAGGTAAGCTATTGAATATTTTGAAACTGAGTTGTTCGAGTGCTGTTGCTGGTTATGGCAGCAACAACGAACAGTCAAATTAGTTTCAAAATATTCAACAGCATGTTTATTAAATAGTAAAGACATACAATTCGTACAACCTGTCGGACTATTAAGAGTTAAAGACGGGCAAAATAGAATGACGTAATGATTATGACGTAATCCTACACGCCACTTAGCGCCATTGAATACCTTAAATCAAAATGGCAATTCATTTGTAAGTTTTTGTGAACCGTCATAGTTAATGGCGTGAGGTTGTCCTACATTCGCAACCGCGTTGTCGTGTGATCCGCACCTGCATCAATTTATGCACGTACTACTCCGTGTTTTCTAACATATAAAATTCCGTCACGGCAGGCGTTATGTCTGAATTTTCATATGACATATAACTGCTTTGGCGTACACATGTGAGCACACATCCTTAGCATTTTGTTGTTTCTCCACGGCATAGTCTCCCGGGAATCTGTCTTTAAATGCGACCACGATCTTGGGAGCGGCAAACGGGAGATGATTTCGCTTGGCATGTTGTGATAATAATGTTACTATTATTTACTACGTGTTCTGTTTTCAACATGATTGGCCGACATTACGAAAAGCGACGGGTATTACGTTCGCTTGGGCCGATTTTGTATTACTATTACACAGCCACCTATTAACAATGCCGTTAACCCTCAAACTTATTCAAGAAAATTTAGATTTTCTCATTCAAAGTGCCCATGCGCAAAGCAAGAGAAATTTTCTTTGAAATTACACCACTGCGATGACTGGCTATCGAGCCCATCATTCCAGTGGTGAATAAAAAATATCCTCTTTATCTGCAAATGGGCATTTCTCTCAAGACTACTACGTAAGCCGTTTAGGCCAGCTTGATGGTTACACGGTTGACCTACTGTATGGTTTAGAATACGGACGCGCCATACTAGGTCTGGTATTGAACAGGTGGCGATAGCTGCTTATAACCGTAAATGGTTTTTTACAATTTCCTAACTGCGTAGACCTATGCGTACACTACGTATCCTATTTGCAGTTCGTGCTTATATAATTTGACGCAATAACACACTCATTGCCCTTTCGGGGGAGGAAAGCATTTATTACCAGTATGTGAATATTTGACATTTTAGCAGGATAATATTTTCCAAAGAGGTAACTTGTACTATACCCCTTCCCCAACCAACCTCCACCCTACCTATTTTCTCTTTAGCAATTTGGCAGTGATTGGCTACTTTTAATGTCACGGACATTTGCGATAGCGCAGAGCATCCAAACTGTTGACTGCTAGGCCTACATGGTGCTGAATAGTATGCTAGTTGAATCAAATCGTACATGTGCCATGGTATTTACACGGGCTATGATTATCAAAGGCTGTTAGGCCCTAGAATTTGCCGTTGTGTGAACTATCGATGACCGACCATGTTTTGCACCCTTTGCACAAGGGTTAACAGTCGTGACTCGGGTCGCATTGCAGACAGCCGCACGTCCATTAAAATTATGTACCTTTAATAATCCTTTTCAGGATGAGAAATATTTCCACGTAGTTTTCCTCTGTAAATTCGTAAATGGTTATTGAAAATTACCATAATTGGTTTGCATATCGGGAAAACTAGAAAGAAATATTTTGATTTTAATCAAATGCGGGAACTATAGTGGCCCAATCGAATCGGCAGTATGGGTAATGAAAGATCCATCTAGATCTGAAAGCTATTTGGCCCATATTGATTATACGGTGCCTGATCCAGGGAGGGGCGCAGTATAGGTGCCACCTGTACCTTGTGCAATAAAATAATTTACTCTGCAACATGCAAAATAGTGGCCAACTAGGCAGTATGTGTGGGGTGGGATGGGCGGTAATGCTTGATCGAGTTAATAATGTGTGTGTCATCAATCTTTTGACATAAACCATGGAAGGATATTCACAAATTGTCGCTATTTAGTGGGCGTCAGACGCGTATGTCTTTCGAATCAGCGTGTACTGCCTCAGTGGCGGGTCCAGGGGGGGGGGGGGGGGCTACAAACACTAGACACACGACACAAAATTATAGATGACCAACCTCCAAAATTTTCCGGGAAAGGACCAGAGTACCATTTCTTACCCACACTTCAACATATTCTAGTAACTTTTCTTCAACTGATAGTACCTCACGAAATGCAGGAGACACTTTCTAAAACCATCTAAATTTCACAATTCTCTGTAAGAGGGCGCACGTGCCATTTATCTTCTAACACCTACACATAAATTCAAAGTAATGTGCCAACTAATATCTCCAGAAGTGCAGGAAACACACTCTAAATATACAACTATCTTCGTGTGCAGGACCAATTTGCCATTTCTCCCGAAACATCGACACATACAACAAGCCAGAGTCAGACGACATGTATGATGATACATAATTTTGTATGTCGTACATGTGCATCATACACGATCATACATCATCGGGCCAACCAGTGACACCAACAAAATCACGTGATACAAATTCCTGTATATGATTGGCTGTTTCATCAAACATGTCGGACGAAAGTTGAACATCGTCCGACTTTTTTGCTTGTATGATTCGACTTGTCGAAAAGTATGGTGCACGATCAAACATCGTCCGACTTTGTCGAATCATACATGTATAATCATACATGTTGGATCGTCTGTCATAGGCTTAAGATATGAGCTGATATTACATCCAGGCAACGCTCGAGAACACTCCGATGGTATATAAATTTCAGTATTTCAGAAGCATCTCGGAACATGATTACACCCCCAACCCTCCCCCCCCCCCACCCCAACACCCCCTCCACCCCCCCCCCCCCCCACCCCCACCCCCACCCCACCCCACCCCTTATATGTCTTCCTAACATTTTCTTAGGACATTAGTCATATATCAATTTAAGAGAAGTTGAATCTGAGTGCAAGCTTGTTTGAATTTTCTATGCTTGGGCGATCTATTTACTGACAGTTTGCAAAAGTATCCACTATGTGTAGCTTGGAGTTACGCAGGGGCCTAAAATTAAGAAGAGATTATTTCGTGTCACTTGGGGGTGGGGGGATGGCATTTTGAGGGCTATATGCAAATGCACTTGTTGCTCTGCCTTAGGTTCAGCCCTGAATATATATCTATCTACCTTACCTTTGCTTGGGAAATATGCTTGCACGGCCGTGCTCATTCCTGGTCGGTCGTCCCCTTTTGGCCCGACGAGATATGTATCCTCCCGGGCCAATGCATCATATAAATTCATCATAAATAAAGGGTGGGCCTGTCGATGATGATGACGATGATGACGATGGTGGCCTCTTGATGATGTCTGATTTGCCAATGATTTCTTGTAACTTGGTTCCCCGTTAAATTCACTTCTTTCTGAAATGCTACTTATTTTAAGAGTATTTTCCAATTCCCCTCGCTCTTGTAACAGAGAAACAAACGTTTTTTTCACTCTTTTGCCTCCTAAATTTAATGCACTGGCGTCATCTGTTTTGATATTGTCGATAGATTTGTCCACAGTTGTTGGTACTGAGCGGTGTTCGGAGACATAAATATGCGCCATGAGACACATCAACACGCATACAATGTTTATGTTGGCTCGAAAAGGAGACCACATCCTGATAAATTGTAGTCTTTGTTTTACTCGCGCCATGATAACTGAGTCGATTTATAAGGTTTTACAAGATGATTTTAGATGTAAAATATTCCACAACCATGAAACAAACATCTGAAGACAGTAGACCTTTCCAGTTTTAACAATGCCCCGCCCATCTCTAACTAAGCTCCACCTACGCCTTTCTCGTGTTAGGGTCGATCGATCCCTGAACTCACTGACTATCAAATCACAGAAAACTATACAGCTAACATGTTGAACATTTTGAAATTGATTTGACTGTGCGCTGCTGCTGCCTATGGCAGCAACAGCGTCCAGTCAAATTAGTTTCAAAATATTCAACAGCATGTTTATTGAATAGTAAAGATATACAATTCATACAACTTGTCGGACTATTAAGCTCTAAAGACGGACTATTTAGAATCATTCATGACGTCATGATTATGACGTCATCCTACACGTCACGTAGTTGATTATGATGTCATATGATGGATGGATAAACTTGGAAAGGACCATTAATCCTCAAGACACACACCAAGTATTATTAACAAATTTGCGCAGACAGTAAGTAATAAGCACTTAAATAAATCCTCAGCGTCTGAACATACAGTATTCCTTCGTTTCCATAATATCATCTGATATAAAATGTGCTTTTTAAAATCTTCATTCACTGTTCTACCTTCTCGTGCTGATCAACTTAAAGCTGTCCAATTTTAGACCAACCAATCCGCTCCAAATTAGAATGTAGGACTATTTGAATGTTAACGGTATGTTTACTTTGAGCAATGATCGACAGATATGGTCCACGAGTAACACCCGCTACAGGTGTAGCTGTTTGCATCATCAGTATAACCGCATCTGTATAGACCTATGGAATGCGTAGATGTAACAGCTATGGCGGTACCGTAGCCCACAGACCTCGCATGCGTAGACGCAATACGGATGTAAATAAATATAGACAACCAGGTTTAAGATTTAAGTCATGACACCAAAGGTATACTCAATTTAATTTAATTCAATTCAATTCAATTCAAATAATTTGTATTTGACAACATATCATTCACAAAAATTGCTAAGGTCCGTGCATACGCTAATTAAGTAGGCCTAGGTCCTAATAAACGTGATTTTATTATATTTTGGAAAACACGACCTCACAGCTCCTGTCACCCTTACACTTCAGCGCAAACATAACTATTTGGTTGCTCTGGTTGAAATGGTTAAAGTCATATCCGGTTTAATTTACCTGACGGCACTTTATCCTAGATACAATATTCTCAGCTGCATTAATCAATTCATAAAGGAGAAAGGTGAAGATTGGCCCTGGAACGCAATGCAATACTAAGATATACATATATATATATATATATATATATATATATATATATATATATATATATATATATATATATATATATATATATATATATATATATATATATATATATATATGTGTGTGTGCGTGTGCGTGTGCGTGTGCGTGTGCGTGTGCGTGTGCGTGTGTGTGTGTGTGTGTGCGTGTGTGTATAACACATATGACGGTACACCCCGCACACCGTATGCACTGACAGGTCCACTTGGGAACGGTTCCGCTGTCTCTGAAGATAGAGAAACAGCGACGGTCAATATTGGGACATTCAAATTCCAGAGAATACACCCGTTCGGTAGGCATTGTACACTCAGGACGCCATACCAACTTGTTATATGTTTTGCGATCTGACCTAAAAACGTAATCTAAGACTAAGACGATAAAGAACCTAAAGGAGCTTAGTATGCTAGCAAAGGACAAGCGTTAGACACAGGGAAGGAAGTTGAAGAAAACTGATTGCGGTAGAAAGAAGCATCATCATTGTCACCGTCATCGTCGCGGCCGCCGCCACCGTTGCTGCCGCCGCCGCCGCGGCCACCACGACCACCACCTCCTCCTCCTCCTCGTCCTCCTCCTCCTCCGCGTCCTTCTCCTCCTCCTCCTTCGTCGTCGTCGTCGTCGCCACCACCAGCATCATTAACACCACCACCACTACCATTACCACCATCACCACCCACCCACCCACCCACTCACCCACCCACCCACCCACCCACCCACCCACCCACCCACCAACACCAACACCAACACCACCACGACCATCACCACCACCACCACCACCACCACCACCACCACCACCACCACCGCCAACCACCATGATCATTATCATCATCATCATCATCATCATCATCATCACGACAACCACCACCACCACCACCACCACCACCACCACCACCACCACCACCACCACCACCGCCACCACCACCACCACCACCACCCACTCACCCACCCACCCAGCCACCCACCTACCCCCCACCACCACCACCACCACCACCCACCCACCGCTGTTGCCACCGTCGTCGTCGTCGGCGGCGGCGCTGCCGCCGCCGCCGCCACCACCACCACTATCATCATCATCATCATCATCATCATCATCATCATCATCATCATCATCATCATCATCATCATCATCATCATATGGCCATGCACGCATGCAAATGCATATCAGTCTCTGGATTAGTGTGGGCTCCAAACTCATTATTGTATATAGTACTATATGTAAGGGGGCTCCGGGACCACCCTCGTCAGACTGGCTCTGCGAGACATGTGGCTTCTGACAATGCTGGGGTGCTCCAGGTCCACACTTATATACTACTCCTCTCTTTAACCACGCTCCTGTACCATCTACGCATATGGTCATCAGTGACGTCATCAGTGGCGTCACACACGCACACACCCACACACCACACCTCCCCCCCCCCCACACACACATAGCTCCCCCCCCCCCAAACCCACCCCACCCCGAGCCCCACTGAACCACACCCATTAACTCAAACTGGTCCAGTTAGAGAAAAGTATCCATAGTGATATACCAACCACACATTTACATGGTTTAATCATTTAGAGGCGGATCTGACATCCACCCCACCCGACCCCCACCCCACCCCACCCTACCCTACCCCTCCTTTCCACACCAAAGAAGTGGCAGACAGACTCTATCTCCTCACGTAGTCGAAAGCAGTCGTAGATATTTTTCCGTAAATTGTCGAGGTAGGGATTGTACTGAGGTTCATCATGGAAGTGGGTCCACTTAGCATCTAATACCATGGCTGTCTGTGAGACAACCACCGCGGATATGAGCAGTAGTAGAACCAGCATCTTGAGCCTATATATGGAGAGTTAAACCAAATAGGCTGAACCCCTAGAGAAATAGTTGTGTCAGATCGAGCCCTGTGCAGGCATAAATGCCGATCTTCATCCCATCAGTGGCGGGTTTTAACTCCCTCACTTTACCACCAGCTAAAAGCTGCAGTTCTATCACAATATGGGGTTTCTGCAAACTGGTGAGCCTGACATGCTCGAGCAGCTTCACCGAGGCTTTCGCCTTCGAGGAGTGTGACACACCCTCTATCCACAGGGTTCCATCCTGAATATTGATAGCTTCCTCTGGTCCATCAAAATGGCGACATTGCAGGAGCATTCCTCTAGTGACCCCAACCACATAACCAACCACAACTAGGGTTGTGTCACCCTGTCCTATATAGGTCAGGAAAGATGACCCACGCTTATAAAGCTTCGACTGTGCCATCCTTTTTCACAACAGTTGAGAGTGGAGTGACTTTAAGGTCAATAACTGCCAGAAGCCTATGTAGCAGCAACTGTAGTTCGGATCGACCGGTCAGGTGCCGGCCGTACCAGCTAAGCTGGGTACGCGCCGCCCATCCTAGATTCGTTCCATGAATACACCCCCACCCCCCCCCCCACCCCTGGGTAGACCTATAAGCGTATATGAGCCTATGAGAGAGATTTCATCGTAAAAATGACTAAGTTCGTTAAAACGCGTAGTGCGCATGCACACGTTTACCACCGCATTGACAGAGCGCGTATATCATGTCCAAGATAGGATAGCACATTTAGTGTACCGAGTAGGTACAACGTAATCCTTTATGATTGCTTGTTCCCGCCGGATCTGGACCAGAATTCGACGGGCTTTCAAAATCTGTAAACCATTTCAAAATCGGTTAAGAAATGGCGGAAACCCCCTTTGATTATCTTCAAAATATTGCCGTGACGTCATAACCACGTCTACACAGAAGTTCTAGAATGTTCTAGAACATTCGTCTGTGTCATTATTAGCTGTGCGCTGATTGGCAATTGCTCGGCCGATGATTGGTTGAGGCCTGCGCCTATGACGTCACGAGTAGTATAAAAGGGGATGGAATCCAGAATTCGAGAGCATCCTCGACCAGTGGCCGAACAGGTTGTATCTGTAAAGCAGCTACGATCAGCTGAGACAGTTATTAAACAGATCACTTCGGTCTTGGTCAGCATCTATCACACAGCATTGCGGAAACCACTCAACCCACCCCATCTTAAAAGAATTTTGTAACATTTTTGGAAACTTTCGACGCTATTGTTCACGACTGAATCAAGAACTGACTCGGAACACAATCCTGCGGTGAGGCCTTTCCCGGCCTGAATATGTGATTCTACAGATGTAGCGGCAGCGATGTTCTTTGGTGGATAACTCGCCGGATCTGCCTTCCACGCCAAAATGTGGTTATTCAATTCAGTAATTATATTTCATCTTTGTAAATGGTCCCGATGACTAAAAGGAACCATAACGGTCTTAGGACCGCTAGTTATAATTTCTTTATCAGTTTATAGTTATTCTTATTTTACTGTAAGGTGTTTTTACTAACCGCACCGTAGTAGGTCCAACAACCTGTACTATATGTATTATTCTGATCATTTCACATTGTATTACTTGTACTGGTTAGTTTTATATATGGCGAGCAGCCATCCGTTCATATGTTTTGTTTATTTGTAGAAAACGTAGGACTGCAGGTGCACGTACGAAACACTATACAGCAACATTTATTTATGCATCACTTTCTCCCGCCAGCAACAATTTTCCACTAAGGTCGCTGTCCGTGCTATAACTCTGTTTAGCCTGGCATGCTACCGACTAAACGCCTGTCTATTTAGCTCAATAGGATAAGGTTTAAAATGATTAGAGACAATTTCTTCATCAAGAGACACATAGTGTACGCCTCTTTTCCGGTAGTTGCGATAATTTAGCCCCGCACTCCTGCAAGGTTGTGTGAAATTGGCCAACATACCTATCGGGCCCCATATTTATAAGTTATTGTCTCTCTTCATGTTCCACTAAGCCTTATGGCTTCTTAATTGTTTAGCTGTCCCGATCCGTACCACAGACTGATCCGACCATGGGAAACTATTGGGGTTTCCGAGCGGTGATGGGCAGGGTGTGGTGTCACACACACACACCTCCAGTGTATCTTCTGATACCTAGTAGTTAGTTATCTTTGCCAATGTAGGAAGCACTGCGAAAACATATTATAATTATTAATTTCTTTCTCATCTTCTAGGGAGTCTCCCCCACACCGCAGTGCATAACTGGGCAACTTGTGTTTAAACCTAACATCAGGTTAAAAGGTTAGCTCCATAGGACCTGGTGACGAGCGAGATACGCATCCCCACCGAATTCTGTAAGAATGTCTGGGCATGATGTTAGGATCTGCCACGCCCTCACGGGAAGGACATTCACGGTGGGTATTCGTCTCTCTTACCCCCACCATAACGATAGATCAGTTGCCTAAAAACTTGCTTCTGTGAAAAGTAACCATTGTCCTGTGACGTTTTAGGTGGTTATGGAGCAAGAGGTCCGGATTCTCACCAAGCACGGAAGCCTTGCGAAATAACATGTATGCACGCTGTCGTGAGTGTTGATGTCTTAGGACATCCGCTCTCAATGACAGCCATATCTAAAAGCTAGGTAGGGCGCCCACCACTTGCGGCCTAAACTAGTTCTTGTCTCTAAAAACTAAATGTTAGGTTAGGCATAGAAGAAGGCCCGCATAAATAAAAGCGGCACCTACTAATTCAGCATATTATAAACTACATATTATGGTGATGGGGGAATCCCTCGGAATTCGCTCGTCCCGTCTTCACGTAAAACAGCACACAACATTATAGTCATAATTTCACTACGTATGGTCTTTCCTTTATAGCATTTTGGTTGAATGTTAGAGTGGGGCCTTTTTGGCCAATACTCTTCTCCCGCTTTAAGCGGTGGCAGCATTTTCCTGTGACGGAGGCCCGTGCGAGGCACTTGCCTCTCGCAAGGATTCAGTGATGATGGCCCGCGCGAGGCTACTATTTCTCACCCAAGAATAGCATCAGAAGTAATGCCCGCATAAGGCTTTTCGCCACTATAAAAGATAACTTTCTTTCCTTTCAGCTTAGAGGTATAATAACTTATAATAAGTTAATTAGTGATCTCATATGCGGGAGTCTCCTTTGCGGGGATACCCCTGCGGACCTACGAGTCTGTGTGGTACCTCCGGGAGCCCCGCATTTAAAAGTTCATCAGGCTGTCTCTATGTCTTGTATTTTCGTATGCTCATTTTTATCTAGCAAACTTGACAGTCTGGTTTAGGTAAATCATTTGTATAGACTTATTTAAGTTAGGTCACCAATCAAATATTGTAAGTCCATAGATCACGAAATTGCTATGGACAGGCATGCCGGTGACACAAACTTATGGGCTGATACTGTTGTGTTTAATATTCGTGACGATGGTCGCGCGGCCCCACCGGAACGATTAAGTTCCACCGGCCTTAGGAGCCGTTCTTTGTTACCCGTAGGGCCGTAACCCTGAGATCGGGGGCTAGCCAGCATCATCACTCGTCGTGTACATGCGACATGGCGAGCCGACACCATACACCGGAACGGCCCGATGCTACACTGTGTTCTACAAGTGATGCCAGATGTGGGGCTCGAAGAGCAAGAACATCTATAACACGCAGCGAACTCACGCCCGCACCTTATAGCGATCTTAGTATACGTTCTCCATTCAGCGACGTCTCCCTCGATCAAGAGGTAGCATCATACGATGGACACCATGCTCATATGCTCACAGACTATGCCAGAAATTCTAGCCAAGTGGAATCAACAACACCGCAATATCACCTGTTTTCGGTTATCAGTGAGGGGCCCTTCCGAGATGCCTCACAGGTGGGAACAGAATTTCGTACTATATCGGACATCCGCGATAGGCCAACTCCATCAGGGCCGGATCATGGACGATTTCGACAAAGACGCGATTACGGGCAAACTTACTATCATTCATATCACTATCGTTCACCCGTGTCATCAACGGAAACTATATGGCAGGGTAATAATTCTTATACTAGACAACCTCCCGCGCCGCCCCCATCAAGTAGATCATCTTATTCCAGGGGGACACCATGGCACCATCGGGAGGAATCGGCACTACCATTTCCTCGTTACATCAGCCATGCCACACATCACGACCGTCAGCCGACCGCACCACCACCATATGAGGAATGTCAGTCTTCACCGTACGAAGAACGTCCACGTAACCTCCACAATATTCTACCTCCCGTCCATAGACCCATGCCGGTTTATGGATCTACAATGGGGCAGGCCTCACTGGATTGGAGTACACGTGCTTTCGCTCCTTGGCATCAGCATCGACGGGAAACACTCGCACCACCACAACCACCACCATCACGATGACCAGCATCAGAATTTTCGTCAGTCACCCATGTACCACCACCACCCGGATTTCAACCATTCAGTTCTTCCCGTGGTCTTGGCCGAGTCATTCTCTCTCCCGAATTCAGCGGGAGAGTGGCTGGGCCAATTACAAAATCCAGTTCGAAATTATACGTCGGAATAACCATTGGAATGACCAACAAATGGGCGAATATCTCGCCGCGAAGCTTTCCGGGAAAGCCCTCCAAGTTCTCGCAGATCACTTGACTGACTACACACCCACATACACTCAACTTGAACGATCGTTGACAGAATGGTTTGGCGACACCGCTCTCGGGGAAACTAGCTGATTACAGCTTTAAAATCTCCGATGATGCAGTGGAGAGACCCTACCAGAGCTGGCTAGTCACATCCAGAGACTAGTCACCCATGCATACCCAGGCACCAACATAGAAGGCATCACGCATCTTCACCTTGACATGTTCATTGATGCATTGAGTGGTGAGCCCGCTCTAAAGGAAAAACTTTTCCTTGCTGATCATGGAAGCCTGGCCCAGATAACAGCCACCGCGGTCTGTATTGAAAACTTCCTGGAGCGGGAGAAAATGAACTGCCGCCAACTTCATCCTATCAACGAGATAGAGGGTGCTATCATCGCTACCTCAACTAACACTCACACCACACCTACAGCATCCACCACCGCAGACCCATCCGCACAGCAAGCAGAACCACAACCTTCCAATCAGAATCAAGCGCAGAGAGGAAGGGGGCGTGGCCACAAAGAAGGCCACAACGGAGCACCAATAATAACAACCGCGGCAACATGCATGACCGAATAGATGAGATAAACAAACACATCTCTGCACTGACAGATTTGGTAACTACCCTCAGCACTAATTTAGCCACCACACACCTTAGGACAACAAAAACCATTAACACCACACCGCCACCAAACACCTTTTTCGGATGCGATCAGCCAGGACATTGGAGGGAACGGTGCCCTAACCGACCTCCATCTATTACACCTACCCCTGATCGCAGAACCCCGCAACCTGAGAAGCCGGCAAACTCCTAAGGGTACCGATTGGAGAGTCACCTCGGTGCCCGTAATTACTACCCGGCTCAACTGCAGCCCCCGTACAACAACGTTTGGTGGCCGACTATCACCAACAAGCTTCAGCTTTCACACGTACACCTATATGCAAGGCTTCATATATGGCGATGCCTACGATGCCATACCACATCCGCAGCACCCGCATGCCCCCTATGTCTGCACATAACAAATCTTCTTTCCTCTGTAAAACGGCAGTGGTAGGTTGTAGCACCTCCACTGAAACAACGTTTTTGCAATCACCACGTCCCGCCACCAAGATACTGGATTCTTAATGGTCCCTTAATGGTATGCAAAACACTGTCCCATGCGACATCATCTCCCGCATCCACAGACAGCAGCGGCTTGGGATAAACTGTTCACTCCGCCTCATGGATTCGCAAATAACGACGTTACCGGTGATACAAATGCCTTCCATGACACCACTGTTTATTTTGTGCTTCAACGAAACACCCAATGATGCACTGTAAGAAGTGGCTCATGTGGGTAGCTCTTATCCGTGATCAGGAGAATCCCATCCACACCACTGTCTACATGAACATTGCATACACAGAAACATCAACAACTCCATCACCATTGCTACCACCAGCTCCAGTATTCGCCAAACCACTCCCAGCAGCGATGACGACGGACTGGTCTTTTCCTCACTCAGCCATCAACAGCATTAAGAGAAGCTATTCAGAAACAAGCCGACTTTATACAGGATGATTCCGCTCCGTGCCCATTGTCACATACGGCATCATTGGAACCTCTTCTGCAGGTGCACCGCAAAGTAATATATAAGTGTGCCTGTCTGTTTAGCGGTATTTCCACCAGCACCACCGTTGACACTGGCGCTTCCATCACAGTATTTAACAAGCGCTTTTATGAGAGCATCCCACCTCATAAGAAGCCTCCCCTTAAGCCTACAAACATCTATCTACAGACGGCTATGGGAGCTGATGTGCTCGTAGCCGGTGTAGTTAATCTTGTTATTCAAATAGAGGAGATGCAATCCATACAGCAAGTCGTCATCGCCTCTATACAAAACTACGCCCTCCTTGGCTCTGATTTTCTCAGTGCCTGCGAAGCCATCATCCACTGCAAACAACAGGAACTTGACATACACGGCCGATGGATACCTCTTGAACTGGAATCATCATTATATGATACGTGTGCTGTAATACTGTCAAGTGCAGCCACATTTGAGCCCGGACAGGATCAAATCTTATGGGCCACCACACCACAGTTAGGAAGCAACACCCATATCGCCATGCTGGAACCCGACCCTGATTACATGATTGCCTCACAATGTGCAAGTCCCCGTATGATCATGGACTCTGCCAACAAAGAACACATACCATTTCGTGTGTTCAATGGTACCCCATAACTCATGAACTGAGGGTATGCTACAGCCATTTGGTGGACGTTATCTCTTTGGAAACACCTACACTTACCACCTCACAAACGGAAATGACTGATGATCTACCAGAATACCCACATGATGTGTATCTACGTGCCACAGTAGGATTACAGTAGGATTACAGCAATCACAGAAACATCAAATTTGGAAATTGCTTTTCAAATGTCGTGATAGTTTTTCCTCTGGAGACATGGATCTCGAAGAAACTCATCTTGTGCGACACTCCATCGACACAGGCAATAATTGCCCTGTACAACAACCGGTACGACGTCTTCCCATTCATAAGGAAGCAGAAGCACATCAACATGTTAACGACATGTTGCGGACCGGTATTATGGAACCATCAGCATCCCCATGGGCCAGGCCAATAGTGCTAGCAGGCAAAAAGTGCAGAACCTTGCAGTTTTAGATAGACTACCACCGCCTTAATGATCTTAGCATTAAGCATGCCTATCCGCTCCCACACGTAGATCAGGCCTTGGATTCCTTGTCCGGAGCCAAGTCATTTTGTACCTATCTAGCAGTTACTGGCAAGTAGCAATGGATGAAGCTGACATGGAAAAGACCGCATTCGTTTGTAGGGATGGTCTTTTTCAATTCCGCAGGATGCCCAATGGGTTGTGCAACCCTCCTGGAACTTTTGAACGTCTCATTGAGCAGGTATTAATCACCCTGCAATGGGAAATCTGTCTATGTTACATCGACGACGTAATCATCTTTGGACCCACGTTTGAGCAAACATTAAGTAACTTGGACACTGTGCTGTCACGTTTCTGCAGAGCCAATTTAAAGCTCAAGCCAAAGAAATGTCATCTCTTGAGACAGAGCATTGAGTTCTTGGGACATGTCATATCTGGTGATGGAGCGGCTACTCAGCCATCAAAAACAAAGGCAGTAGCAGAGTGGCCAACGCCCTCTTCGGTCACAGAAACACTGAGTTTTCTTGGCTTATGCCGCTACTATCGCCGATATATTCATCATTTCAGTGAGATTGCTACACCCGTATATAAAATCACTGAGAAAGATCGACCATTCGAGTGGACGGGTGAGTGTGAAGGTTCTTTCAGGGCATTGAACGAACCACCCCAATTCGTGTTCATCCTAATCCAAACCTCGATTTCATCTTGGACACTGATGCGTCAGCTTACGCTATCAGTGCGGTTCTATCTCAGGTCACAGAGGATGGAACGGAGCAAGTGTTGGGTTATGGTTCATGTACATTAAATAAACTGAAAAGAGATATGCAATCACGAAGCGAGAACTACTTGCTGCGGTACATTTCATCAAGTACTACAAACACTTTCTGTACGATCGCCCATTTACACTCCGTGCAGACCATGCCTCACTACGCTGGCTCAGAAACCTTAAAAATCTGGAGGGCCAGGTAGCGAGATGGCAGGAATTCCTGCAGGCCTATAACTTCAATGTTGTTCACCATCCCGGCAAGCTGCACGGGAATGCCAACGCCCTCAGTTGAGTTGGAATGGAGGCAGAACACAAACAGGCTGTAGCCATGACACAAACTATATAGCCATCTCTGGAGTTCCCTGAATTGTGGTGTGCAGAGTGGAATCCGGAGAAAATCGCCCACGAACAAGCAACAGATGCGCAAACACAAAATATATACGCATGGATCCAGGAGGGTGTACATCCTCCCAAGGAATCGGTAACACCATTATCCACCACAGCTAAATATTATTACCAGTGGTTTGAAGAATGTCATCTTAACAACACGGTTCCCTACATCAACGACCATCTGGTAATCCCGGAAAGTTATCATAATACTATCCTTCAACAACTATATGATAACGCTAGGCATCTGGCCATGGAAAGGACTGCATCAAACGGAGAATCCACTGGATTGGGATTCGTGATAGTGTCAAGGCATGGGTTGCCAAATGTATCCATGCCAAAGATGCGCTGTTGGCCAGCACCATATCGCACAATGTCAAATAAAAATTGTTGGTGCATCGTGGGAGCGAGTGGCTATTGATGGTCTCGGACCCTTGAATACGAGGGATGACAGAAACAAGTACATCCTCGTATTCCAAGATTATTTCACGAAGTGGGTAGAAGCATTTGCTTTGCCGGACCAAGAGGCATCCAGCGTAGTGGAGGTCTTGGCAAGTAATGTATTCTGCTGCTTCGGTAGGCCTTATGAGCTACACTCTGATCAAGGAAGTAATTTTGAGAGCCGGCTCATATCAGGGCTCTGCAAATTGTTTCATATCGTCAAAACAAGGACATCGTCAAAACAAGGACGACTCCCTATCAACCCCGTAGTGAGGGGATGGTGGAGAGGTTCAATCGAACTCTCGCGGAGATGCTTACTAAAGAAACACACCTTGATTGTAGAGATTGGGATTTAAGACTCCCATATGTACTCATGGCTTACCGCACTTCAGTACATTCCAGCATGAGCTACACCCCTGCTCGGTTAATGTTAGGCCGTGAATTAGCCTTACCCCTGGACCTGGCTATGCCTCGGATAACAGGAGAAAAAATTCACCCTCTCCCTATGTTGAACTCTTGCGGCAGCAGATAGAACAGGCCCATGAGTTAGTGAAAAAAACTTTATCCACTGCACACCGGCGGCAAAAGACATGGCATGACCGGAGAGTGCATGGAAATCCATATGAAGCAGGAAGGATGGTTTGGGTACACGATTTACGACGGTCTGCAAACGTGCCAAGTAAACTGAGTTACGACTGGAAAGGCCTGCCCCTATGTGGTAGTAGGTAAGACGTCGGACGTGACCTACCATATCTGTGCTTCGAATGGCCGGACCTCAGTCATCCACTTCGATCGACTTAAACCATGTGTCAGTGACGACCCAGCACCAGAACTCGGGCTGGGCGTTTCCCATGACACCGGTACCGAGACAGAAAATTCTAAGGAAAGTAGTATTCCCCCGATTAGTGCAGAACACCACGGTGCCAGTTGGACCCGTCTTCTACCAAGCCAGAACACCGGTGAACAAGCAGCTAACACTGAGGACGATGACGAGATACGTACTCGCCCTCTCCTCTGCAACATGGGTCTACTCGATCTGAGAAGCTGTATTTGAAGAACTTTCTGTTTGTTTTGTCCAAGGGACTGGATGGAAAAGCTGTTCCGCCGATCTCTTCCCATTCCAACCCACTTCATGCCCCCCCCCCCCCATTATAGAGTTACCACAAGCAGAAGCTGAGGCTGACCCAAGCCATGCTTCCTGTGGGGTGGAACATGTGATGAATAGCATGGAAGTGAAGAGGCTGGATGAAGCCTTGGCGTGTCTAGAACCGCAAAACAATACACCTCGGTATACCCGACAACGCCTCGAAATCGTGAAACCCCGCCCCTCCCAAGGGACACCATTTCCCGTCGTCCCACCAACGCCACCACTCCAATTCGCATCCCTCATCTATTCACAAAGTTCTGACATCACTGGCCCAGCCCATTTCACACTCCACCCGTCGTCTGTTGACTGTCAATCTTCAGATATGAGAGACTGCTGCTACAGAGGAGGTGGCATTCCATACCGCACCGACCAACAATACCCCCCCCCCCCCCGCAGTGGGCAGGGAAGCAGCCTGTTCAGCAGACTCTCGGCTCGAATTTTCCATAGTGTCTAAAAACTACGACAAGGCACCAACCGTCATGTAATGGGAGATGACCACATCCCCCTGTCCAAAGGCCACCCTCTCCATTTGGCCTACCATACTCCCCCGTGAGCAGTCAGGACATCACACCACAGACAAAATGCCAGTTACATACAGCACACACTTGCACACACTCAAGGCTGGATACGCCAATTCATCATTGCGCGTACATCACACACATACTCGGTTATACCCAGCATAACAGAGATATTCAACACTGGCAACAACATCGTTTAGCAGCACCTATCGGTATTAATTAATCCCCGTTAGAGACATAAATTCCCGCAACAGTTCCATCCGCACAAGATACAGGAGAAATAATATCTCCCGCAACCCCCACCTCCCACAATAACAACAGACTTGGCGTTCACCAGCGTGGAAAACCGGAATGCGCCCACTTCGCTTGACATTAGCATCATACAGCAGCCCGGACTTCCCGACAACAACATTATCATCAACAAACAACAGCCCACAATTCTCCCGCGCACACCTTCTTATCTAGTTACGGGAAAACTGATCATGTAGATAGAAGGAATGCACTGCTGCCATCTACAGTATGCGTCACGGGAGAAACATCCAACACCCCCCCCACCCTCCTCTCCCGTGACGTCGTACGGGAACAGCCAAGAATACATACATCACTTACACGTAATAACAGTCGATATTAATAATAGAGCAAGATGCCCGCATTGTCGTCAGTAACGAGTAGGATTTTGCTACTGAAAAGTTGAATTCGATAATGGATTGATCAAAGTTACGACAGCATCCGACAGGTCATCGGCACTCTAAAGTAACTCCAGCAAGGTTCGATAAAGTTGGCATCACGCGCCCCCCCCCCCCCCCCGCAAATGGCGGCAATAAAAACGTCACCTTCACCCAGCCCAAGTATCATCCACAGATAACCAGCCACGCGCATCAAATTCAAATCACCAACATGTCAGAAACACAGACACTCAGGTTGACTGTATTCACAATCTCCAAAGGACGGCATTGTAAATCCTAAAACTGTGTCACTCATTTCCGAGCTGTATTGTAATTTAACCATGATTATTGGTATTAATGTGTCTGGTCTAGGCAGGGACGGAGCTAATTCTACCCATTGAGGAGAATGCTTGGCAACCCTCGCACTCGGAAAACACAGCTATCTTGTCGGGATCAGTAACTTTGATACCCCGCCTGAATAGATATGTTTAAACCACACATCAAATTACCTACAGCTTTACTGTTATATTTTTTATTAAGAACACAACTGCTCTACCGTGTATACATATCATTAGCGCATGGGCCGATAAAGCGGCATAAAAAATCTAACAGTATAATTACAAAGAGAATTTCAAAAATTCTCTTACCTGCGTTCCAGTCCATAATCGACATGGGCTGAGAACCACCTATTACAGACGAATACCAAGATGCATGGTTAAGAACCCGTGCAATAAGGGACATTATATTATAAAGATTCATGATAGAACACATATTTCCATCTCTCGCATCTCCAAAGACTACACCAAGCTCATGGGCGAGCGTATTCCACTAATGGAAACTGCACCTCTGGGGTTGGCGATGAGTGCCCTGGCTGAGATTATCATGGAGTATGTCTGATTAGGTACCACCAGTTAAGATGCCTGTGGATAGCAATATAAACCACGACCATAGACGGTGGTTTAAGATGCTATGTATAGCAATATGAGCCACATACACAATGACATCATGTTCAAATGAACTTGCCAGCTCTCTAGCTGACAAAGTCATAGCTAGCTTGCAACCAGTCTTTGAGACCATTCTCACGCGACTCCACCTCTATGGTGTACGTGCTCAACAGGACGACAGTCGTATTGGTGGACTGGGGGGAGATGATGACTAGTATGTTGTTCTTCCATGCCATGTGGGTGACCGACGCCGAATTTCAGACTGAGTTCGGAGGCGATAGCAACAGAGTCATGGACCACCTGGCTGTGGATGAATGTTTGGCCAAGAAGGAGAGTGATGATGTCTGCTGCCTGGCTGAGGGTATTGTTGTCTGGAAGAAGGTCCTCATCAAAGAGCAGAGGAAGGTCGTGTATGACCACTTCAACCAATGGCGCATACAAAGGGAGACATCTTTCATGGAGGCTGAGCTCACCATGTCAGTAGAGCAACAAGCACAAGGACTGGGTACCCTCACCAACAATGACACCGACGCTCGCAGACCTCGAAAGCAAAGAGCGCTGAGACTTGGTACACTTGGGTGAGGCATGCCTCGGTTCAGATGAGACTGTTGTTCCCATCTCCTTCCTAGATTTCGATAAGAAGGGAGAGCCACAGGAGATCTGCGGTACCATACCAGCCAGAGACCCTGTCAGAAGCACTAACATGGTAGGACAATCGGCCATCAACAAGGCCAAGACTGTGTACAGGGGCATGGGCATCAAGGACAGGGCAGTGATGCGTGGCATGCTCCGAGTTGACAAGGCTGGTGCCATCAAGGTGATAGCTGAATCCTATGCGCAGGACCTTGTTAAGTACCTACTCAAACCGCGGAGCTCATTCCAACAGAATGGAGAGAGTCTCAAGGTAGGCAGCATTGGCCAGAGCCATATCACTGTTGGCGGTGCAGCTGGTACCACCTACAGCATCCAACTAACTGAGATGAAGAAGTCAGGATTCTTCAACCTGCAGTTTAAGACCTCATAATAGACATGGCTACCCATGATTGCATCATATTGATACTCGATGCTCTGGACACTGCAGTTCCTGCTACTGACACAGGCCCTCTGCATTACCTACTTAGTTGTTGGTGGAATTTCATGCTCGACACCTCCCTCACATCCTTTGTCTCAGTCGGTGGTACAACGCTGCCAGCCCTGCAGGCGATAGAGCTCATACAGGAAGTGCTTCCATTTAAACTTCAAGATATAGACGAGGCTACAGCCAAACAGGTGCTGACCATCTTCCTGGAACCTGTCTGTAGCATACAGCAGTAGACCATCATATGCTGGGCAGGTGGTGCTGATCATCGCCCCTTTGGGACATGAAAAAAACATCTTACTGTGTGTCCTGCTGGCAGAACATCTTGAAGATTTTCGATGCCTAACCTTACTTATCTTTGAGCTCCTCCTTCCTTGGTACGACCTTGTATGTAGGGTTGCTGCGACAACTGGTTTTACCAAGGAAGATTGAGTGTGATACTAGCTGACCTCGTCGGTACTCGGACCTAACGATATTTATAATAGTATCCGGGCCTGATCTGACTGTCTTCTTCAGAACTATCGGTAAGATACAGTGGCTATCCGTTTTCTCCAGACTTGAACAATAAGCACAACAAACTCTTGCCTTGAAGTATAATCACAAGGTGATGCTTTTATTCTACTTCTAACTGTACAATAAGACTTATAAAGTTAGTGACTTTTGCTGTCACCAGTTTACGTATTTATAACTTTAATTTTTGCTATCTAATTTAACAATGTTCTCCTAGCCGCTACTTAATTGATCAGTATTACTCCCAGTCTCGCTGGTCTGCTATATTATCACCTAACCAGTTCTTGGCTACTCCAATTTATTCACCAAGAACTTTTCGATACGAGGCACGGACCCCGACTAAAGTTAGAGTCCCCTTTTTATACTCCTCTGAGTTTCGCCTCCCTGTTCTTTTGGTTTCTCTTCCCCAGTGATTGACAGGGCGCTCATTGATTGTGACGTCATCCCGACCAATCAAACTCTGGGCTTTACTTCTATGGAGTTACTGTTGAACAGGGTCAAAGCGGTTTGGGCTGGTTCTGAATTGATGCGATCTGTCAGCTAACTAACCACATTCAGGAATGTGTTGTTGTAGCATGCCTTTCTATGATTGACATATAGTTGATAACAATTTTGATTGTGTTATTAATTCCTACAGGACGCTCTAATGTCCATGTCCTGTCCATTGCCTACCAGCACAAATCCTGTGGGATGCTAGGGTTACTTGGCACATGAGTTGTTATTTCTCATCACCAGCTTATGTTGTCACATTCCTATGTGAAAACTCAGACCGCTTACGTAACCAACTAAGTCCGTCTGTCCCTTAATAATTTCCTATAATTCTCATCGAATCCCTATCGATACGTAGCGTTCCTTTCGATCGAATATTTACTAAACTACTGGCCGAAACGACTGCTGAACCTTATAAAAGTTTGTGCCGGCTCACCAGCAACAACTTTCATCTTCAACTATTGACATCCATCACCAACTCAGAACCACCATATTTATTTCATTCCTAGCTTACTCTATCATCATACTTGAATCTAGTTTCGATGTGGTTTCGCATTGTTTCTGCGAAACTGATTATTGGCAGCACTGGTCGACGTCAACCAGTGCATCTTCCTGTTGCGCACATATACTAACTACGATGTCGATTCAGTCCTTAGCTCACCTGGTATTTTCAAACATGAATTTCACTGAGGTCTTACTTGCAAATATAAGATGTCTACCGGGGTCATGACTTCCCATAAGACAATCCGATATCTACACATGCCCCTCAACCGAAATTAATTAACCACCTCTTAAGTCCTTAAGAGAGTGTTAACTAACTCGTTGTGCACTATCAACAACCAAACTACACTATACCAGGGCTATCCATAACTGATTCCACACACTATGCATAACGATCCTCACGTAATGCAATACATAACCTCCTATAATATATACTAAATCATAGCCAACCGAGCAATACAATTATAGCCGGAGATTGGAATATCATGTGCAAATGACCAATCCCGAATATACATTACAACAATTCTCACAATAATCATATCACACTAATCTGACATCGCAATATAACAACATGTCCGGGTAACGGAATATCATGCGCAAATGACCGTCCCCGGAAACACATTAATATCATCATTATTATATACATATCAATACTAATAATGACTACAGTACAGAACAACAAACATGTCCGGGTAATGGAATATCATGCGCAAATGACCATCCCCGGAAACACATTAATAGCATCATTATTATAACAATATAATAAAGCGATTATGCATACAATACAGTATCAAGAATCCCACATTAACGATCCTAATCCACAGAGCAAATATCATTACGCATCATGTATTCAAATAATCAAAAAATTACATAATTTAGTAGACTACCACGACTTGTTCCATACGAAACAAATAAAGTTCATGTCAAGATGATATATCCAAACACCCCTCAATGGTCACGTTAGGTTCATCAACGTCATCGTAAAGCTCCACCTCTATCCAGTCGGCGGCCGTCGGGTCGATCTCGGTCCTTGCAGTAGCATTAGGCGACGACGCGGCTGCCAACCTCAGTGGCTCCGGTAGGGCTGCAGGTCTCCGGGGCTGCTGGGCCTGAATAGTCGGTGCACTAATATGAATGGCCGCATGTGGCACCTGTTTATGGGCCGCACGTGGCTTGCATTTAATCCACATGCGTTTTAAAACACCACATTTATATAATAGGAACAGCACTACAATCACTACAACAGAGGAGCCCGTTGAATACGACACAAACGAGCGTACTCCAATGCCATCGACCATCACTGGGTCGATCACGGATAGCATCTCAATGGCCAGGCTAACCCGAGTGTACGTCCGACTGTAAGACGCAACCGGCTCGAATTGCCAGCCCTTCCCGCTATACCCACATTTACCAGACATTAATGCATACACTCCATTACTCACCACACACCGGTCGGTCAGTCATCCGTCGCAGTGTATTTCCATTGTTTCACCGAACGTTTGCAACACAACGCCTATTTTCTTATTGGCAAATAATTTACTCGCGGTTATGTTGGATTCCGATAGTTGAATATTACACTTACTATCTGTGGCGTTTATTAATATGCTTACTATGCAGGGCATGTGGGTCTTACCGACCCTTTTATTTCACTCCCGTGGAACCAAAGCCACCCTCTCCTCTCTCTGTTCGATCCAATGTTTCATACTCTATTATGTCCGGTATAACAATCTTCTCCATTATTAGTTGGGCTACCCGGTCACCTTTCCGTACTCGAAAACTATCCCTGCCAAAGTTAAATAGGACTACACCTACATTCCCGCGGTAATCCTGATCGATCACTCCCACACCCACATCTACGAAATGTCTAGCAGCCAACCGCGACCTTGGCGCTACTCGTCCATAACACCCTTTCGGGACTGCAATTTGAATGTCTGTTTTCACCACCATTTTGTCCCAAGCCGGGATCATATAGTCATAGGCGCTATACAAGTCATAGCCAGCAGCGCATCGTGACCCCCTCGTTGGCGGATACGCATTCTTCATTATCCTAGCGAACTTGAGCCTCACCCCTTCTACCTCCATTTTCTAAGTTTCTGATCTGAATACCCGATGCTACACTATTATACACACATTAACTACCGCCACTATTATACCAATTTGAAATTAATATGATGTTTGATCTACACCTTGCGATGCTCACTGGTACAGATTATCAGACAGAGTGATCCCTATCGGCGGCTACATCGCCTTATAACTGCCTCTATATGATCGATGAAGTCATCGTACAGGGCACGGCCGAACGCGCCAATCCTAAGTCTCTTGCTGTTGGTTTCGCCATCAGGTACATGCATGCGCTTGCGCAGAAAGTAGGGATGCGCTGGCAGCGTTTCCATTGGCTCCAGGTCAGGTTTGGGTACCTCCTCCGAGGTGTCCGTCATCCCAGTATGAGGAGTCATGTGAGTTTCCATTGGTGACTCATGGTTTCGAGTCCTACTCGTACCAGGTTGACTGATGTTATTATCAACCACCTTACCCACCTTGCTCACCCTTGTCTCATTATCAGAAGCTGGTCGCTTCCTACGAGCCACTTTACCAGGGGTAGCCTTGGGGTCGGGTTCCGACCGTTTTTCGAACCCGGGGGTCATCATCACCCTTGGATGATGGCTATCTTTCGTACCCTTTGCAGGGTTACGAACAGGGCGTGGCCGTACCTTGTCCCAGCACATCTCTGAGTCGACTACGTGTAACTTAGCTATATTCAGTACACGCACCTTCCCAGACCTTTGATGGCGGACATGAGCCACAGGCCCGTTGATCTTAAAGATCTCATACTCGGGGTCACTGCGAGAGGTCAACTTCATCCGTTCCTCCGCCTTTACGACCACCGAATCACCCACCTTAAATATACCCACGTTTGCACACTTGTCAATCTGTTCCCGGTGGACCTCCCGAGACTTAGCCATTTCCACACGAGCACGCAGTAGGGAATTGTTGAGACAGGTCAGTCTCTCCCCAAGATCCTGCGACACGTCTATTGGAATAGCGAACGGAAGTCTTGCCCATCGACCGTATGTCAGAGAAAATGGCGTATAACCAGTAGTGGAATGACGAGTACTGCGGTACGCCATTAACGCCGCACCCAACTCATCCTCCCACGTATGAGAAGCATTTGTTCACCCCTTTCTGGATTAACTCCTTAAGGGTTCGATTAAACCTCTCGGTACGCCCATTAGTTTGCGGGTGGTAGGGACTCGACCTCCTATAATCGATACCATGTTCACTAAATCGTTCTTCTAGTGACTTAGAACAAAACTCTTTGCCCTGATCTGTTATCACGATCTCCGGGACACCATGACGAGTGACGTACTCATTGAAGAACTTGTCCTCAACATTTTGAGACGTCTTAGCCGGAATCGGATACGCTTCTGCCCATGCAGAACAGTGATCGATTATCATCATGATATACACATTACCCTTACTCGATTCTAACAGTGGACCAATCAAATCCATGCCTATTATCTGACTCGGATAATTGGCCATGGGCATTTCACTGTACCGTGGTCGAGTGGTGACAGGTCGGTTGACCTGGCACGTCGTACACGTCTCCAGCATACATACCACGTCTTTCCTTAAAGACGTCCACACAAATGAATCTCTTACCATCCCGATGGTCTTCTGCAGACCTTGGTGACCGGCTCGTTCATGAGCCATCTGTAGCACATGCCTACGGAACAGGGTAGGTAACAGGATTCGAGGGTACTCAGTGTCCAACGCTGAAGGTGTAACTAAAGAATATAATATACCGTTCTTGACCATATACTCCTCCGGTGTGTTCTTGAACAACTCCGGGTATTCCTTGGTCTGCTCGGCACACAATTCGTCGTAGGGAATGTCGAATACCTCTAGAGGAACATGCGGTAACGCACCTTCGTCCACATCCGGTATGACAAAATCGCCCATGTCTAAGGTGGCGATCTCCACTGGATGACGTAACCTGGACAACATGTCCGCTCGAATATTCTTCGAGCCTTGGATGTATTCAATCTTACATCCTTACTCGGCAATCAGCACTGCCAAGCGCTGCACTTTCGTGTTTTTAACCTCTCCCACAAACAAACACTTTAGTGGTTTGTGGTCAGTATACACGGTGAACTGCGAACCAAATAGATAAGGCCTAAGCTTCTTTAATGCATATATCACCGCATAAGCTTCCTTTTCTATTACAGGCCAATTCAGCTGACTGTCCTTCAGGGTAGAGCTTACATACTGTATTACCCGTTCTACACCCTTCTCATCTACCTGTACCAATATTGCACCTATCGCATAGCTAGACGCATCAGTATAAAGCTTATAAGGAGCATTTAGATTTGGATAGGTGAGTACCGTCTCACTACACAGCAAGTTTTGTAATTTCTTAAACACTTGCTGTTCCTCCTTACCCCATTCAAAACGTTTATACTTCTTAGTCAATTCTATCAAAGGCTTAGCAATTTCGGCATAGCCATGCACACAAGAGCAGTAGTAACCCGTAGCTCCAAGGAAACTTCTCACCTCACCCACATCGCGTGGTGGTGACATTTCCCTTATGACCTTGACCTTCTGAGCCTGAGGAGCTACCCCTTGTGCGGAAATACGATACCCTAACAAGTCCACAGACTTACTGGCGAAATCGCACTTCTTCTTCTTAACTTGCAAATTATATTCTCGAATCCTACGCATAACCTTACGCAAATGCTGTGCATGTTCAGCCGGGTTTCGGGAATATATGACTACGTCATCGACAAAGACATGCAAATATTTTCCCACGAATTCTCGGAAAATATCGTTCATTGCCCTCTGAAATACGGGACCTGAGTTGCAAAATCCAAACGCCATCCGAATCCATTCGAACAAACCTTCACTGCAGACGAACGCTGTCTTCTCTATGTCTTGGCTGTCCATTGGTATCTGCCAATAGCCAGACTTCAAGTCCATAGTCGAAAAGATCGTTGCGCCGCGCATCGAGTCAAAAATATCTGCTATATTCGGTAATGGATAGCTGTCTTTACGACATACAGAATTCAACTTCCTGTAGTCGATACAAAATCTTGTGTCGCCATCCTTCTTAGGAACTAAAGTAATGGGCGACGCCCAGGGTGATGACGACGGTCTTATGACGCTCGCTGCCAGCATCTCGGCCACCTGGTGTTTGACCACATATTGCTCGGCAAGCGGTACACGGTAGGCTTTCTGCCTTATAGGAAACGCATCTCCTGTTGGTACCGTACATTTCACCTTGGGAATTAATCCTAACGTACCTGGACGAGCTGTATCAAAGTTATCCACAAAGTCCTTAAGTACTTTGTCGATAGCTTTATATCCAGTCGTTTCTTTGCAACCCGCATATACATAATTTGATTGCTCCCTATAGGGATACCTAAAGGGATATACCTGGCCAAACCATACTACCACTTTGGCCCGATCGTCAATCTTTGCATTTCCCAAGTGCAAAGCATCCGCTCCAAGCAAACATTCATGCCGCATTCGCGCAACTACCGTACTCGGAATACCCCGGCCATCCTTGAATTTCACTTGGGTCTCCCCCAAAATTTCTATTGTGGAACCATTTACTGCCAAGAGCGTCTTCGCCCTTTTCAGTGGCCTAGTATTTAACATGCTATGCCATATATCCTTGCGAATCAAGGATGTACTAGCACCAGTATCCACTAAGGCATGCAAGTACTCACCCTGATCCGTGGGACCATTTATATCCAGTTGTAGACGGATTAGAAACCGTTCGGTCGGTGATCTCACCAACGGCTTCCTCCGTCGTCATTTGACTGACTCCTCCGTCCACTAACTACTTCTGCATAACTGTCCCAGTGGGAGGATGAATCCTGTCCTATACCGTATGAATAACAGCCTTGATCATCCGTTCCCTCACCCGGTTGTTTGGTCCATGCGGGACCATTTTGTGGAGGACCTCTTACTGAATGTCCATATTGTGGGCAGTCTTTTACATAATGACCATCCTTGCCACATCCGAAACATTTCACTGTCTTAGTGGGACCGTTTTTACGATAATAGTTTTCAAAAGTACCGCAATCTTGGGCCATGTGCCCCTCCCTTCCGCAGTTAAAACATGTCATCGGCAAGGCCTGTCTCGTTGGTCTGGGCCTTGGGGTAGGCTTCCGGTTGACATTTACCCTGGGTTGCACTTCCTGCCGGCAGTCACTTTTATAGTGACCGACCCTCCCACAGTTGTAGCAGGTTATGTGCTGCAGGTTTCTACTTGCCGTGGCAGGTCTCGGAGAGGTTGACGCACGTTGCTTGGCGGGCATTATGGTTTTCTTTTCGGCTTTTGTGGCCCTGGTCACCGGCTTCTGAGCTTCCTCTTGCATCTCCCGGATCAGACCACACAACTGCTCTATCATTCTGCTCTGTTGAGCGATCTGTCTTTTCAACGTCTTCACTACGCTCCATATTTCTTTCTCTTCTTCCGGCTCCAACACATCAACCTCCATTCTTTCTTCGTTCCTGCCATCGTCGATTTTCATCGCCCTTAGCAGGTCGTTGCAAGTTTCTTCTTCCTCAGATATCTCCAAGGCCCTCGTCAAGGTGGTGGCCTTCTTTCGTACTATCCTCTTACTTAACCCCCAGTCCGTCAATGCCCGGAGATATATTCCCAATATGGTGCATCGGTTGTCATCATTCTCGTTAGGGTATGCTCGACCGCTTGCTTCCTTATACCTTCTATTAAACGTGATGACGGTCTCATTCCGCCATTGCCTGATACCCTCCAGGTCATATTTGACACGTTCCCCCTCATTGGCGGATACGAAATTCACCGTTATGTATTCTCGAAACGCCTCATATGTGACATCCTATCGGACTTTTCCAACTAGGAAATTGTCGATTGCTCTAGCTAGCTGTCCCCTGGCTGCCCTCGTTATTACATACACAGGCACGCCTTCCAGCCACCCCTCATTGCCTACCCACGCTCTTCTTGTCTCGTTTAGAAACGTTCGTACCTCTTCCGGTACTACCCCATCACAAGGTTGGATGCGGTATATGTTGTCGCGGATTTCTCTGCGGTACACCCGTTCCGCCTCTCGACGATTGCTATTTTCCACTATAGCCCGCGCCATCGCCACCCCCATAGTCTGCATTGCGGCTATAGTCTTGGGTCTTAACTGTGGGCCCAGCGGTATGTCTATGGGTGGCAGTGACGGATCAGCGGTCCTTTTCGCCGAGGTTGCCATTCTAATCCCTACTGATAATGCAGGCAGATGATTATGCGTTGAAGTTGGGGTTGCTCAGGACAGCTTATATCTGTTGTCATTTTCACCACTGAACTATCGCGATACTCTCGGTGTTGGGTTATCTTTGTACTGTCCGACACCTTGGCCACGTCCAGGAATACCTGCACTCTGTCCACTACATCTCGTAATACTAATGTAGCTGGTGTTTCTGTCTGGGCCATAGATTACGTACTCACTGTTCCGTCTCTGGATCCTGGCAGGCTCGCTACTGAAGATTTTCGATGCCTAACCTTACTTATCTTTGAGCTCCTCCTATCTTGGTACGACCTTGTATGTAGGGTTGCTGCAACAACCGGTTTTACCAAGGAAGATGGAGCGTGATACTAGCTCGCCTCATCGGTACTTGGACCTAACGATATTTATAATAGTATCCGGGCCTGATCTGACTGTCTTCTTCAGAACTATCGGTAAGATATGGTGGTTATCCGTTTTCTCCAGACTTGAACAATAAGCACAACAAACTCTTGCCTTGAAGTATAATCACAAGGTGATGGTTTTATTCTACTTCTAACTGTACAATAAGACTTATAAAGTTAGTGACTTTTGCTGTCACCAGTTTACGTATTTATAACTTTGATTTTTTCTATCTAATTTAACAATGTTCTCCTAGCCGCTACTTAATTGATCAGTATTACTCCCAGTCTCGCTGGTCTGCTATACTATCACCTAACCAGTTCTTGGCTACTCCAATTTATTCACCAAGAACCTTTCGATACGAGGCACGGACCCCGACTAAAGTTAGAGTCCCCTTTTTATACTCCTCTGAGTTTCGCCTCCCTGTTCTTTTGGTTTCTCTTCCCCAGTGATTGACAGGGCGCTCATTGATTGTGATGTCATCCCGACCAATCAAACTCTGGGCTTTACTTCTACGGAGTTACTGTTGAACAGGGTCAAAGCGGTTTGGGCTGGTTCTGAATTGATGCGATCTGTCAGCTAACTAACCACATTCAGGAATGTGTTGTTGTAGCATGCCTTTCTATGATTGACATATAGTTGATAACAATTTTTGATTGTGTTATTAATTCCTACAGGATGCTCTAATGTCCATGTCCTGTCCATTGCCTACCAGCACAAATCCTGTGGGATGCTAGGGTTACTTGGCACATGAGTTGTCATTTCTCATGACCAGCTTATGTTGTCACATTCCTATGTGAAAACTCAGACCGCTTACGTAACCAACTAAGTCCGTCTGTCCCTTAATAATTTCCTATAATTCTCATCGAATCCCTATCGATACCTAGCATTCCTTTCGCTCGAATATTTACTAAACTACTGGCCGAAACGACTGCTGAACCTTATAAAAGTGTGTGCCGCCTCACCAGCAATAACTTTCATCTTCAACTATTGACATCCATCACCAACTCAGAACTGCCATATTTATTTCATTCCTAGCTTACTCTATCATCATACTTGAATCTAGTTTCGATGTGGTTTCGCATTGTTTCCGCGAAACTGATTATTGGCAGCACTGGTCGACGTCAACCAGTGCATCTTCCTATTGCACACATATACTAACTACGATGTCGATTCAGTCCTTAGCTCACCTGGTATTTTCAAACATGAATTTCACTGAGGTCTTACTTGCAAATATAAGATGTCTACCGGGGTCATGACTTCCCATAAGACAATCCGATATCTACAATCTGTGTAATTACTACATACTTCTGGTGCCTGACTCCACCGCTAAGGTGGTTGACAGTAATGACCAGTGGTACAGGGGTCCAATCACCAAGACACATAACCTGCAGGCACTGATGGAGAGGTTGCTGGCAAGCTGACTGACCGAACCACTCATCCTAGTCATCGATGGCAAGAGGACAGTCACCTACCTCACCAATATCGCCAGATGCATCCGGCACACCAAGATCAGTCTCATCATCTTGAAGAAGTATACCCGTGAGATCTCACCAGACATACGCCACAATGCGAGGCTTCTATACTTCAGCTCCAAGTGTGGGCTTGCTATGCTCGAGACCATATATGATAGCCTGCCCCTCAAGGAGACCAAAACAGGACTCTATCACAGGTGTACACATGGTAGCTGAACTGTACCAATTCATATTCAGCAACAGGGAGACTTGGGTCTGGGTAAGGCGCAAACCTTCATCTACAAGCCTAATTGAGCTAGGAAGGTCATGTGTGTGTCTGCACACTGATGTTGTGTGCCGCTTCTTTTTCCGGTTTGCAACATTAGCAGCTACAGAGCTCACTGAGGAACTTCTCCCTCCATATCATTCACTCAGGAACTTCGTATGTAACTTGAGGAACTTCGTCAGTAAACTTGAGGAACTTCATTAGTAAACTTGAGGAACTTCATCAGTAACTTGAGGAACTTCATCAGTAACTTGAGGACCACAAACCTGTCCCCTAAAGGCTACCCACTGGGGATCAGATGCCATGGCCCTTTTCTTCTGGAACCTCATAAGTATTGTCAGAAGCAACGTGGGCTTGTAGAGCCAGCATGAGGTGATCCGTCAGAAGCTTGAGAACTTGAGTGTTGTTGCTGGAACTCTACCCACTGAGGATCAGATAACATGACCATCTTCTTCTGGAACTTCTCATGGAAGATCCACTTTAATCATGTGCGACGAGCATCTATCTGCCTTGTGGGCCAGCTTGATGAGATAGTCCTGATAGTTCTCATGGAAGGTTAGAAATGCTCCCATATCCTTGGCTATCCTCTCTTGTCCCGCTTTATTGAAGATGTGCGCAATGGCCTCCATCTGGCCCTCGGTCCGCCCCTCCTCCATACCAGTAGTATGGCCCTCCGGCATACCAGTCGCATGTCCAACCCCATGGCTCTCACAGTGGAACTGATCTCGTCTCGGAAGTAATCCATGGTTCTGAAGTGTAGAGCTTCCACCATGCTGCACTCATCATTAGTGTGGATGTCGAATTCGTCAGCCCAATTCCCTACTGTTGGCAGATCTTTGGGTTCAACCCTAGCCTTCTGGAGAGCGAGAATGACAGGGCTCTTGGTGGGTGTCATGGGTGTCGTGGGTGTCGTGTCATGATCTAGTCGACGACGCGTGGAACTGTCAAACTTCTTGTACAGTATTCTGGCCAGCAGTTCTTTGACAGATCAGGATACAGGCAGTGGTGCTCCTAGCAAAAACATAATCTCCTGGTCAGATGGAGGAGGCTGGGAAACCTTGGCATGGAGGACGTTGATGTCACGAAGTAGTCTCTGGAACCGAGTAATGGACAGAATGACAGGAGTGGCAATGCCTGTGGACCCGGTCAAGCCAACAGATGGAGACTTGGTGGTGCGACTGTGTTACGGGAAAGGAATCTGCTGAAGCACTTTACCGAACATAATGGTGTTTAATCTGTCTATATATGGAGGCACTGTACAGAAGACATTAAACATGCAGCAGTATGTACAGCATCCAGACGGAGCAGTTGAACCTGCAACGTTGCACACACTGATCCCCGGAAGGGCTGCCTGACAGTCATTCGACCTAGTTTCCATAATGAGAACCCTCGATCCACAGCGGGGAAGTCCATCGACTTCATGATCTTGGGACAGATCCATGAGATTAGGAGCATGATGCTCAAGTTCAAACTCGAGAGCAGCGCGGATAAGGATGTAGAGCTCTCGCAGGTGGTAAGCAGGTGGGAGATTATGCAGAGCAACAACACCCTGGACACCACCTATGTGAACGATGAGCACCAGGTCTTGGCGCCACTAGCTTGTGGACCTGCCTGCTATGTGAAGGGGAATGGGTACTATGCCATGGGGTATAATGAGAGCTTCACAGAATTCGTCTTACAACCAAACATAGAAATGCCTGTTGCGGTGCCACTCTTCTCCATCCTCGGGAACATACACATGAAGCTGGCATTGATGCGGGACAAGCTGTTCCTCCGGGTCTGCACTGAACATCTTACTGATGTAATGATGACCTCTCCACGACTTCAGGTCAGGCATGACCAGCAACTAAAACGTGCGGGCTCTAGACAGCGAATCCTACATGTAGAGCGAGAGCACCAGCAGGTCAAGGCCATGGCTAACCAGCGTCTAGAGTTGATATTGCAATGAGGTGCCTCGGATTGCATAGCTGTAGCAGTCTTGTTTCAGAATGGAGGGGTGGTCCATGAGGTGGGGGAGCTAGACGACTTCAAATTTGTGGTGGCTGAGACCAACGTTCTCAGTGAGGTGTGCGATCTGGCTGATTGCTGTCTCTATCAACAGAAAACGATGTCGTATGCCATACTCCACCTAACCAGTGGAAATGAGGATCTCGAGTTGGCACTCGATGGTCAGTACCACCGCGGAGGTAGGAACATCCTGCCTAACCATGGCAACCAGCTCAGCTTTCATGTGGAAATTGCTCGGAGAGCGAGCAGACACTCTCACAGTTGCCATGATGGTGATGCACTTTGGCTATGTCAAAGTTTGTGCATCATACACCACTATTCAGCTTGAGCGCACATAGAGTATAATTCATGTCATCATGGCACCACCTACAGACACCACTACTCTGGTCTCCACCATCTTCTGAGCTGCCGATGCCTCATAGTCGAGCATTGGCTCAGAGATCATTACAGCCTCGTAGTACTTGTCAGGACTCTCACCCTGGACTGAGCCCTTTGTTGTCGTCAGTGTGCCTCCCTTTGATGCATATACTCAAGCACCTTGCTATACTCAAGCTTCTCCTTAGACAGCTTCTCCATCGCCTAGTTATGACGTTTTCACTCTACCTCTGCAGCCTTATGGTCAGCCAAGCTGAGAGACCAGTTCACCAAGGCAAAAACACACCTGCATTCAAGATGGCAGATGCCAATCTATAGTGCTATGTATATATATATATATATCAGCTCCAAGGCAAAAACACACCTGCATTCAAGATGGCAGATGCCATTCTATAGTGCTATATATATATATAGAATGTCATTTGCCATCTTGAATGCAGGTGTGTGTATGGCTTGGCGAACTGGTCTGTCACCTTCGCTGACCATAAGGGTTTAAAGCTCTTGTATAGCTCCACGGTAATATATGCACATGAAGCTTTTGATTTCCCATCAATGAGGACTATGACGATGTCGACGATGACTATGATGAGGATGAGGACTATGATGAGGATGACCATGACGAGGACTACAACGAGGATGCCAGTGGTGATGACGTTGAGCCAGAATCATGCAAGCTAATCCACCAAGCCAAAGCGATCTATTATGCCTACATTAAGGGCTCTGTTTGCAAACTAGCAGTGGTTGGGGCTCTGACCACTCTGTTCACGACGAAGGCTGGCGAGACAGTCCACCAAATCGCTGCCAACACTCTCCATGGAATTGAGAAGACCACTGAGGCTATTCCAGCCATTGCCTCGGGGGTAGGTACATTCGTTGGAGTCACTGGCCCGTGGCTGCCATATGTTGCTATAGCACTTGCAATCATCTGGGCTGTCGAACATTTAAGACGTGCTATATAACATGGTGTCGCTCTACGAGTTAGTCAAGGCCCTTAACTTGTGAGGCGTGGTCGATAAGTTGCCCTTCTCTGATTATCCCGCAGAGATTAGATGACAGTGTTTCCAGGTATTCGAAGAGGTGTTTTGCGATGATCCTATGACTGATGGCCATATGTTTGTTTGTCTAAAGTCCACCCAAGTAGTGTGAGACAGAACAGGAGCTTGATGTCCACCCATTTACGCAGGTTTTCCATTGTCTTGCCAAGGACTGCATTATTCATCAGCTTGTAGAGGTCCTTCTCGAAGTAGTCAGTGGTGGCCTTCTTATGGAACTCTGTGCTGAGTCTGATGTAGGGCTCCATCCATGGCGACTGGTCGAAGCATAGAACCCTGTGTACCTTCTTAAACCTCATAGCCAAGCTGAGGTAGAGCTTCGAGTTGCGGTAGTGGAGAACATATCATTCTTTATCTCTTAGGTTAGGTACTAGTATCTCCACTGCTTGCAGCGATGTGGTTTTTGGGAACCATACATTTATCTGATACTCTAAGAGCCACTCCTCCTTCACCTTCATCCATTCAGGCACCAACGGGTAGGCATTGTCCATGTCATGCATCTCTTGTGGGTACCCAAGGTCTACCTCCACGATATAGCCCTTATCATCATCATTGGGATGTTGTGTAATCATCTCGACTGCACTCAACCTCCGCCACCACCCCCTTGGTAGATGGTGGCTCATCACCCAGCCATAAGAGATTGTTAGCATCCAGATACATGATGTGGCGTGTTGGTTGTTCTGAGCTGTAACCTGGGATATGTGGGTTGTTTGCCTTGGCATAGCGCTTGCAGACTGTTGATACACCACCTCTGAGTCCTTTCTCCACAAAGAGATGTATGTCATAGTCAGTGGAGAGTTCCAGTTCTACCCAGTCTTCTTGAGCATGACATGTCAGTGCCGGTGTACTAGTGAGCTTGGTCCAGATGGTACTGCTGAATGCATGTGGTCCTAATGTTCTCAAATGCATCTGCGAGGAGCAGAGTGTCTGACAACAGGTAGAGATCATGATAATCTGTCATGGTCTGGCAGCCAAATTGGGCCCAGACAGTCTGTGCGTGTTTGTAATCGCTGTGAGATATTCCCTCGCCAGAGAGTTTACTGTAGAATGCTTCTTGAGGTGGGAGAGATGTCTCATTGAAACGGTCCCACCCATCCATGTGCTCATAGGGGCATGTGCCCTTGCGCAGCAGGAGCTCATGCACACTTGCACTGCGAGCAGAGGTCGCATACTGTTTTGTGAGTGGGAATGTTGTGGAACTAGCTACCAGCTTGTCGAGCGATGGAGTAACTGGGCCGAGCCAATGAACCAGAGTCTGTGGAGGCTGAAGGAGATGTGCTTCTCCATGTTGTTGGGAGTGCAGTGTATGGGCCCCACTGTCTCGGATATGGCCTGCATGATGAGGTAAGAAGTATACCATGAGAACATGACTGGGATGTTGGTGGTCTTGGTGCTTGGTGCTGAGGCGCAGCTTGAGATTACAAGCATTGTGTGCTGCTCCCCGGTATCGACCAATGATGTGACAGTGATATTGGATGCTGTCTGTGACTCCGTCCTGAGTCAAGAGCTTGCCACAAACATAACAGCTGACTGCAGCCTTGTGTGCTCTCCAGTCATCTCTGGTCATCACCATTTGCCTAGGTTGAGCGAGCACAGCCTTTACCTTCGCTTCTTCATGCACCAGCCGATCCAGGAAGGGCTTAGCTGCATCTTCTCCTCGATACAGTACAGGTGGCTTGCTCGCGATTCCCACTCCCTCACAAGCAACGATGATGTAAGAGTAGCCACAAATCTCATGATTCTGTGTTCTATGAGTGCTGCTCTGAGCTGGATTCGACTCTCGCCAATCGATCTTAGTTGTAAGGGCTTCAAAATCCGCAGAGATAATAAATGATACATTGAGTTGCCTGTGGCAATTCGTGAATTGTAGCATTTTCCTGTCCTCTGTAGGCATCTGTAGGGAATAAAAGTGGAGACACACAGTTTCCTCACTTTGTGTCGACATTAATGGCCATACCATTCTGCTGTTCAGCACGCCTCAGCTGAGCAAGTAGAGTAGGAGAATCCACTTCGCCGAAGTCACGGGTGTCCCAGTGCCCTAAATACATTACTGGCCTGTCTACGTGGTTATCTGCAGGATACATCCAGGACAGGAGAGACCAGCGAATGCAGTGGCCATCTTTGTTCTTGACATTAACCACAGCTTGTTTTTGCTTAATCAAAGCGGGGAGATTGATGTAGGATCTACCACGTAGTGGTTGATATCAGACGATATTGAGGTGCCGTGCATCAACCTGGTCTACTGCTCAGCCAGGCCCCTCACGAGTGTAGTTCTCAACGCCTTGTAGCACCTTTGCTTTGGCCTCCTTTACGGCCACACCAATTTCGCTTGCCTTCAGGATGGCCTGTTGCCTAGACCAGAAGAGAGGATCTGTGATGACCTCTTCCCCACCATTCTTCTCCTTATACAAAGTCACTCTGAGGGCGAGACAGAACTTTACCCGCTTCAGGTCGAGGACCTCTTTTATCAATTTCCTGCAGATATTATCCCGGTTCTTATCTAGGAACGCTGTTGGATGTTTTTCCCCCTGCCCGGGAAGTACCGATACCCGCAGATAGTTCTGGATGGCATAAGAAGTGACTACAAAGGCTGGGACTATGTCTTCCTGGAAGATCTCCTGGTAAATTTCTTCAAGAAAACTTGCACGCTCCTATCTGTTCATTGAGTCGGCTTTGGTGGCTTCCCAAGAACCTGAGAATGAGCTTCCTCTATGGAGTCAATGTGGGCTTGTCAGCCGTGTGCTTCTGGCGTGGAACTGGGGTTGGCTTCTCAGGAACCTGGATGAGCTTCCTATGTGGAGTCAGAGTGGGCTTCTCAGCCATGGGCCTCCGGTATGGAGCTGGGGTTGGCTTCGCATGGAGGAGAGCTGCCAAGTTCACTGCATATGTGGTAAGGCTAATCTACCCCTTCTGTAACATTCTCGCTAAATTTTGTACTACTTCATTAATGTCCATATTATCATATAGTACTGTCATGTACCCTATTTGGCTTTTCTCTAGATGGATATTCATCGTACCTGGAAGAGGAGCCATGCTCTCAGTATGGTATTCAGCACTCGTCCACATGTGAGGCCTGGGGCGTGGATGCACCATTGCATTCTTGAGTCTATTGAGCTGTCTGTGTAGCACAGTTTAAACCATGGTGGATATCTCCTCATTGGGCTCCTCATCAGACTCATAACCCTCATCGTCATATCCTTCATCTTCCCCAAAGTGTTGAACTACATCCACCTGCAGTGCAGCTACCGCTTCCTCATTGTACTCGTCGATTGCACCTATAAAATACTAACTCATCATCCTCATCCATTAGGGGGATATCGCACATGGAACGGAATCAAGGATCATGAACTTCTAAAAACTCCATAGAACATCCGTGATTGGCGTGTGGCACATATACTGTTGCGTTTCTCTAATAATGGATTTTGATGGTATCACCTGGTGGTGGGGCCCGGCCTGGGGCTGGGCGCGGGCTCAGTCGTGTAGCCCATCATAGGAACGGTTGATCTATGGGCTGCTGACGTCACTGATAACCATAGGCGTAGATGGTCCAGGAGCATGGTTAAGGAGAGGAGTAGTATATAAGTGTGATCACGGAGCCCCTGGTTAAGGACAGAAGTAGCATATAACCCAGCCAGGGTAGGGATCTGGGGCCAGGCTCAGTCGTGCAGCCCATCATAGTGAGGGTTGGCTAAGGGCGTGGTCCAGGAGCGTGACATCGCTGATGACGTCACTGATGATCATAGGCGTAGACGGTCCAGGATCGTGGTTAAGTAGAGGAGTAGTATATAAGTATGATCACGGAGCCCCCTGGTTAAGGACAGAAGTAGCATATAACCCGGCCAGGGCAGGGTTTTGGGGCCAGGCTCAGTCGTGTAGCCCGTCATAGGGAGGGTGGTCTATGGGCGTGGTCCAGGAGCGTGACGTCGCTGATGATCATAGGCGTAGATGGTCCATGGGCGTGATTAAGGAAAGGAGTAGTATATAAGGGTGGTCCCGGAGCACCGTGGTTAAGGAAAGTAGTAGTATATAATGGTGGTCCTGGAGCCCCCCAGCATTGTCAGAAGCCACGTGGCTCGTGGAGCCAGCCTGAGGAGGGTGGTCTCGGAGCCCCTTTTATATACCACTTATATTCAAGTAATAGTCTTTCTAATGCTCAATAGTGGTTTGCAGATGTGTCTGTCTAAATAAACAGCACGAGTCTTCTCTTGGTCTGCAAATGTATATTTTCTATAAGAAAATTTAAATTTTCTTGAACAAATTTGAGGGTTAACGGTTAAACGTCATCGCGTGAGCAATATTGTGTCGTTGATGATGTATACGTCACAACAGCTCATTCAAACACACCAACGTATGAATGAGATGAAAACGGAACGCCGTCACTAGTGTTTGTTAAACTAGAACTTGATCTGAGTTGATGTCCAGCCTCGTATGACTGTGTTTCGTCTATTCTGATAACACGTTGAAGATTTCTGGTGTCTCCTAAACTCGAACTGACTACACTCGCTTACGTATTCGATAAGATCTGTATGACTTTGTCGATATCTTTATATCCGGTCGTTTCCTTACAGCTTGCATAGACATAATTTGTCTGTTCTCTATGCGGATATTCAAAGGGATATATCTGGCCAAACCATACTACAATTTTGGCCCCATAGTCAATCTTTGCATTTCCCAGGTGCAAAGCATCCACTCCAAGTAAACATTCATGCCTCATTCTGGCCACAATCGTACTAGGGATGGGTCGGGCGTGCTTGAATTTTACTTGTGTTTCCCCCAAAAGTTTTATCGGGGAACCATTTACAGCTAAGAGCGTTTTTGCTTTTTTCAATGGCCTAGCATTCAACATGCTACGCCATATATCCTTACGAATCAAGGATGTGCTAGCACAAGTATCCACTAAGGCATGCAGGTACTCACCCAGATCCGTTTTTATCTATACGAAGACGGATTAAGAACCGCTCGGTCGGTGACCTCACCAACGGCTCTCTCCGTCGTCGTTTCCCGGGCTCCTTCGTCCATTAACTACTTCGGCGTAACTGCGCCTATGATTCGATAAATTATTTCCGATACCGTCTGAATAACGGCCATGTGCATCGGTATTTTCACTTGTTAAAATAAAACCATCACGATCAATATATTCGTACTGGTTACGTCGAGCATTGTTCATGTCCATTCGATTGTTCCTTGAACATTCTCGTGGCGTCGTTCGTATGTCCGTCTGTCGGTCGTTTACCGCGTCGATTTCCATGTCCCAATTGTCTTCTTCACGTGGACGCTTCGCCGCTCGTCGTACCAGCGGTCGATCTGTTTGTCCGGTTGGTTGCTCTTGGCGCTGGTCACGCGCACCACGTGGACAATCTCTAACAAAGTGACCATACTGACCACATCCAAAACATTCCGTCCTTATGACAGGAGTCGTCTGTCGTTTCATAAATGTCCCAAAACAATTCTGGGTCAAGTGTCCCTCTCTCCCGCACTGGGAACAGGTCATGGGTGGCCGTTGTGGTCGGGGCTGTGGTCGCGGTTGTGGTCTCGGTTGTGGTCGTCGCGCAGTTGGTTGCATTGTCTGACGGCAGTCACTCTTATAGTGGCCGACCCGGCCACAATTATAGCAGGTAATGTGTTGCAATTCTCGTCCCGCTCTGACTGGTCGGGGCGAGGGTGGGGTGCATTGCTTTGCCTGCGCGGCTGTCTTTTTCGCGGGTTTGGTGGCCCCCGCTACTGGCTTCTGCTGCTGTAGCTGAAGGTCTCTGACCAAGCCACACAGTTGTTCGATCATCTTGCTTTGTTGGGCAGTCTGTCTTTGCAGTGTCTTGACCATGGACCTTATTTCCCGTTCCCCTGTCGATTCTAAAGTGTTTATTTCCATTCTCTCTTCACTTCGGCCGTCATCGATTTTCATGGCGTTAAGCAGATCGTTGCACGTTTCTTCCTCCTCTGCGATTTCGATGGCCCTAGCCAATGTAGTGGTTCTCTTCTGGATGATCCTTCTGCTCAAACCTTGGTCAGTGAGCGGCCGTAGGTAGATGCCCAAGATTGTTCGCCTGTTGTCGGCGTTTCCCTCGGGGTAGGCTCGAACGCTGGCCTCCATGTACCTCCGATTGAAGGAGATGACTGTCTCATTCTTTCATTGGCGGGTTCCTTCAAGGTCATACTTAACACGCTCCCCCTCGTTTGTGGATATGAAATTCAGGGTGATGAATTCGTGTAGCTGCTCGAATGTGACCTCATCACGGACCTTGTCTATAAGAAATCCGTCGACGGCGCGGGATAGCTGTCCACGGGCCGCTCACGTAATGATGTACACCGGTACCCCCTCGAGACGTCCCTGGTTGGCGGCCCAGGCTCTTCGGGTTTCGTCGAGAAAGGTTCTTACCTCTTCCGGTACGACGCCATCACATGGCTGGATGCGGGTTACGTGGTCGCGGATCTCCCGTCTGTAGACCCGTTCTGCCTCTCGCCTGTTGCTGCTGTCGACAATGGCCCCTGCCATTGCCACACCCATGGCCTGCATCGCTGCTACCGTCTCACCCCTTAGCTCGGCCCGAGGTCGGTCGATTGGCGGTAGTCCTGGGTCGGTAGGGCTTTGTGGTGGTCGCGCCATTTTGCGGGACTAACGGTACAGCAATTTGATGATTACTTGCTGGAGTCGGGGTTGGTCTGGGCACTTCACGTCGGTCGGTATTTTTACCGATGAATTCTCACTGTATTCCCGATGCTGGATTACAGTTGTACTGGCCGATAGCTTGGCCGCCGCTAGGAACACTTGCACTTGGTCCCCCAGGTTTTTTAATACTACTGCGTCCGGTCGGTCCGTTTGGGCCATACGCTATGTACTCACTGTTTTTAGTTACTCTGGAATCCTGGCAGGCTCGCCACTGAAGATTTCTGGTGTCTCCTAAACTCGAACTGACTACACTCGCTTACGTATTCGATAAGATCTGTATGTGTTGTTGCTGCGACAACCAGTCTTACCGACGACGAAAGTGATGGGTACACGCTCGCCTCGTTGGAAGATGAAAGTAATGATATTTCGTTTGTACCCGGGCCTGTTCTGACTATTCTATGAAGATAATGGTAAGCTACGGTGGTCTTCCGTAGATGTCGGAGTAACTTTAGCGAGAACACAAACTCTTGCCTTGTAGTAAATTCACAAGGTGGTGCTTTTATTTGTCATCTTTACCTATACAGTAAACTTACAAAGTTAGTCACTTTTACTGTGACCGATTTTCGTATCTTATAATGACCAAGAAATTAATTCAATATTTTCCTAACTGAATAGCATTACTCTCAGTCGCTCTGATCTGATATGCTATTCAACTAGCTCTCTGAAAATAAACGTTCATCAAGAACTTGTACGAGGTGCGAGGCGGACCGGACTCCCCATTAAAGTTAAAGTCCATATCTTATACTTCTTTGGACCTCTTTACCATGTTCGTTTGGGTTCTTCTTTCCAGAGTTTGATTCGATGCTCATTGATTGTGACGTCATCCTGACTAATCAAACTCTGAGTTTCTCTCTTAGGAAAAGAACATCGAACAAGTTAAGTGATGGAATCCTATCCGATAACCTCCCACAAACTTGACAGTGATGGACATTGCTTCGACAATCATTGCTAATCGTTTCTTAATATCTTATTCTGACTAACATCTTCTGTCAACTTTTCGTCTGGTTTTCTAATCTACTTGGCGCAAGACGCTATCATGCCCACGTCCAGCCCCTTGCTTATTAGGCCTACGCCTGCATTTCAGAAGGGTGCCATGACGTAGTGACCATGTGGTACATCTGATTCACCAACATCTGGTGTCGTATCTGGTGTCGTGGGTCGCCTCTATAGAAATATAGAAACCCGGTCACCTTATTACGGTCCTTATGGTAAGTCGGTCGTCGCCACGTTTACTACGTCATTCTATGAGTCATTCAGTCTGTGCTACGTACACTCTGTGCGTAGCATTCTACCGACGCTCTTGCTTGAATATTTAGAAAACTATTGGTCATAACTTCTGCTGAATACTATAAAAGGTTATGCCGCGCCTGCAGCAACAGCATTCATCTTTCAACCACTGATAGATTCCATCAGCTCACTGCCCTAAGTCTTAGTCTATTCTATTCCAATTTCATATTCCAATTTCACTTATTGTATCAGCTATATTTTCGTGTCAGTTTTGCATCGACTTGATGCACACACTAATTCGCGCTAATACATTTTCGCTCATTGTGTTATCCGTTCCCTAGCTCGTCTGGTATTCAAAAATATAGTCATATTCTTTGCTGGGGGTCTTGTCATATTCTTCGCTGGGGGTCTTGGACTGCAAATATAAGATGTCCCCGGGGTCATGACCCCCCAGAAGACAATCCCATACTTACATACGCCCCTCAACCAAAGTTAATTGACCATCTCTCTTAAGGCCTTAAGAGAGTGGCAACTAACTCGTTGTGGACTATCAACAACCCAAACCTATACCAGCAGCCTGAGCGGATACCACCCGATAGTCGTCCAATCATCAACAACTTAACATTACAGGTCAATATACTATACACCAATACTTGTCCAAGTAGCGGAATGCTCGGAAATACATTAGTAGTATTCGTTAGTGTATGGTTGATAATTATACAAACATACATGTCCGGGTAGCAAAAGACTGCCCCCGGAAACACATTAATAGCATCATTAAACCGTGGTCGATAACCTCGATCCACGCGTAACTTAACATAGAAAACAATACGATCAATCAAGCAATACAATAATATAATACACCACAATCAATTATTTTAATGACGTCATCTGATCGTGACGACGTCACCATAAATGTCAGTCCTTAATCCTACAGTGCAAATATCATTACAGATCATGTGAATTTTTCCTATTAAATAATACAGTACCAACATGGCACCATACTAATGTTCGTGCCACAACATTTAATATTCACCAATTACTGTTCCAGTGGAAACATATAAAGTTAGTGCCAAAATGTCATGGTGATACCTCCCAGCGGTCCATGCTTACGTTAGGGTCCACCACGTCAACGTATGTCTCCATCTCTATCCATTCGGCAGCCGTCGGGTCGATCTCAGTCCTGGCGTCAGCATTAGGCGACGACCCGGCTGCCATCCACAGCGGCTCCGGTAGAGTTGGTGCAATGATATGCGGTTCACTACTATGGGCCGCACGTGGCTTGCATTTATGGGCCGCACGTGGCTTGCATTTTAGCGCATTCCACATGCGTGATAACACGCCACATTTATATAATATAAACACAATCACTAGCACAACAACGAAGGAATCCGTTGAATATGATACGAAAGAACGTACCCCAATGCCATCGACCATCACTGGGTCGATCATGGATAACGGTGCTAGCAGCACGTACTTAGACTTTTGTAAATGGTTCCACGGTTGTAGCTTTAAATGGTCAACTATCATGGATTGATTTAGAACGCCGGACACATCGAAGTGGGGCATTTCAATGGCTAGGCCTATTCGAGTGTACGTCCGACTATAAGACGCTACAGGCTCGAATCGCCAGCCCCTCCCACTATACCCGCATTCTCCAGACATCAATGCATACACACCATTACTCACCATACATCGGTCCGTCAGTCGTCTGTCGCAATGGATTTCCACCGTCTCGCCGAACGTTTGCAACACTACCCCGATTTTCTCATTGGCAAATAATTTACTAGTGGTTACGTTCGACTTCGTTAGTTGAATATTACAGTTGCTATCAGTCGCATTTGTCAATACACTCACAATACAGGGCACATGGGTCTTGTCGACCCGTAGTTGTCCCTGGTACACCCTAGGGTCAGCACCACGACACTCCGACGCGGTAAAGTACCACCCAGTCTTGGTATCTAGACCAATGCTGGTACGGGCCAGCATCACTTGCATGTAATAGCCTGTCTTGGCCAGCGGTTCAGGCCATGAGTGTAGTCCATATTCGATATATTGTCCTCCGTCAATTAACGGTAGTATCGCCACATAATGAAGTTTCGATTCGTCCTGCCACAATGGATATACCACTACATTTCTGTAATACCACTGATACGGTCTTATCAGCCTATATTCCGCACTAATCTGTTTCGATACGGACGTCAGGTCGTCGGGACTAAAAAGTTCCTCCATTAGACGACCCAACTCTAAGGATGCCGTTTGCCTATGGAATCGTTCGGCTGCCTTCTGGTAGTCATAGACCACGTGTTCAGCCGAGTCTATAACATGTCCTAACCGTACCAACGCATAGAGTTCCAACAATCGAATCCCCTGCTGCCTGAGCGCTCGGCTCATGTTGCCCGTTGCACTGGCCAAGTTGTCGCCTAACTCGTTAATATGGTCCGTGTTCATACCAATATCACGGAAAGCTAATTTGACGTGCGACGTCAACTGGTTGGTAAAATGCACCACTTTGTTCATCCTCGTCATCGCCCTCGTTACCACATCTCGTATGGCGTCTATATCCCCAGATGTAGCGGTACCGAACAGCGATGATGCGATGTCGCCCACAAAGTTAAATAACCCTCGCTTCTGCCTAGCGCCACTTCGACTACTCATGGTTTGCTGTGTTTGGCTTGCCATCTTTCTTACCCCCCGTATTCGATGCTGTAATCCGTATATATCGTTCCCACTCAAAAACGCTGTTTTGGTACCCATGCTAGCAGCGAGACTGGCCATTTGGGCCAACCGTCCTAGGAACTCCGCGGGTAGGTAAGGATGGTCGATGGATACTATCACGGTCCATTCGGCCCGTATCACTGACACAGTCTCCGGCTTAGTTATCATGACACCGTTCGGCAGGCGGTGTATACTTGAGTCCTTGCATATACTTGATACCATGCTAAACCACAACGCCATTATACACAATTTAAACGAATACATTTTAGTATCTGCGAACAAATTTAGTCTTAATTGTTATGATACTTTACGTACTGGCTATTTGCGATGTTACAGTATAGCGATACAATACACACTATCGGCGGTTGTGCCGCTGAATAACGGCATTTACACGACTGACGAAATCAGCGTATAGCACGTCATCGTAAAGGGCGGAGTCTATTACGCCAATTCGGAGTCGCTTGTTACCGGATTCGTTCTCCCGCCCATACCCTTGCTTTCGCTTCAAGTCTAACCTGAGTTGCTTGCTGTCAGAATCGTCATCTGGTATATGTCTGCGCTTGCGATGGAAGCATCTCCATTGGTTCAGAGAGCAGCTCTGGTGCCGCCTCTGGAGCGTCAATCACCATGGGCCTGGGAGTTCCGATGACGTCACTTGGTGACTCATGGTTTCGACTGCGATTCGTACTGGGTTGCACCCTTTTCCGGTCAACCCTCTTACCCCCTGTACGCACCTCTGGCTCCATATCCGAAGCTGGCCGCTTCTTACGAGCCTGGGGTGTCGTCTCAGCGTCTGTAACCATAGGTTCTGTCTCGGGCAACATCGCCCTGGGGTGATGGCTAGCTTTCGTCCCCTTGGTAGGGTTACGAATGGGGCGTGGTCGCACCCCGTCCCAGCACATTTCCGAGTCGACTACGCGCAGCTTACATATATTAAGCACACGCATTCTCCCGGACCTTTGATGGCGGACATGGGCCACAGGTCCGTTAATTTTGAAGATCTCATACTCGGGGTCGCTGCGAGAGGTCAATTTCATCCTCTCTTCAGCTTTGACGACCACCGAATCCCCCACTTTAAACTCACCAGCGTTCGCACGCTTATTAATTTGTTCCCGGTGAACCTCTCGAGATCTAGCTGTCCCCTCACGAGCACGCAGCAAGGCGTTGTTGAGATACATCAGTCTCTCACCAAGGTGCTGCGACGCATCGATTGGAATGGCTTTCGGCAATCTCGCCCGTCGCCCATAAGTCAAATAAAATGGTGTATACTCGGTCGTTGAATGACGAGTACTGCGGTACGCTGTCAAAGCCGCACCCAACTCGTCCTCCCATGCCCTCGAGGCATTGTTCACCCCTTTCTGGATCAACTCTTTAAGGGTGCGGTTGAATCTTTCAGTACGTCCATTGGTCTGCGGATGGTATGGGCTAGACCGTCTATGGCCGATACCGTGTTCTTTAAACCGCTCCTCCAGAGAATTGGAACAAAATTCCCTACCCTGGTCGGTTATTAAAATCTCAGGGACGCCATGACGCGCGACATACTCGTTGAAGAACTTTTCTTCCACATTTTGAGATGTCTTCGCTGCAATCGGATATGCTTCTGCCCAAGCAGAGCAGTGATCGATCACCGTCATGATATACACGTTACCCTTATTCGATTCTAATAATGGACCGATCAAATCCATTCCAATTATCTGACCCGGATAATTGGCCATGGGCATTTCACTATACCTGGGTCGGGTAGTGACAGGTCGGTTGACCTGGCACTTTGTACATGTTTCAAGCATACGAATTACGTCTTTTCTTAAAGACGTCCATACAAAAGAATCTCTTACCATACCGATGGTCTTCTGTAGACCTTGGTGACCAACTCGTTCATGAGCCATCCGGAGCACTTTCTCACGGAACAGGGTAGGTAAGACAATTCTGGGGTACTCAGCGTCCAACGCTGAAGGCGTAATTAAAGAATACAAAATGCCATTCTTGACCATATACTCCTCCGGGGTGTTTTTGTACAACTCCGGGTATTCCTTGGTCTGCTCAGCACACAATTCGTCATATGGTATGTCGAATGCTTCCAGAGGGACGTGAGGTAACACTCCCTCGTCGACGTCTGGTATTACAAAGTCGCCCGTGTCTAACGTCGCGACTTCCACCGGACGACGTAACCTGGACAACATGTCCGCTCGAATATTCTTCGAGCCTTGGATGTATTCAATCTTACATCCGTACTCGGCAATCAGTACCGCCCAGCGCTGCACCTTCGTGTTTTTAACTTCGCCCACAAACAAACTCTTTAGGGGTTTGTGGTCGGTATACACGGTAAACTGCATGCCAAATAGATAAGGTCTAAGCTTCTTTAGCGCGTATATTACCGCATAAGCTTCCTTTTCTATCAAGGCCAATTCAACTGACTGTCCTTAAGAGTAGAGCTGACATACTGAATCACACGCTCAATACCCTCGTCATCTACCTGTACCAGTATCGCACCTATTGCATAGCTAGACGCATCAGTATACAATCTATATGGAGCATTCAAATTCGGATATGTGAGAACCGTCTTACTACACAGCAAGTTTTGTAATTTCTTAAACGCTTGCTGTTCTTCCTGACCCCACTCAAAACGTTTATATTTCTTAGTCAATTCTATCAAAGGCTTAGCAATTTCGGCATAGCCTTGCACACAAGAGCGGTAATACCCTGTAGCGCCCAGGAAACTTCTCACCTCACCCACGTCGCGTGGCGGTGACATTTCTCTTATGACCTTGACCTTCTGGACCTGAGGAGCCACTCCCTGTGCTGAAACACGATATCCTAACAAATCAACTGATGGTTGGGCGAAATCGCATTTCGATTTTTTAACTTGCAAATTATATTCTTGAATTCTACGCATAACTGTACGCAAATGCTGTGCATGCTCAGCCAGGTTTCTTGAATATATGACTATATCGTCGACAAAAACATGCAGACATTTTCCCACGAATTCTCGGAAAATATCGTTCATCGCCCTCTGAAATACGGCACCTGAGTTCGCAAAACCGAACGGCATCCGAACAAATTCAAACAAACCTTGACTGCAAACGAACGCTGTTTTCGCTGTCTTGGCTGTCCATTGGTATCTGCCAATAGCCAGACTTCAAGTCCATAGTCGAAAAGATCGTAGCGCCGCCCATAGAATCAAAAATGTCCGATATATTCGGTAAAGGATAGCTATCCTTACGACAAACGGAGTTCAATTTCCTATAGTCAATACAAAATCTCGTCCCCCCCCCCGTCCTTCTTAGGAACCAATGTAATGGGTGACGCCCATGGGGACGACGACGGTCTTATGACGCCCGCTGCCATCATTTCAGCCACTTGATTCTTGACTATATATTGCTTGGCTAGTGGTAGACGGTACGCTTTCTGCCTAATAGGATAGGCATCCCCTGTCGGTATCGTACACTTGACTTTGGGAACCAATCCTAAAGTGTTTGGACGAGCCGTATAAAAAATATCTGCAACGTCCGCCATGACTTTGTCGATATCTTTATATCCGGTCGTTTCCTTACAGCTTGCATAGACATAATTTGTCTGTTCTCTATGCTGATATTCAAAGGGATATATCTGGCCAAACCATACTACAATTTTGGCCCGATAGTCAATCTTTGCATTTTCCAGGTGCAAAGCATCCGCTCCAAGTAAACATTCATGCCTCATTCTGGCCACAATCGTACTAGGGATGGGTCGGGCGTTCTTGAATTTTACTTGTGTTTCCCCCAAAAGTTTTATCGGGGAACCATTTACAGCTAAGAGCGTTTTTGCTTTTTTCAATGGCCTAGCATTCAACATGCTACGCCATATATCCTTACGAATCAAGGATGTGCTAGCACAAGTATCCACTAAGGCATGCAGGTACTCACCCTGATCCGTTGGACCGTTTTTATCTATACGAAGACGGATTAAGAACCGCTCGGTCGGTGACCTCACCAACGGCTCTCTCCGTCGTCGTTTCCCGGGCTCCTTCGTCCATTAACTACTTCGGCGTAACTGCGCCTATGATTCGATAAATTATTTCCGATACCGTCTGAATAACGGCCATGTGCATCGGTATTTTCACTTGTTAAAATAAAACCATCACGATCAATATATTCGTACTGGTTACGTCGAGCATTGTTCATGTCCATTCGATTGTTCCTTGAACATTCTCGTGGCATCGTTCGTATGTCCGTCTGTCGGTCGTTTACCGCGTCGATTTCCATGTCCCAATTGTCTTCTTCACGTGGACGCTTCGCCGCTCATCGTACCAGTGGTCGATCTGTTTGTCCGGTTGGTTGCTCTTGGCGCTGGTCACGCGCACCACGTGGACAATCTCTAACAAAGTGACCATACTGACCACATCCAAAACATTCCGTCCTTATGACAGGAGTCGTCTGTCGTTTCATAAATGTCCCAAAACAATTCTGGGTCAAGTGTCCCTCTCTCCCACACTGGGAACAGGTCATGGGTGGCCGTTGTGGTCGGGGCTGTGGTCGCGGTTGTGGTCTCGGTTGTGGTCGTCGCGCAGTTGGTTGCATTGTCTGATGGCAGTCACTCTTATAATTGCCGACCCGGCCACAATTATAGCAGGTAATGTGTTGCAATTCTCGTCCCGCTCTCACTGGTCGGGGCGAGGGTGGGGCGCATTTCTTTGCCTGCGCGGCTGTCTTTTTCGCGGGTTGGGTGGCCCCCGCTACTGGCTTCTGCTGCTGTAGCTGAAGGTCTCTGACCAAGCCACACAGTTGTTCGATCATCTTGCTTTGTTGGGCAGTCTGTCTTTGCAGTGTCTTGACCATGGACCTTATTTCCCGTTCCCCTGTCGATTCTAAAGTGTCTATTTCCATTCTCTCTTCACTTCGGCCGTCATCGATTTTCATGGCGTTAAGCAGATCGTTGCACGTTTCTTCCTCCTCTGCGATTTCGATGGCCCTAGCCAATGTAGTGGTTCTCTTCCGGATGATCCTTCTGCTCAAACCTTGGTCAGTGAGCGCCCGTAGGTAGATGCCCAAGATTGTTCGCCTGTTGTCGGCGTTTCCCTCGGGGTAGGCTCGAACGCTGGCCTCCATGTACCTCCGATTGAAGGAGATGACTGTCTCATTCTTTCGTTGGCGGGTTCCTTCAAGGTCATACTTAACACGCTCCCCCTCGTTTGTGGATATGAAATTCAGGGTGATGAATTCGTGTAGCTGCTCGAATGTGACCTCATCACGGACCTTGTCTATAAGAAATCCGTCGACGGCGCGGGATAGCTGTCCGTGGGCCGCTCGCGTAATGATGTACGCCGGTACCCCCTCGAGACATCCCTGGTTGGCGGCCCAGGCTCTTCGGGTTTCGTCGAGAAAGGTTCTTACCTCTTCCGGTACGACGCCATCACATGGCTGGATGCGGGTGACGTGGTCGCGGATCTCCCGTCTGTAGACCCGTTCTGCCTCTCGCCTGTTGCTGCTGTCGACAATGGCCCCTGCCATTGCCACACCCATGGCCGAGGTCGGTCGATTGGCGGTAGTCCTGGGTCGGTAGGGCTTTGTGGTGGTCGCGCCATTTTGCGGGACTAACGGTACAGCAATTTGATGATTACTTGCTGGAGTCGGGGTTGGTCTGGGCACTTCACGTCGGTCGTTATTTTTACCGATGAATTCTCACTGTATTCCCGATGCTGGATTACAGTTGTACTGGCCGATAGCTTGGCCGCCGCTAGGAACACTTGCACTTGGTCCCCCAGGTTTTTTAATACTACTGCGTCCGGTCGGTCCGTTTGGGCCATACGCTATGTACTCACTGTTTTTAGTTACTCTGGAATCCTGGCAGGCTCGCCACTGAAGATTTCTGGTGTCTCCTAAACTCGAACTGACTACACTCGCTTACGTATTCGATAAGATCTGTATGTGTGGTTGCTGCGACAACCAGTCTTACCGACGACGAAAGTGATGGGTACACGCTCGCCTCATTGGAAGATGAAAGTAATGATATTTCGTTTGTACCCGGGCCTGATCTGACTATTCTATGAAGATAATGGTAAGCTACGGTGGTCTTCCGTAGATGTCGGAGTAACTTTAGCGAGAACACAAACTCTTGCCTTGTAGTAAATTCACAAGGTGATGCTTTTATTTGTCATCTTTAACTATACAGTAGACTTACAAAGTTAGTCACTTTTACTGTGTCCGATTTTCGTATCTTATAATGACCAAGAAATTAATTCAATATTTTCCTAACTGAATAGCATTACTCTCAGTCGCTCTGATCTGATATGCTATTCAACTAGCTCTCTGAAAATAAATGTTCATCAAGAACTTGTACGAGGTGCGAGGCGGACCGGACTCCCCATTAAAGTTAAAGTCCATATCTTATACTTCTTTGGAGCTCTTTACCATGTTCGTTTGGGTTCTTCTTTCCAGAGTTTGATTCGATGCTCATTGATTGTGACGTCATCCTGACTAATCAAACTCCGAGTTTCTCTCTTAGGAAAAGAACATCGAACAAGTTAAGTGATGGAATCCTATCCGATAACCTCCCACAAACTTGACAGTGATGGACATTGCTTCGACAATCATTGCTAATCGTTTCTTAATATCTTATTCTGACTAACGTCTTCTGTCAACTTTTCGTCTGGTTTTCTAATCTACTTGGCGCCAGACGCTATCATGCCCACGTCCAGCCCCTTGCTTATTAGGCCTACGCCTGCATTTCAGAAGGGTGCCCTGACGTAGTGACCATGTGGTACATCTGATTCACCAACATCTGGTGTCGTATCTGGTGTCGTGGGTCGCCTTTATAGAAATATAGAAACCCGGTCACCTTATTACGGTCATTATGGTAAGTCGGTCGTCGCCACGTTTACTACGTCATTCTATGAGTCATTCCGTCTGTGCTACGTACACTCTGTGCGTAGCATTCTACCGACGCTCTTGCTTGAATATTTAGAAAACTATTGGTCATAACTTCTGCTGAATACTATAAAAGGTTATGCCGCGCCTGCAGCAACAGCTTTCATCTTTCAACCACCGATAGATTCCATCAGCTCACTGCCCTAAGTCTTAGTCTATTCTATTCCAATTTCATATTCCAATTTCACTTATTGTATCAGCTATATTTTCGTGTCAGTTTTGCATCGACTTGATGCACACACTAGATCGCGCTAATACATTTTCGCTCATTGTGTTATCCGTTCCCTAGCTCGTCTGGTATTCAAAAATATAGTCATATTCTTTGCTGGGGGTCTTGTCATATTCTTCGCTGGGGGTCTTGGACTGCAAATATAAGATGTCCCCGGGGTCATGACCCCCCAGAAGACAATCCCATACTTACATAGTGTTGTGTACGGCAAACTCAATACACGCAGTTGACTATTCACACGATTACGTCAAACCGTGAATTTTATAGTGTATCAAAACTCATAACTTTAACCGAAATTTTAACGGTGATAGCGCTTGGTTAATTTACCCAAATACTTTTTAAGTCATAAAATGTTTAATCTTATTTCGGGCAGCTTTTTAGTGAAATCTAATTCTCGTTTGTGATCTCCTTTAAGGATGTCGTAAATCAAAAAACCTCAGCATACCCCAACTAGAGTAGAGTTTGTTGCTGAAATACTTAGCATAAAACATTGTTGCAAAAGGTAGCTACTGAATGAAAAGAACCATATGCCATTGTTACATTAAGGTATGACCCCGTTATTGCCAAATCAGCAATGTAGATACAATCAGATAATGTACCAAACGTTGATAAAATCGTATATGCTTTGGTGCTTTTCGTATCCAAACTGCATATATTTAGTTATCAGGGTAATGTTATCGAAATGTCACGCAGACCTGTCACGCAGACCACGTGTGTTAACCGAAAGTAGAGTACTTGCTATTGGATCTCTTAAACGCTTCCTTTTAGTACAGCTATAGACAGCAATAGAACCCTATCCTGTTATCAACTTTTTGTAGCTTGTATTTTTCAAGATTCGTGGTTATTACATGAAACATTCCTTTTGCTGTTCAAAACTATCTTCACAAAGTAGTACATGATTTATCAACAGAGATGCTGCATTGCATAGAAAACTGGACAAACAATGTAGAGCAATGGATGAATCGAGTTCCCGTCCATCTCTAGCTAAGCTCCGCCCACGCATTGCCCGTGTTGGGATGATCGATCAATGGACCTTTCCATTGTTAGATATGCCCCGCCTTTTCTAGTTAAGCTCCACCCACAACTCGCCCATGTTGTGATCGATCGATCTCCGAACTCACTGACTATCAATTTCCAGAAAACTGCGAAGGTAAGCTGTTGAATATTTTGAAACTAATATGACTGAGTGATGTTGCTGCCTATGGCAGCGTGGAATCGTTCAACGTGGAATCGTAGAATCATTTATGACGTAATGGTTATGACGTCATCCTGCACGCCGCTTAGCTGATTATGACATCATATGACGTCAGATTGATAGATGGATACTCTGGAAAGGTGAATTCATGCATTCCCTGAATCGCAATTACAAGAAAACCATAGAGGCAAGTTGTTGAATATTTTGAAACTAATTTGACTGGGTGCCACATGCGTGTTTATTAAATAGTAAAGAATATAATCCATATAACCTGACAGACTATTCCAGGTTTATGACGGACTATTTCTGTCAATTATGATTGTGGATTGTGACACCGGATGGTTACGTCAGACTATATGTGCCGTAGTTGATTATGCCGTCATATGATTGGCCTATGAACTGGATTCCTCAGTTCCCTAGGTCCAAAAGAGACAAAAATGGACAGCACAGAAAACGGCCGAGTTTTGGATAATGCGTTGTGATCTTGTCGAAATATACATCGGCTTATTTAGGAGATTTTAAAAACGATAGCAATCAGCGATTAATGACGTCCACGGTCCATTTTGAATGTCATATTAGCAATCGCTTTGAAATCATGGAGATATAGCACAAACTCATTTATTATAATCTGATCCTTTATCCTTGCGGTTCATCAGATATGGAAAAATTATATCAACCAACGATGAACGCGGGTAATCTCGTAACATATCATGCAGACACCGAAAATTTGGGGACATAGCTGAAACTCCTATGGTACAAAGTTCATATTGATATTCCTTGTACTTGATGTTAGTTGATGTGTTTCCTCAGACATAGAAAATCGCGACCAGCTTGTGTTCAGCTGAGTTCAACTTTGCCGTATATATCTCATGTTTGGTTAATTATATGGGACTCAAACTTGGACACGTGATTTCCTTATCCTGGGATGACATGGCACAGTGTTACCTGTTACAATGCTGCTGCATTGAAATCTGTGCTTGAATATTCCACAAGACCAAACCCCAGTGTCGACGCTTGGTATGCCGCCAGAGATGGAATATGCCGAGGATGTGTACTTCGTTAACGAACTTCTCCCAATTGCTACAAGCAAGCTAAAATTGAGAATCTCTTCATGAATGAATCCAAAACAGAGTTCACCCACATACGCCTATCTACAAAGCATGAAACTAAAGAAAATGACGATCCACTTCGTGGCGATGAACCATGGAGGAAAAGTACAATCCTGTACTCACTACTTTGCAGTACTGCTGACATTGTTCCACGTTGCGTTATAGAGAACATAGCTTTCCGGTCCTTCTGGAAGCTATGGATTCGTAGATCAAAGATGCCCTTGATTAAAAAAAGCCTAATTTATACAACACAGCATGTGTATCCTTGATACTGTATAGGGGCGGGGGGGGGGGGGGGGTAACTGTAGCAGCTGGACAGCTTCAAAGTCAGCTATAGAGCACCTGCGCACCATCACCTGGATACCAATGGCCAGAAAGCATAATTTCCAATGATGCACTATACAAGATGAGTAATACGTCGCCGCTCTCTGTAAAAGTCGCCCAGCAAAGATGGTCCATGTTTGGTCATGCGCTAATGATGCCAGAAGACACACCTGCACAGGGAGCCAGCAAATACAAAGACAGACGAGTGCGTAATTGCGTAGATCTGTTAAGCGTGCTAAGAGGTGGCTTCAAGAAAGCCGGACTCGGTACACTCAAATCAAGAATGGACCTGAGGAAGCTAACGAGTTTGGCTGAGGACAACTTGACAAGACACAGTGGTCGAAAGCGAAGAAGGACTGATTGCAGCTTCATGATGTTTCTACTACTACAGCCGCAGAATACAGTAATAATACATGGCACGATGACATTGTCGCCGAAAGGTCGTTTTTTTATTTTTGATCTAAACATATTTTTGTACTAATAACACAATGGAATTGGACACAAGTTCTGTCAACTTATTGGAGCTCCCTACACAATATTAAAAACCGGCAATTGTATTAACAGAATGATTTCCTAGCATGAAACAAAACGATTCTTTTTAATATATTAACACGCACGCACGCACTCACGCACGTACGCACGCACGCACGCACACAAACCCCCACACACACACACACCCTTGTGTCAACAGCGCCTAAAGGCGCTCAAAATACTACTTGATATATTAATTAAATATTTTGATAGTCAATATTTTTCAAGATATTTTAGTTTTAGAAGACAATTTTTTGTAAATTTACCACTGAATTTTATATCGCCGGCTTGACAATTAAAGGGGTAATAGCATTTTTTTTTTAACCAATGTCTATCTGCAGGCCCAGGGAAGAATATTTTTGGCAATTTACCACTAGAATTCTAGTGGTAAATATTCAAAAATACTCTCCTCTACGCCTTTCAAATAGCCACGTCTGAAGACCAGGTGTTTTCTTGGTCCGTTTGACCATTAACCGGTGAATTTGATACAAGAGGAGCTAACGTATAAAGATTTCTGAGAGAGGGGTGGATGGGGAGTGGTAGGGGGGATGGGTGGTGGGGGGAGAGATAGAGGCCCACAGACAGACAGTTTAAGTAGTTAATTGACCAATTAAATTTTCCAAGTATTTCAATTCAATGCATCACAATAATTCATTAGTAGTACATTTCATAACCTAGGCAACGTGGATATTAAGTAGATCACAATTCGCTTACACTTAAATTAGATGCAGGTGCGCATTTTGTAATACATTGTCAATGTATCATGAGACTACTATACTAGTGGCAGATATAGAGGATTTCACAGTGACACTAGTTGGCAGTCCGCGTTAACTCCATCACATTAGCTTAGCAAAATCTCAATCTTAACGGTCAAGGTGATCTGGATCAAAAATTATTTTTAACATTTTGCATCTAGCTCAACATGCATGTTTATATCTCGTGTTTGCTTAAGCATTATACATGGCACAAATTGCAACAAGTGCTTTTTGATAATGAGCTGGCTATTATTTTGCGAGTCCGTCTCTCCACCCATCAACTCGTCTACCGGTATACCTATTCCTCTTGTCAACCATGCGTGCGTGCGTGCGTGCGTGCGTGCGTGCGTGCGTGCGTGCGTGCGTGTGTGCGTGTCACTCTGTGGCTGCGTGCGTTGCGTGCGTGAGTGCGTGCGTGTGTACGTACGTGCGCGGGTGCGTGGGTGAGGTGGTGGTTGTAGCTAGCCTATTATTGTTGTGTTCTGTACGTCTATACACCCGTCTTGTTCGAGACGTACCACTCATGTTACGATGTCTTTATCTATGGATCTGGACACCCAGCAAATTGGGAATGTCGTGTGATTCTGTCTAGATTTTAACAATCAGTTATCACTGCTTACAATCGATTCCATCTCATAGCAACGGTATCTACAGTACGGCTCAGAAATAACTGAACACGTCTCCAAAACAAAATAAAACGTAGGCCTACCGATACTGTTGCATATCTTGAACGCACTTGGACTGGAATTTGAACATTCTTGGACAGGAATTATGTTCAAAATACTCAACAGAGAAATTCTTGCTAACTAACATGTTTCAGTTTACTTTTTGTCTTGGAAACGGGTTAACTTATTTTTTAGCTGTATTGTATAATTTGTATGTAGGCGGTATATACTACTTAGATGATAAAATGAATTCTAATTCATGGATTATGTTAGTGTATTAAATGTGAATAGGTTACAGTTCAGCAGCGCACGCACGCACGCATGCACGCACGCATGCACGCACGCACGCACGCACGCACGCACGCACGCACGCACGCACGCACGCACACACACACACACTGCTATGCCCGCCATCTGCAATAGTGCAGGTGGGCATCTGTGTGTACAGTACACGTGGGAACTATAATGGCACGTAAATATTGATGTTATAGTCCGGGGTTATAGATGGGACTTTATTATTGCCAACTCCATACAACGTTGCATGTATAGGCTATCACTGTTATGAATTCAATAGTTTCTAGGTCAGGCTAATACAAATTTACAAAATAATACTATATAGGCTACCTCCTGTGAAATAACAAATGGCGCGATTCTTATATATTGTATTGTTTAAAAACAGTTCCAGCATGTTACCGTTAGAAGTAATGTTGGGGATAGATGCGCTTTTTAATTGGCTCTCACAGAATTGCACATATATGGAGTGTGAAAAAGGTACGTGTGCTGTGGACGCTCTTGTACAAACACGCCCACTAAGCACACGCCCCTTTTTACACTCCATATATGGGTAATTAAGAAATAGGTCATCTGAATAAGTAGCTGGAAAGAAGCCAATAAGTAACTGGCTTCTGACGCTTTGACCAAATCCAACGCAAACACATGTAACATTTTTATAATTTGACTGCACATTGACCAAAATTAAAAAGATTTGGGGTGGGGTGGGGTGGTGGTATAAGATTTTGGTAGAATTTTTCCTGACATTCATTGCATCCAATAGGTTTAAAAAACAGTGGCAAATATTTTGTTAGAATTTTTAAGGGGGTATGGTGCTTTTTCCATAATTTGACCCGCCAAAAGACTTCTAACAAGCAGCATGCGGTGTAATGCTTAAACAACAGGCCCAAGTGGTCTATATCACTCAACTGTTCTATTGGCATTTCAAACTAGAAAAGTCATATTCTACATATAGACTACTATAGATCTCTCAACAATTCAACAAGTATGGTTAGAAATATGAGTTTAGCCTACGGTAATTTATAAAGCGCAAATGGTGGCCGAGTATTTTATTTAAGCAATTTCCTGGACATATTTGGATATCCAAGATGGACCAAGTGCAAAAGTACTATAGATGCTATATAGGCAGTTTTTGCAAAATGTCACAAATAAATAGACCAATCCAATTTCACTTTATGAGTGTTGAAGTCTACGACACTAGGATAGTTCCACAAAGGTATCGTTGAAATTATGCCATTGATAAAGGAATAGTAGTATAATATTTTATTTAAATGATTTCCTTAACATTTTTGGAAACTCCAAGATTCTCGCGGGAAACATCGACCAATCAAAATTATGAAGAGGCGTTATAGAGCCTACCGCAATAAGATCCAAAATGGGATTCAAATTTGCGTGGTTTAGGAGGAGAGTATTTTAAAAGATTTCAGGAAAATTTTCGTAAAATCCAAAATGGCCACCAAAACACATTGACCAATTTAGATTCTCACAAGAGGTGTTGAAGCGTACCACCATAGGATCGTTCCAACCACGTTTCGGTGAAATTTGAGCATTGCTAAAGCCGCGGATGGATGGACTACGGACGTGAGATGTACAGACGGACTGTCGTCATGCCATAATCTTTCAGGTCAGCTGAGCTAATAATATACTCCAAGAAAAGTTTAGAACAAAAAGGTAGAGAAATGCAGTTATGCTCGCATCTCTCATAAGCTGATTAAACCCTATATAATGAGTATAGTTATACTAAGTTGCTGACATTCACATGCAAAAGCACTATAGATGCTATATAGGTAGCCTTTGCAAAATGTCATAATGTTATAAATGTCATAACTTTGACAGACTGCCCGACCGGCCGACCGACCGACCGACCGACCGACCGACCGACCGACCGACCGACCGACCGACCGACCGACCGACCGACCGACCGACCGACCGACAGGCAGGCAGGCAGGCAGGCAGGCAGGCAGGCATAAATATGTAATCATTATCAACTGACATTAGACCAGTTTTTTCGCTGCATGACGTCAAAAGCGCTCCAGCAATTGACAGTGCAAGCTTTAATATCATATGTACTGTGGCGCGGATCGGCCGGACGGGTACGGACCGTCCCCGCTCAGCTGAGTACAGGACGACCGCTCCGGGTACGTTCCAAGCACTCCGCAAACCCCCTCCCCCCACCCCACCTCCATGTGCCCATGCTCTGTCTGCTTTGAAATCGATCAAGACTCCCTGAATTCCCTGAATCTCAATATACCAATAAAAGTGTCGGGAACAAGAGAATAGACGAATTGTTTTGATAAAACCAGGGAATTATAAGCAGTATATATGAAGTGACGAGCAGACGTTCATGAACACTTCTAGCTCGTGTTGAAGGAGACATGTTGGTCAATGGATGGATCCGATCTCTTACTCACATATATCTTATGGCGTCATGATCAACAAGAGTCAGCTTCCTGACTATAGATAGGATTTCGCACACAAGAACCCATGGCTGGGTGTAGTATTGAGGAAAGTCTGTTAGATATGTCCCCACCCCAGCGCTCCTCTTCATCTGCATTTCTCATAGTAGATATGAGCCTTCAATAATTGTCTATGAATTGATTCTATTTTTTACCCATTTCTCATGAAAACAATATAGTTGATCTCATTGATCATGCAAAAAGTGGTCAAGAAAAGATAAATATTTGCTCAGTGATTGGCCGTTTGCGGGAAGGGGATGGGGATGTTTCTGAAAATCTACCGCTGGAATGACGGGCTCGGTTATCGAAGTAGTCATTCCAGTGGTTGGATTCGGGGATCGTGTTCTCTTGACAACAGACTTCAGATCTTTGATTTACGCGTTCAGGTTGTATCGAATACGACACATCTGTAGAATCATCAGATTCGACTTCAGATTTGGTCAGATATTATAGAATTCGACAATTCAGGGGCCGTATTCACGAAAGGGCGTAACTTACGCCTGGCATAAATACCTTGGAGTCATTATGACGTCATATATGTTCGTACGTCATTTAATATTATGACGTCATATTCTCAAAGGTAGTTATGCCCTGCGTAAGTTACGCCCTTTGGTGAAGACGGCCCTAGATCAGATTAATCTGATCGTAAGAACTGGCCTTAAGATCATTTACATTGCGTATTTTGATTGTGACGTCAGCCTACACGTGACCTAATTGATTATGACGTCAGATACACTTTTCATTGATATAATCAAACAGCAAACGTATTACGTCATAATAGACAACTGACGTCACATAATGACGCTGCGAAAAAATTAGCGTTTTTAGTACTCATCCAGTACCATTTGATTTTTGGAAACTCCATTTCCTTGACTCTACACCACGCTACGGATACCCCAACTGCATAATCCGGCACTGACTATCGGTCGTAAATACGAAAAACATAAAAATTTTGGCCATTATAATTAAGATGATTAGAAGATAAATTTGGGCTATGGCGAGTAAGCTGAGGATTAGTAGACTGATATAAATAATAGTACTAATTAATTACGTTTGAGATTCAATTTCTTGCTGCTAGATGATGACCAAGAATTCTCCCTGATGTCGGTGTTATGATAATCTCCGCAACTTTTATCATACAATTGTCGGTGCTTTTCTACGCCAATTATTAGTTTCTCTTCCGTATTTCCGAATGAAGACATCAATTCAGAAAGGCAAATGTATGTCAGACGCAAATAGTATACATAATTCGAATAGAACTTTAGTAAACCCGGATCAATTTTAGATTGATAAATGAGGGGTGAATATTAAATAATTAGTTTACACTATAGACATATGTTATAAGTAATTAAATTATCGTCGTTATTATTATTATTATTATTATTATTATTATTATTATTATTATTATTATTATTATTATTATTAAGTAATCATCATCATCATCATCATCATCATTATTCATCATACGGTCTATCTGTATGCGTTACCTCAAGCATATTGACAGCCGCTGTTCCACATCTATTGGTTCACTATATTCTGTATGCATCCTTGCATTATCATCACCACTGTTAGTCTCACCATTGCCATTGTCGTTGTCGTCGTCGTCGTCGTCGTCGCCGCCGCCGTCGTCGCCGTCGTCGTTGTTGCTGTCTGGGAAACTATTTTAAGATAAGTCTGTTAAAATTACAGTTTGTTTAATAGTTTGTGCTTTTCGATGTGAAAAGCTTTGACATTTTATCTTAGTTTTGGCGGGCTATAATAGTATTTTTAGTAGTTTCTTTCGCTAAAAAATTCACACGTGATATAATATTCATCACCTGACTATATCATTTTGTGTGCATAAAGTACATAAAGCGCAGACTGACAGTATATACGAGAAATGGTGTTCACCACGACGGCATGTCATGTCAAGGCGGTAGACTCGCGCTACGCGAAGCGACAGACAGAAAGGAAGGCCTTGGCGGTATTTCTTGCAAGAGTTTCGCTACGCTTCAACGCATTGTCGTTCCGCGTTCATTGGAAACACTGTCATGACTTTGTACATGTCTTTGTTCACGCCGCAAGGCGTTTGGTGTGTTTACGGGTACTGATGACTAATAGTTACCGAACGGTCGTCTGAGCCCGCATTTTATAATTTATACGTTTAATGTAAATATTATCCTTATTTTTGTGGTTATAACTAACAAGCACCGCAAGGTCCTATGACCGGATTTATTGTCAATACTGTGATAGTTAGTTTATATGTATATATATATATATATATATATATATATATATATATATATATATATATATATATATATATATATATATATATATATATATATATATATGTATATGTATATGGCAGCAGCCATCCTAGTTATTTGTTTTGTTTATTTTATATAAAATACTAGGACCAGTACGCTAGGCTATATTATACAGCAACAATAAATCCGCATCACTTTCCCCCCAGCATCAATTTTACACTGAGGTCTCTGCTCATGTCCTCATTGGGCGAACATGACATGTGATCGACTAAACCTGGCTATTGTAGCGCGGATTGGCCGGACGGATACGGACCGTCCCAGCTAGGCTGGGTACGGACGACCGCTCCGGGTACGTTCCAAGCACGCCCCCCTGGGTAGGATAGTATGCATGTATAAAGCCATACGAAAGAGGTTTTTCTAAAATGGCCAAGTCAGTAAGAATGCGTAGCGCGCATGCGTGCGCGTCAGAGCTTCCCTGGCAACACGTGTCAGTCTTGGGAGAGAGTGTATGCTTATAGTGTACCGAGTAGGTACTTGTGATTTCATGTAAATCACCGCATTCTCGTCGTTCTTGGTACCGATCAGGACCGGAATAAAACGAGGGTTTGAAAACTGTTTACCTTTTTAAAATCGGACCAGAAATGGCAAAAGTTATCCATAAATGGCTCACTAAAATTATTTTCAAAATATTGCTTGAACGTCGTAATAGCGTGTATGTATTGAGTGAATGGGGGGGGGGAGGAATGCGCTGATCACGTGCTCGCCACCTCGCCCTTTCTAGCTGCACGCTGATTGGCTACTGCTCACCCGCTGAGTGGCTGGGGCGTCCTGCCTCTGACGTCACGAGTAGTATAAACGGAGAAATCAAGAATCGTGGGGGGGGGGGGAGGGCACTTCGGCGAGGAACAGCCGACAGTAAGGTTGCAGGACCAGCGCAGTGCTAGACGTGGGCTAACTGCTTACTGACTGTGGCGCAGCAGTGACCTTCGGAATTCAGATCTCCTGCGCCGGTGAGCAACCTTGGATCCGCAATCACCAGTTTTTGTAATCTCTCGGACGGCCATCCGAGGGAAACTAACTAAATAAGGACTCCCTACCTGGAACCACTCACAGAGGAGCTTCCTTGCGGATGGGCCTTGCGGGCCCGATGTAAATTCTACAGGATGTAGAACCACGTTGATTCTTGGTGGATAACTCGCCGGATCTTCCGGACCATGCTGAAAAGTGCTATCAAACTTCCGCGCAGCATGTCGTGTGTTTAATTAACTTTTAGGCCACAGTCTGGTGGGACTATGCGTGGTACACCGCAAGAGCTATGCGATGTATCCCGCATGGTGTACCCAGTTATGTACATGAAATATTTAATTACAACTGTAGCTCTCTATGTTACGGGCAACTTTCAAACTACCATCGCTGGATGGACACTCAATTTACTGTGTAAATTCATTTATTAGTTATTCTGACTATCTAATAGACATCTCTCTCCAGCTGTTCTTCTTCGGAATCATGCCACCTCACACTACTCATCTGTAGCACATCAACTATAGTGAATTATGAACTCTTAGCGTACCAATGACCAATAGGTACTAAAGTAACTATACTATTGTGCTATTCTTTAATTCCGTAATAGGTACTGATGACTAATAGGTACCTTCCCGGTCTTGAGGCCGCATTTTTATATTTTCTGTTTCATACTGTATATATTATTAGCTGACCTGGCCTGAAAGGCCAAGTGAGCTTATGTCGTGGCGACCGTCCGTCGTGTGTCCGTCGTCCGTCCGTCCGTCTGTCGTCAACTTTTCCTTTAAACGACTTCTTCTCAAGAACAGTTGGGCCAATTTCAATTATATTTGGGAGGAAGCATCCTTAGGGCATAGGGATCCAGGTGTGTTCAAATGAAGCCGATCGGCCAGTTAGGCCGGCGGCCATCTTGGATTTTGGCCGATTTTTATAAACGTCTTTAAAAATCTTCTTCCCCGAAACCGTGTGAGGGATTAACAACAACCTCATGAAATATGATTTATCGCAAGAGTTCAACCAAATTTGTTCAAGCGAACTTAATTGGTCAAATAGTTTGGCGGCCTTCTTGGTTGACCTAGTTTTAGCAAAAATAAGTTGTTCTCCAGAATCGCTGAAGGGATCAGGCCGAAATTTAGCAGATATGATTAGGGACTAAGGACCAGTAAAGCTTTTTCAAGAGAAGTTAATCCGTCAAAAAAGATGGCCGCCGTCGGCCAATCAAAATATAGCATGTTTGGCGGCCATATTGGATTTTTTTTATTTGATGGATTTTGAGGCCGAAATTGGTTTTATATAGGTTTGTGGCTATTCTGATCTCAGATTTGCAATTTTCGAATCTCTCGGATAAATGGTTTGGCGGCCATCATTTTCTCGACAAAAGCACCCATACTAAAGCAATGGAAATTAAAAATATCTTCTTCTCGAGAACTACTGGGCCGATTTCAACTATATTTGGCATGAAGCATCCTTACGACATAGAGATTCAAGTTTGTACAAACGAACCCGATCGGCCAATTTGGCCGGCGACCATCTTGGATTTCGGCCGATTTTTTTTAATGTTTTTAAAAATCTTCTCCTCCCAAACTATTTGAGGGATCAATTCAAACCTCACGAAATATGATCTATGGTAAGCGCTGAATCAAGTTTGTTCAAGGGAACTTGATGGGCCAAATGGTTCATCGGCCATCTTGGATGACCTAGTTTTCACAAAAACGACTTCTTCCCAAGAACCGCTGAAGCGATCAGGCGGAAATTTGTGATATATAATTAGCAACTAAGGACGATTAATGTTTGTTCAAGAGAAGTTGATTCGCCAAAAAACATGGCCGCGGTGGACCAATCAAAATATAGTGTTTGCCAGCCATATTGGATTTTTTTATTTGATGGATTTTGAGGCCGAAATTCGTTTTATATAGTTTTTTGGGTATTCTGATCTCAAATTTGCAATTTTTGAAACTGTCGGATAAACGGTTAGGCAGTCATCTTGTATAATTTTCTCGTCAAAACCTCCCATGCTAAAGCAACGGGAAATTTAAAATGTCTTCTTGAGAACTGCCAGGCCGATTTCATTTATATTTGGCAGGATGCATCCTTAGGGCATAAGGATCCAAGTTTGTTCAAATGAACCCGATCGGCCAATTTGCCCAGCCGGCATTTTGGATTTCGGCCAATATCAGGAAATGTCTTTTTTTAAATCTTCTCCGAAACCACTTGGGAAATCTTCATCTAGGCCAAGAGTTAAGCCAATTTTGTTCAAGAGGACTTGATTGACCAAATGGTTCGGCGACCATCTTGGATGATCTGGTTTTCACGGAAATTACTCCTCCAGAACCGCTGAAGGCATCAGGCCGAAATTTGTCCAAGGGAAGTTGATCCATCAAAAAAACATGGGGGCCGTGGGCCAATCAAAATGTGGTGTGTTTGGCGGCCATATTGCACTTGCAAAAATGTCCACAAACTCATTTAACAGACTGCTAAACCACCTACCAACAATTTTGACAAAAATTGATGGTGCTCCAGGTGAGCGACACAGTCCCCTTGGGTCTCTTGTCTTTATTTCCGTGTGTGCTTAAAACTAACGAGCACCATAAGGTCCTATGACCTGATATATTGCTAGCACTGTACTAGTTAGTTATGTATATGGCAAGTAGCCATCCTAGTTATTTTGTTTTGTTTATATATAAAAACTCTAGAACGCAGTACGCTAGGCTACACTACACATCAACATTATATCCGCATCGCTATTTTACTCTAGCATCAATTTTACACTGAGGTCACTGATCATGCTCACATTTCTCGAGCCTGACATGTGACCGACTAAACCTGGCTATTCTAGCTTGATAAGATAGGTTTAAAGTGGTTAGGGACAATCTCTCTGTAAGGGACACATTGTGTATGCCTCTTTTTCAGCTGTAGGGGATATGTAACACCGCACACCGGCTAGATTATATAAATTGGCCAAATACCTTAGGGCCTCTTCGTAATGATGAGGGAGTGTCTCTTTCTATGCTCCTCCAGCTGCAAGGCTTAATAATTGTCTGGACTCCCAATCGACACGTTGGCAGTATCCGACCCTGAGAAACTATTGGGGTTTCCGAGCGGTGAAAACTAAAGTGCCGATTTCGCATACACTCCCCCTGTATCTTCGGATAACAGTTAGTTTAGATACGCCGCCAAGGTAGGAAGCACTACGAAAAGAAATTATATTATGTAACACCGGCCTGCAGTGCATCTCTAGGCATTCTGGAACTTTACCCTAATTACAGGTAAAATGTTAGTTCTATAACACACGGGTGATGGACAAGACGCAGATCTTCATCTAACTCGGTATGGTGGCTGGGTGCAGTCTTAGAACCCACCACACACTCACGGGAAGGTCACTAGCGATGGATATCTGCCTCTTACTCCCCACCATAAAAATACTATTGCGCTTCCTAAATTGCTTATGTGAACTGTAAATTGTCCTAGTGATGTTATATGTGGTTGCGGGGCAATATGTGACCGGATCATCATGTGATTCTGGAGCATTCGTTCCATAACATGTCTGCACGCTGTCTTTCTGAGGAAAATGCTATGTGGGCCAACCTTTGGAAAGCAGGGCATCTTTGCCAGTTAGACTTATGTATCAAAAGATAGGTAGGAATCCCTGCCACTTGCGGCCAAAGCAACTAAATAGTAGGTTAGCATTTAGCAGAAGGCCCGCATAAATAAAAGCGGTCACTACCAATGCAGTATCTTTGGACCTACATAAGACGGTGACCTATGAATTCTTTGGAAATCATCCGTCTCGTCTTCCGTAACCCAGCGTGCATCACATTAATTATAATCTCACTAGGATTGACCATTGCACATAACTTTTTGTTTGAACAAAAGAGTGGCCATTTTTGCCATCTCATTTCTTCCGCTTCGGCATTGAAGGCATTTTCCTGTGACAGAGGCCTGCATGAGGCACTTTCCTCTCGCAACAATATTATTGTGTGTGTGTGTGTGTTAGGGGTATAATTGGTTTATATTAAACTATTTAAGTAACCTTGTTAGGATGCTCTCTTACGGAGATACCTCACGGGATTTACGAATCTGTGAGGTACCTTCGGCGAGCCCACGTAGAAAGGAGACTGGGTTGGTTCTATGTACTGTATTATTTGCTCATTTACTAGCAAACGAGTACCATTGTTTGTGTAGTTATTTACTTTTAATTATTACTATGTCCAGACTTTTAAATTAGGTTGTGGACCGACATACCGGTGACACCAACAGTTGGGATGAGAGCGGGGGGTTCAATCTCGGTAACAATGGTCGCATGGCCCCACTGGAACGTTATCATTCCACCGGCTCTAGAAGCCAGTCTTTGTACCTTCTGGAGAGTCAGGATATGGAATCCATAACCCCGAGAACCGTAGCTAACCAGCTCTCCCGCACATCCTGTACATGTGGTGCAATGAAGTGGAGCAATATAATGGTCCAGCGCGTTTCCCTGAGAGCTACAAGTGGTGCCTGATGTAGGCTCGAACAAGAAGTGAACCCGCGCCAACATTCAACATGCACATGTTTCAGTCTCCTTCATTAGACAGCCAGCACTCTTTAGATATGGAAGTAGCATCATATGACGGAAGGACTGCACGCATGCTCACCGACCATGCTAGAAATTTCCCCGGTGTGGAACAACCAGCACCGTTTTTAGACGAGTTTTTGAAGATCAGTGAGGGAACATTCCATGATGCCTCGCAGGCGGGACCTCAATATATCACACTGTCGGATATCCACGATAGGCAACCAACATCTACGCCGGATCACGGTCGACCATGACACAGACCTCCACGGGGGCAAAATATTCCTTCACAGCCATTATGTTCACCAGCGTCATCACAGGGTGACAAATGGCCGGTACCTCATGCACCATGTCCCGCATCTCCACCAATACAGACGTCATCACCGTACTACCCATCACTACTGCAATACGAGCCACGAGATGCGGCACCTCCCTTTCAACAGTATTCCAGAAGAACAGCATCACATGGCACACATTGTAGATATCGGATTGTCTGGTGGGAGTCATGACCCTATGGAAATCTTATATTTATGAGTAAGACCTTAATGAAATTCATCTTTGAAAATACCAGGTGGGCTAATGAACGGTGTAGCATGATAAGCATCATCCTATAATACGCAGAAGGACCGCTGCACTGGTTGACATCGGCCAGTGCTGCCGAAACACAGTTTTATGGAAAACGATGCGAAACTGATGCGAAACTGATGCGAAACTGATGCGAAACTGATAACTGTATTAAGTCAGGATTGAGTTAGAAATTGAATAGGATGGGAAAGGACCACCGGTTCTGGGTTGATGATATCTGTCAATAGTTGAGGATGGAAGTTGGTGATGTGGGATCTGCACACACTTTCAGGATATTCAGCAGCTGTTTTGGCCGGTAGTTTAGTAAATAATCAAGCAATAAGAATCGATAGGTTTGGACGCGACGGAGTAAATGAGGGTTAACATTTAGGGATGACAGTCAGCATGTCGACTCCCTATATAAAGCACAGCAACACCAGCTGGTGATGATCTCAGGTAGCTCACGTGCTATTAACCTTCGTGTCCTACAGGCAGATGCCTAATAGGCAAGGGACAGGACGGAGACATTGTAGCGTCCTATAGGAATAAGTAAAACAATCTAAATTTATCTAAATTTGTATATCAACTATATGTCCCTCAAGAAGAGACATGCAACAACAGCACATTCGGTAATGTTGTTGGTTAGCTGACAGATCGCATCAAAGCAGAACCAGCCCAAACCGGTTCGTCCACGTTCAACGTTCTCGTCCTAGAAGCGAAACTCGGAGTTTGATTAGTCGGGATGACGTCACAATCAATGGGCATCCGATCAAACTCTGGGGAAGATAAGCCAAACGAACGTGGGCGCAAAACTCAAAAGAGTATATAATGGGCACTTTGCTTTTCAGCGGGGTCCGTCCTTTGTATCGAATGTTCATGCTGAATATATTGGAGTAGGCAAGAACAGTTAGGTTTTGATAGTATAGCAGACCAGCCGAGCCTGGGAGTAATACTAGTCATATAGGAGCATAAGATAGCGAAACTAGTAATGTAGGATAAATAGGCAAAACTTATAAAGTCAATTTTAACTTCTATACGTGACAGTAAAAGTCACTTCTATGTTGTAGTATTATTGTACAGTTCATGTAGGAGAATAAAGTTATCACCTTGAAATTTTATCTCAAGGCAAGAGTTTGAGTTCTTAATAAATTCACTCTGGAGAATACGGAAGACCACCGTATCTTACCATCATCTTCTAGTAGAATAGTCAGATCAGGCCCGGATACAAACATAAATATCGTTACGTTCATCTACCAACGAGGCGAGCTTGTGTCCATCTCTTTCATCATCGGTAAGACTGGTTGTCGCAGCAACCGCACATACAAGCCTTACCGAGGTCGGAAGAGATTGTAATTAACTAGAACCCGAAGACACCAATAATCTTCAACATGACCCTCAGTCAGTCTCCCGGACCGCCTCTGTATGAGGAATACCCGTCGCAACAGCCCATGTCTGCATTGTTTACACAGCACACCACCACCAGTCTATAGACCAACACCGGTCTATGGACCCGCATCAGGGCGGTATTCAGTGGACCTTACATATCGTGCACAGCACTATCATCGGTAATCACCCTCATGGGCACGGCATCATCAGGAACATCATCGGGAACTACCACCAGCACCACTACCAACACGCAGACCAGCATCCACGTTCATGTCAGTTTCCCCGGCACCACCACCTGGATTCGTGCCTATAGCTCTATATCTTGGCCATGGCCGGATCATTCTCCCTCCCGAATTTAGCAGGGAGAATGATTGGGCTAATTATAAGTGCCAATTCGAAATAATTAGTGATACAAATCAGTAGACAGATCGACAAATGGGAGAATATCTGGCCGCAAAACTGTTAGGAAAAGCACTCCAAGTCCTGGCAGATTTGGGATCAGATCACACGCCAACATACACGGAGATGGAAAGCGCATTGTCGGAGAGAGATTTGGGGACACGGCCCTCAGTGAGATGAGTCGTCTACAGTTCAAGAACTTGCGTAGATGGACTGGGGAGACATTACCAGAGTTGGCTAGTCGTATTCGGCGACTAGTTACTTGCGCCTACCCCAGCACGAATCACGAGGGAGTCACACATCTGCATCTGGACACTGTCATCGACACGTTAAGTGGAGAACCCGCCCTCAAGGAAAAGTTATTCCTCATTGAACACGGTAGTCTTCAATCATTAACGGCAACTGCAGTTCAGATCAAGAATTTCTTGGAGCTGGAGAAAAACAATCGCCGTCAATTACACCCAATAAACGAAGTGAAGTTTGCCAACCTCATAATCGCCACCGACAACCCAACTGCATCAGCATCCACATCAGCAACTGACCCGCAAGCACAATCAGAACAACCAACCAGTTAAAATCATGCGTCTAAATAAAGAGGGCGTGGCCAATCCCAATACGGAGGCCACAACAATGCCCCAGGATGCAGGAACCAGCACAATAATAACAATCGTCAGAACATGCATGATAGGTTAGAAGAGATAACAAAACAGATCTCCGCACTCACTAACTTAGTCATCACACTCAGCACCACTGTCACCACACAGTCGACAACACGACCAGCAACAAATGTAGTACCACTACACAGCCACCAAACACATGTTTCGGGTGTGGTCAGCCAGCTCACTGGAAGGAGCGATATCCAAATGCCCATCGTCTACAACTCATACTGCTGACCGACGTACACTGCAGCCTGAGACCCTGTTAAACTAGACAAGCACCAATTACAGTGTCACTTCAGTGCCCACCCTGACAACCCGGCTCAACTGCGGCCTCCGGACAACAACGGCAGGTGGCCAACACGACAAATCACTCTTCCACGACAATATGCACTCACCCATACCCAGCTTCATATATGTCGGTACCAATGATGCACACTGCACCTACGGCACTGACATCTGCCCCTGCCAGAGGTTGTGACCCTGCAACCTCCGTATCTAACAAACCTTCTTTCCTATGTAAAACTGCAGTGGTAGGTTGTAGCACCTCCACTGAAACAACGTTTATACAAGCGCTATGACCAACTGCCAAAGCACTTTAACACCCGGTGCCCCTTGGTGGTTTGCAATGCACACATCCTAACAGCATAACCCACTACATCCAACAGCAGCAATAATGACATGGACTGCAGTCAGCATTCGACATCATGGATCCGCAAGAAGAAGCAACAACCAAAGGACAGCAAACCTCAACGACGTCACTGCTTCTTTTGTGCATCTGCTAAACATCCCATGATGCATTGCTAAAGGCGGCTCGCACACCCTTATCCGCGACCACACCAGTCCTGTCCACACTATTGTATACACTAATTCACAGTAAACTGAAACAGCATCAGCAATACCACCATTACTAGCCTCAGCTCCGTCATCGCCTAAGCAATCGCAGCAGCAGCGATGACCGGTTGGCCCTTTTCTCACTCAGCCACCAACTACACCCACAGAAGCTATGCGGAAACAGACAGACTATATACAGAATGATACTGCACCAAATACCCAGGCAGTATCATTGGAAACTTTTCCACAGGCACAAAGCAAAGTAATATATAAGTGTGCTTGTTTGTTTAGTGGTGTTTCCACCAGTGCCACCATTGACACCGGAGCTTCCATCACCGTCTTCAACAAGTGCTTATATGAGAGCATAAGAAGCCACCGCTTAGACCTACAAACATATTTTTGCAAAAAGCTACCGGAGCCGACGTTCCTGTGGCTGATACAGTAAACCTCGTAATACAGATAAAGGAAATCCAATTCATACAGTGAGTTGTCATTGCCTCTATTCAAAATGATGCCCTGCTTGGTTCTAATTTCCTCAGTGCCAGCGAAACTGTCATACACTGCAGACAACAGGAACTAGATATATACGGCCGCCGTATACCCCTTGGACCAGAATCATCACTGTACAATACTTGTGCAGTAATTTTGGCTTCAATAGCCACAGTTGAGCTGGGACAGGAGAAAATCTTATGGCCACTGCACCACAGTTAAGAAACAACACACACATAGCTATATATAATTGCCTCACAATGCGCCAGTCCCCGAATGATCGTGGACACCACCAACAAGGATCATATACCATTTCGTGTATTCAATGGCACAATTGTACCGAGAGTTCGTTGTGGCCATCTGGTGGATGTGATATTACTGGAGACACCCCCTACCGCACCTACACCAGCAACAACTTCTGATGATTTACCGGAACACCTGCATGACATATATTTGCACGCCACAGTTGGATTGATGCAATCTCATAAACGTGACATAAGGAAATTATTATATTATTATATAAATATCGCGACAGTTTCTCGGCAGTTTATTGACTGGAGATATGGATCCGGGAGAAATTCATCTCGTACGACACTCCATCAACACCGGAAACAACCGACCTGTTCGATGTCTTTCCATTCACAAGGAGGCGGAGGCACTTCAACACGTGAATGACATGTTGCGGACTGATATTATAGAGCCTTCAGCATCCCCAGGGGCCAGTCCCATGGTACTAGCAGGCAAAAAAGATGGATCTTTGCGGTTTTGTATAGACTACCACTGCCTTAATGATCTTAGCATCAAAGACGCTTATCCATTACCATGGATAGATCAGGCCTTAGATTCCTTGTCCGGAGCCAAGTGGGTTTGTACCCTTGACTTAGCTAGTGGGTACTGGTAGGTAGCTATGGATGAGGCTGACTGGAAGAAGACCGCGTTTGTCTGTAGGGATGGTCTTTTCCAGTTCCGCAAGATGCCCTATGGATTGTGCAATGCTCCTAGACTGTTCAAGCATCTCATTGAGCAGGTATTAGCTACCCTGCAATGGGAGATCTGTCTCTGTTACATCGACGACGTAATCATCTTTGTATCCTCGTTTGAGCAAACTCTGTCCAATCTGGACATCAAAAGGGCATCCCCGATGACAACCGCCATACCAAGCCCCCCCCCCCCTCCCCGCCCCCCCCCCATGAGCAGAACATCACACCAAGACACAGAAAGCCAGGAACATACAGAACACAGTTGCCCGCAAGGCTGGATATGTCAATTCATCATTGCGCAAACATTACATACTTACCAGGTTATATAAAAAGTGTGTCGGAGACATTCAACATCAACAACAACATAAATAGCATGCACCTAGCTTTTGTAACAGAAAAAGTTAGAGACACCTTTTTCCGCAACATTCCCTTCCGCACAAATGCGGGGAGTTCATTACCCACCGCAACCCAACTTTTCCACAACAGCAACAGACTCGGCATTCCCCAGCATGGAAAACTGGATTTGCCAATCTCGCATTATGCCAGCGTCACACAGCAACACCGACTTCCTTAAAACAGAACACCACCATCATCAACACGAATCAACATTTTCCGCAAACACCCCCTTTACGTCATGCGGAAAACTGATCATATGGAAAGGAGGAACAACATAGCAGCCATCTACAGTATGTGCTACAAGGGATCCCCCACCGCCCCCCACCCCACCACCCCCCACCCCCCGGAAACGTCGTACGTAATCAGCTAAACTATTATGCTTCAATCACACGTAATAACACTGCAATAAAAAACTTGACAATTCACGACAGCATAAGATCATTCACAGATAAGCAGCCATGCGTATGAATCAAATTCACCAACATGACAGAGACACAGACATTCATGATGACTGTATCACAATCTCCATATGACGGTATTGTAAATTGTAAACTGTGACACACTTTCCGAGCTGTGCTGTGATAATTAAGTTTGGTCTAGGTGAGGTGAGACTAGTTCTACCCACAGAGGAGGATGATTGGCAGTCCACCCACCTGGCAAATACAGTCCAGCTTGGCGGGGTCAGTAGACTTGGCTTCTGCAAGACATGGAGCTGTTTAAACTGGACAATAAATTACAGTCAGCTATGCTGTCCTAATTTTGATTGAGAACACGACTGTTCTACTGCGTATACAAATCATTAGCATGCGGGCTGATGAAGCAGCATCAAACTTGGACAGTATAACACCAAGGAGAATTTCTAATTTTCTCTTACCTACATATTCCAGTCACTAATCAACACGGGCTGGAATAAATCTACTACACACGAGAGGTTGCGCATGTGTAAGATCATGCGCATATAAAGGGACGCTGTTCTGAGGAACAGAATAAAGAAAACATATATTTACATTTTTCGCATCAAATGCGTATAATCAACAGCATCAAAACTCCACCCATACACAGATTGCCTAAGTTTCCGATCAACCACGTGCTTTCAAAACAAGAATCACGTGATCATCACTTCTATTTTCCAGTAAATTGGATCAAAGGCTATAAACAAAAGAACTGCCCTATGCGTGACTACCACAGCATGATGGAGGAGGCGAGAGGTGGTGAGTCATGGCCAAGCTGCTGACGTCATCACGCTCTCTCACACCCCATCAGGCATTCCAGCCTGAAATTTGAACAGGCGAGTTCATAAGCATCCAACTTGAAAAACTGCTTCACGCTAATTAAAAGGTGAGCGGCCACAGGAATAAATAGTTCCAGATTTTAACGTTGATCAGAGACCCGATTTCCTGCTGAGTGGGGATGAAAGCAACTATCCTACCTTCTTATATTTATATTTGCCTTCTTCCTATGAAGATAATATATAATGCGACTGCATGGGAATAAAAATTAAATATTACTATATTTGGCGGAACCGAGTCACCCTAAAACTTTCGGGTGTAGTCATCCACCCCCCTGTGATTTCACTAAAAAGTATAAAGGGAGGAAAGCACGCACTGAAATTTCATCTTCCCATCAAACTCGACACCAGGGAAGATCGAGCATTAGGCTACTTTCGTGTCACAAACCAAATTCTGCTGTTTTCTTCTTATTATTTTATTACTTTATGTTATATTGGCCAGGGAAAGTTTATGAAGAGTTAAGAAAGTTTAGTTAGGTTAGTGCAGTTCCGCAAATAACCATCATGCGGAAATAGTATGTTGCTTGCGGAAGACCGTGCCTTGTCTGACAGCTCGGAAGAATCGGAACCTGCTCACATCGGAAAGAATTATCCATGTACTGCTTTATTGTACCATGGACAGCCATGCAAGTGTCGTTTTCCAGAAACTCGGTCTTGAAACGTCACGTCAATCATGACCATCTAGTACAGAGAGCATTCTGTGCAGACTGCAAGTACCTGTATTCAGCCACTCGGTATGGTGTAACACACATGTTATCATTTAAACATCGTGTGTTGGTTGTGACATTAAAGCCTGGTGAGCAAAATAAGGACATAGATATCCTCGCACCACGTTTTAAAAATAGAGTTCCAATTACTGTGCTTCCAACCAGAAAAATGACCAAGACTAAACGCACCAAATGACGACAAACTGACTTTACCCATGTAGCTGTACCATCCGCATCCGCAACACAGCCAGTCAGCACCAGCACTGCAGCGCCCATCACCACAGCACCGGCAGCACCCATAAGATCAGAACCGGCAGTACCTGCAGCATCTGTATTCACACCAACTGTAGTATCCGCACTGTCAGCACCCGCAGTGACAACACTGGCACCACGCAGCCCTACAACACCATCCGCATCCGTGATAGGGCAGCCAATTTCGGTAGGGATAACTAAATCCACGATCCAGTTTTACAGGATATTTCAGACAATTCAATATTTCCGCTCAGTTTAGTTATCGACAAGGAGATAAGTCTCATGGAAGCCGTCATCACCACTACCACACTAGTGCATCCGTTAACTCATCCGCAGCTTCATTGAACTTTAGTGCCACCGACATTAGTAACATAGATAATGAAATATCAACATCAGAAGACCCCCCCCCTCACCACAGCCGTCAAGCATGAGTCATGGGACTCAACCTCGTTGGGGGGAATTCTCAGCAGACGTTTGAGGACATTATTGTCATGGATGCAGCAGAATGTGTGAATAGGTGTGCGGAAGATAGAATTATTAGTATTTTATTTTTGAAATACTTTTGTTATTATTATATATGTTTTTTAAAATTGAAACCCCATCCCTTGGGTGATTACGGTCATCCTATCACAGCTACGCAAAATTATCGCTGCGGGTAAACACATCGTGTGCAACGTAAGTACACAACACACCACAGGCGAATATGTCTTATATTCCCGTGATGCCATCCCAGAGGTTGCTGGGGCTGCATGATGAATCAGTTTTTCTTTATTATTAGATAATATTTTTCTTATTATTTTTCTTCTCGCATCAGAACGTCGAGATGGATTTTGGATAGCAAGAGCTATCCATACGGACCCGCTAAAATGGGCCACACTGTATGCATACCTGCATATACTCGGTATGCATACCTAATTACTGTATTACTGTGATATTATTACTGTATGTTTTAAAATATATATATGTCTTTTTCTTACATATTATATTTATAGCTTAACTTGATTTAGGTACATTGGAGCTTGAGCATTCTCTGCGGAAATCTAATTATCAGTCACCGAGAGAATGCTCACGCAAGCTATTGTCTTAGCTGTAATCATGGTAGTAATTCAATAAAGAGCACACACCACAAAATGAAAAAAAAAGAAAAGGCCATTAAAAATAAATACCAGGCCAAAAATCAAAACTAAAAGTATGCCACCCTCCCAAACTCATTCGCACCTCTATGTGCACTTCTCTGATAAACTACGCATCTCTCGCGTCACTACTCCTCTCAGCTATGCACCTACTCGAGAAGTCTATAATTCTTGCCTAGCATGCTCCCATGCTCTCGATCCATGATGCATTATCGTTTGTCACGGGTGTCAAACTAGATGGGGGGGGGGGAGGATTGGGGGGAGTGTAGCGTGGATCGGCCAGATGGGTACGGACCATCCCAACTACGCTGGGTACAGAACGCCTGCTCCAGGTGCGTTCCAAGCACGCCCCCCTCCCCCTGGATAGGATAGTATGCATGTATAAGGCCATATGAGATTTTCTGAAATGGCTTAGTCCATAAGAATGCATAGCATGCATGCACGCGTGTCAGAGCTTCCCTGGCAACACGTGTTAGTATTGGGAGAGAGTGTATGCTTTAAGTGTACCGAGTTGGTACTTGTGATTTCTTTAAATCACTCAATTCTCGTCATTCCTTTTTTAAATCGAACCAATGGCTCATTAACATTATTTTCAAAATATTGCTTGAACGTCGTAATCGCGTGTATGTATTGAGTGAATGGGCTTATGCGCTGATCACGTGATTGCCACGTCACCCTTTCTAGCTGCACGCTGATTGCCTATTGCTGACCCGCTGATTGACTGGGATGTCCTGCCTCTGATGTCATGAGTTGTATAAAAGGAGCCAGAAATCAGGAATCGGGAGCTACTCATCTGTAGTACATCAACTACAGTGATTTATGAACTCTTGCCGTACCGATGACCAATAGGTACTCAAGTAACTATACTATTGTGCTATTCACATATTCCTTAATAGGTACTGATGACTAATAGGTACCTTCCCGGTCTTGAGACCGCATTTTTATATTTTCTGTTTCATACTGTATATATTATCTTTACTTCCGCGTGTGCTTACAACTAACGAGCACCATAAGGTCCTATGACCTGATATACTGCTAGCACTGTACTAGTTAGTTATCTATATGGCAAGTAGCCATCCTAGTTATTTTGTTTTGTTTATATATAAAAACTCTAGGACGCAGTATGCTAGGCTACACTATACAGCAACATTAAATCCACATCACCATTTACACACAAGCCCAGCATCAATTTTACACTGAGGTCACTGATCATCCTCATATTGATCGAGCCTGACATGTGACCAACATCTGGCTATTCTAGCTCGATAGGATAGGTTTAAAGTGGTTAGGGACAATCTCTCCGTAAGAGACATATTGTGTACGCCTCTTTTCTGGCTGTAGCAGATATGTAACACCGCACACCAGCTAGATTATATAAATTGGCCAAATACCTTAGGGCCCATTCGTAATGATGAGGGATTGTCTCTTTCTATGCTCCTCCAGCCGCAAGGCTTAATAATTGTCTGGACTCCAAATCGACACGTTGGCAGGATCTGACTCATGGAAACTATTGGGGTTTCCAAGTGGTGAAAACTAAAGTGCTGATTTTGCATACACTCCCCCTGTATCTTCGGATGCCAGTTAGTTTAGATGCCCCGCCAAGGTAGGAAGTACTGCGAAAAGAAATTATATTATGAAACACTGGCCTGCAGTGCATCTCTGGGCATTCTGGAACTTAACCTTAATGGCAGGTAAAATGTTAGTTCCATAACACACGGGTGACAGACAAGATGCAGATCTCCATCCAATTCGATATGGTGACTGGGTGCAGTCGTAGAACCCACCATGCCCTCACGGGAAGGTCACTAGCGATGGATATCTGTGTCCTGCTCCCCACCATAAAAATACTATTGCGCTTCCTAAATTGCTTATGTGAACTGTAAATTGTTCTAGTGATGTTATATGTGGTTGCGAGGCGATACGTGACCAGATCATCATGTGATTCGGGAGCGTTCATTCCATAGCATGTCCGCACACTGCCTTTCAGAGGAAGATGCTACGTGGGGCGACCTTTGGGAAACTGGGCATCTTCGCCAGTTAGACTTATGTGTCAACACATAGGTAGGAATCCCTGCCACTTGTGGCTAAAGCTTGGAAGCATATCTAACAACTAAATGGTAGGTTAGCATTTAGCAGAAGGCCCGCATAAATAAAAGCGGCCACTACCAATGCAGTATCTCTGTACCTACATAAGGCGGTGACCTATGAATTCTTCGGAAATCATCCATCCCATCTTCACATACACTGGCGGCCATCACATTAATTATAATCTCACTAGGATTGACCATTGCACATACCTTTTTGTTTGAACAAAAGAGTGGCCCTTTTTGCATGTTCTTTTCCTCCGCTTCAGCGTTGAAGGCATTTTCCTGTGACGGAGGCTCACGTGAGGCATTTTCCTCTCGCAACAATATTATTTTGTGTGTGTTAGGGGTATAATTGGTTTATATTAAACTATTTAAGTAGCCTCGTTAGAAAGCTCCCTTACGGAGATACCTCGCAGGGTTTACGAATCTGTGAGGTACCTTCAGCGAACCCACGTTGAAAGGATACTGGGTTGGTTCTATGTACTGTATTATTTTGCTCATCTACTAGCAAACGAGTACCATTGTTTGTGTAGTTATTTACTTTTAATTATTACTATGTCCAGACTTTTAAACTAGGTTGTAGACCGACATACCGGTGACACCAACAGTTGGGATGAGACGTGAGGTTCAATCTCAGTGGCAATGGTTGCATGGCCTCACTGGAACATTATCGTTCCACTGGAAGCCGGTCTTTGTACCTTCTGGAGAGTCACGATACGGGATCCGTAACCTCAAGAACCGTAGCTAACCAGCGCTCCTGTGCATCCTGTACATGTTGTGCAATGGAGTTACACAATATAATGAACCAGCGTGTACCCCCGAGAGCTACACTATTCTAGCTCGGTAGGATAGGTTTAAAAATAGTTAGGGACAACTGCTCCTTAGGAGTCATTTGTGTAAGCCTCTTTTCCAGATGTAGTGGATATGTAACACCGCACACTGGCTAGATTGTGTGAAATTGTCCAGTTACCATAGAGCCTCTTATTATATTGAGTGATTGTCTCTTTCTATGCTCCTCCAGCCGCAAGGCTTATTAATTGTCTGGAACTCCCATCGTCATGTTGGCATGATCCGACTTCGCATACACCTCCTCTGTATCTTCGGATACAAGTTAGCATAGATAACCCTGCCACAGTAGGAAGCACTGCGAAAATATATTTATTTTAACCGGCCAGCAGCTCTGGGCATCCTGAAACCTAACCCTAATGACAGGCACAAGTTAGTCCCTGGAGCTGGATCTCATATGGTCTGCCCCCCCCCCACCCCTCCGCCGACACACCGGGTGATGGATAGGACGCAGATCTCCATCTAACTCCGTACAGTGACTGGGTGCAGTCTTAGAACCCACCACGCCCTCATGGAAAGGTCATTGGAGATGGATATCTGCCTCTCACTTCCCGCCATAAACGTTTACATGTTTTTCAGATTGCTTGGGTGTGATATATAACCTGATCGTTATGTGATTCTGAAGCTGTCACTCCGTAACATGTCCGCTCACTGCCTTTCTGAGGGAGATGCTCCAGAGATGCTCCTTAGGGAAACCGAGTATCTTCGCCAGTCAGTCTCATGTACCAAAGATAGGTAGAAAAGCTTGGATAAAAATCTAACAATTAACTGGTAGTTTAGGATTTAGCAGAAGGACCACATAAATAAAGTGGCAACTACCAATACAGTATCTTGGACTTACATAAGATGACGGTGTTGAATTCTACGGAAATAATCCACCACATCATCATGTAATACAGCGTGCATCACATTAATTATAATTTCACTTGGTTTACTCACACTACACTTAGCATAGCTTTGAGCAAGAGACTGGCCCTTTTTGCCAGCTCTCTTCCTCCGCTTTGGTGTTGAAGGCATTTTCCTTTGACGGAGGCTCGCACAAGGCATTTTCCTCTCACAACAATAATATTTTTGTCAAAGGTATAATGGTTTATATTAAACTATATGTGTGGCCTCGTTAGGACGCTCCCTTGCAGGAATACCTCACGGATATATAAGGATTAGTGAGGTACCTTTGAAGAATCCACGTTAACAAGACACCAACTTAGTTCTATATACTGTATATTTTCTCTCTCGTGCTAACAAACGAGTGCCATTGTTTGTATAGTTTATTTTTAATTATCATGTTTAGGCTCCTAAATTAAGTTATGGACCGTCATACCGGTGACACAAATAGTTGGGATGAGACGGTGAGGTTCAATCCCGGCGGCAATGGTCGCATGGCCCCACTGGAACATTATCATTCCACCAGCTCTAGAAGTCAGTCTTTGTACTTTTCAGAGAGGCGTGATATGGGATCCGTAACCCTGAGAACCACAGCTAACCAGCCCTCCTGCACATCCTGTACATGCGTTGCAACAGAGTGTAGCAGCAGGACGGACCAGTGCGTACTCCCGCGAGCTACAATACTTCCATGTGTTGCAATGCTTGCATCGCTACGGCCTTTTAGCATTTGGCCTCAGACTCTCTCTCGAAATCCTGGATAGTCTGGTAGTAACGTTAATGTGGTTTTAGTGTTTCATATTGCTGCAACAATGCTGAAATTGGTACAGGATGACGTTGATAGCAATATTAGAAGTCGTTTTGACAAATTATCTAAACATGTGTTGAAAGATTGCAAGGAAGTTGTCTGTAGCAAAGTAGTTATAAAATAGTGGTTCTGGCGCACTTCTTCCTGAATGCAACGACAAAGGCGACCATGCCTCCCACAGGGGCTTCAGAATCCTGGCGCACTGACTGCTATTGCTGCACTATACTCATAGGGGCTCCAAAGGAGGCAGCCACGCCTCCCACAGGGGTTTCAGAAAAAAGGCGGAGAATCGTCAACTGTGCTATACTCATAGGTACTACGACAAAGGTGACCACGCCTCCCACAGGGGTTTCAGAAAAAGGCGGAGAATCGTTAACTGCGCTATACCCATAGGCTCCGCCCCACCCACCAGTGGGGGCCACCAGCCTGCTGAGACCGAGCCAGCACAAAAAGATGCATGCCAGGTGGGCACATGAACATCTATAATTTTGTATTAGAGAAATGACTTCCTAAGTATATCTTGCAATATTTTCTATTGAAAATGTCTATCCTCTCTGTTGAAGATATTATTTCTGCCTTTCAAAAAGCTGAACAATCAGGTGTTCCATTAAGTAATGTTTTACAAATCGACTGGGCCCATATTCGAGTAGGGAAACATAGCATTACATATGCGAGTATCTTTATCGTGATAGATGGACATCATTATTCATTACATTACCGTTTTACGGGTGAGAAGCATGTAGGCCACTTAACAGCATCCCATGGTCGGAATTCCTCTCCTCAACTCGGAAATACACAGCTTTAGCGTATGAAGGGGTTGCTAAGCCTGATTTGAAAAACAGCAATCTATATACATTGTTTAACTATATAAACAAAGCTTTCTCTGATGAGGTATCGGAAATATCAACACACCAATTACAACACCTAACTTGAGAGTAGTCAACATGATTCAGGAACGAATCTCAGATAAAGCACTCGTGAATGGTGGAGCATTGCTAGGTAACCCTATGGTCCGCGTACATCATAAATTCGATGAAGCTCGAGAGACTATATGTAAATACTATGATAAATCCAACAATAACGAGCAGATATCTGTGACTGATGAGAACACACATCTAGTCTGTACATCCGGATCGATACACTCCGGGATTATTGATGGTTCTGCAGTTGTACTTTCAAGTATGGGAATCAGTTTACCAATGAAAACTCTGGTAGACATCATTGAATATCCTCTTAAAAGAAAAGCGTACGACATAGCTAACTTTTATTAACTCCTCTCTAAAAATAGATACAGCCTTAGTTCTACCATTGCCATTGCTGTCAATAGATAGCATCCTAACTCGACACCCGGTGGGGTTTTTCGGGCAAGTAACTCGTCTACTACTATTGCGAATGATAGGTCAGGAGAAGCTCTCCAGAACTCAAGTGATTTATTTGCATAGTCGGCCCACCATGCCACACAGCCTACACCACACATAAAATCTTCAGGATAACCCATGATAACCCATCATTGAGAATTGATTGAGAATTGATTACCTCTACAGTTGCGTTTCTCTAAGTCCTCCTAGTATATAACTACGGTAGTTGTATGCCTGTGATCAACCACATTACATACCGGCGTGATAACGTTGCAGCAAACAAAAAAAAAAAAAAAAAAACCTATAAAACTCCCAGACCCCACCTCTCTGGGAGAACCCCTGCAGTATCGCCGGCCTCTCTCTCTCTCTCTCTCTCTCTCTCTCTCTCCCTCCCTCCCTCTCTCTCTCCCTCTCTCTCTCTCTCTCTCTCTCTCTCGCTCCCTCTCTTTCTGTGGGTTTTTTTACTGCTTACCCGACAGTGGGGGCTCCCTCGTTACTCCTATTGCGTGCGTGCGTGCGTGCGTGCGTGCGTGCGTGCGTGCGTGCGTGCGTGTGTGTGTGTCATTACACCCCTACACTAGTCGTTTAAACATGCAGCAGTATGTACAGCATCCAGATGGGGCAGTTGAACCCATGGCCTCACACCACACTGATCTTCGGAAGGACTGTCTAACAGTCATTTGATCTAGTATCCATGATGCAAACCCGTTATCTACAAAGGGGAAGTTCATCGACTTCAGCTTCTCAGGACAGATCCATGAGATTAGGAGCATGATGCTCAAGTTTAAGCTCAATAGCACAGTGGCGAAGGAGGTAGAGCTCCCACAGGTGGTGAGTAGGTGGGAGATTAAGCAGAGCAACAACATCCTGGACACCACCTATGTGAATGATGAGTACCGCGTCCTGGCTCCACTGGCTCATGGACCTTCCTACTACGTGAATGGGAAAGGGGACTATGCTATCGGATGTGATGAAGGCTTCATCGAATTCGACTAACAACCAGACATAGAAACACTTGTCGCGGTGCCACTCTTCTCCCTCCTCGAGAACACACATGTGAACCTGGCCTTGATGCAGGACAAGCTGTTCCCCTGGGCGTACAATGAACATCTGCCAGATGTAACGATGACCTCTCCACGACCTCAGGTGTGGCATGCTGAGAATGACCAGGAACTAAAACGTGCGGGCTCTAGACAACGAAGCCTACGTGTAGAGCGAGAGCATCAGCAAATCCAGGCCATGGCTAACCAGCGTTTAGAGTTGGCATTGCAACGAGGTGCCTCGGATTGCATAGCTGTAGCAGTCTTGGTCCAGGAGGTGGGTGAGCTAGACGACTTGAAACTTGTGGTGGCTAGAACTAACATTCTCGGTCTGGAGCGATCCATCACTTGGTGTCTAAAGGATTGAGGTTGAACTTGTTCTGATGGAGCCCATAAATGTGGTGGCCCTCACTCCTCAGCATATCCATACCGTGGTGAACGACCTTACGCTCCAAGAGACAGTCTTTGTACTAATCATGGTGAATCTGATTCCTGACGACAGCCCTGCATACCCCCTTTGCCTTTTTGATCTCCTGTTCATCTGAGCGCCTGATTGAATACATCTTCGGACGCAGGCCAACAAACTCCTGAATTAGTACACCAGCACACTCATCATTCATCTTGCCCAGGACCTTCTTGTTGACAGAACGGTGTAGTGGGTGTGTTACCAGATAGTCGCTTGTGTCATAGAGGTCAATCTTGGAGGCCATATCAGCATAGATGTCCTCGGTTTGAACCTCCAGCAGAAGACTGTCTGTGTCAGTATAAAGGAGATTGACCCGGGTGCCATATTGCTCCTTGAAGTGGTTGTAGTAGAAGTCATACATAAGGTGTTTGGACAGATCGAGGATGGACATGCCCACATAAACCGGGCGGTTCAACACCAGGCTGGTCTTGTACATGCGGAGAGCAGCTAGATCATCATCAAACACCTTTGCCAGGGCGAAATTGGGCTTGGCTATGAGCCGCCTCAGCCTGTCCTCCTCGCTTGACCACACTAGCTTGACATCCACTCGCTTGCGTAAGTTCTCTATGGTCTTACCAAAGATGCTGTTCACCAGCCTGTAGAGATCCTTCTCAAAGTCACTGTTGGCCTTCTTACATAGCTCTGTGTTCAGTCGGATGTAAGGCTCCATCTACGGTGACTGATTGAAGCGTAGAACCCTGTGTATTTTCTTCAACCTCATACCCAGGTTAAGGTAGAGCTTCAGGTTGCGGTAATGTAGGACATAGCGCTCTTTGTCTTTCAGATTAGGTATCAGTTTTTCTGCTGGCATTTCCGTTTTGCCCAATGCACACTAATACTCTGAAGGCCACTCTCCCTTCACCTTCATCCATTCAGGCGCCAGCGGGTAGGCATTTGCATGTCATGCAGCTCTTGTGGGTACTCAAGATCAACCTCTAGGATGTAGCCCTTTTCATCATCATCGGGATGTTGTGTAATCTTTTTGGCTAGCAATGCGTTGTCCTGTTCTGTAGAAACGACCCACTCAAACCCCCAAGTTGGTAGGTATTGGCTCATTGCCCAGCCCTAGAGATTGTTAGCATCCAGATACATATTGTTGGGGATGCAGTTGATCTGTCCCTCTGTTTGGGAGATGGCCTGCATGATGAGGTGAGCATCATACCCACGCAGGTTGTGGAACACGACCGGGATGGTGGTGGCCTTAGGGTTTGGGCACAGTTTTAGATTACACACCTTGTGTGCTGCTCCCCGGAAGAGACCAATGATGTGGCAGTGATCTCTGACACTATCTCCATTTAGTGGTCTGTCGCATACATGGCAATTGACCGCGGTTTTATGAGCTCTCCAGTCCTCTCTAGTCATCTCCATCGGCTTAGGGTGGGCGAGCACGGTCTTTATCTTCTCCTCTTCCTGTTCCAACCGGCCCAGAAAGTGCTTACTGCATCTTCTCCTCGATACAGCACTGGTGGTTTATTCGCGCAATCACAGCGAACCACAATATATGAGAACCCACAGATCTCATGGTGTTGTGTTTTCTGTGTGTTGCTCTGAGCTGGATTCGCCTCTGGCCCCCCAATCTTGGTTGTTAGGGCTTCAAAGTCGGCATAGATAGTGAATGGCACTTTGAGTTGCCCTCCCATCATATCTACTTTGGTCATGGAGCAGCCGATTCAGGTCCTTAATCCAGGTGTAGTGCTACGTATCAGCTTGCTCAATCAGTAGGAGATTGGTTCTCGGCATGCCCGAATACATTAATAGCCAAGCCATTCTGTTGCTCAACACTTTTAAGCTGGTGGAGAGTGGTTGGGGAGTCTACACCTGTCATATCGAGGGTATTCCAGTGCGGGGCATATTTGGAGACTCTTTGAGGATCCTTATCAGCTGGGTGTAGTGCAGCTAGGAGTGACCATCGGAGACAGTGGTCATCCTTATTCTTAACATTGATCACTGCATGCTTATGTTTGATTGAGGCAGGGAGGTCAATGTAGGACCCACCGCGTAGAGGGTCGTATCTGGCAATGTTAAGATAGAGAGCTTCCACTCGATCCACGGCCCATCATGACCCTTCACGAGTGTAGTTCTCAAGGCCTTGCAGCACCTTGGCTTTGGCTTCCTTCACAGCCTCGCTAATATCGCTTACTCTCAAGACAGGTTGCTGCCTTGACCAGAACAAGGGGTCTGTGGTGACCTCTGTTCCATCATTCTTCTGCTTACTGAGAGTGACCCTGAGACCAAGACTGAAATTGACTCCTTTGAATTGGCTTCCTACATGGGGTAGACTTCTCATGGGTGGGTGGTAGCTTCCTGCGTGGAGCCGGTGAGGGATCAGAAGCTGGTGAAAGAGCTGCTAACCCTTTAGCATATGTGGCAGGATTGATTAACCCTTGCTGCAACAATCTTGTCAATTCTTGGACAGATTTATCCATTGATATACCTATAGTTGGACTCGAGTCTCTGAATTTTTGTAATCTGATCTGGATTTTTTGTCTGACATGAGTAATCTTAGGATGTTTGGAGTGATGAAACTATGCGACTTGTTAGACTGGTGGGATCTATGATTAATCAAACAATTAAAGATATTGATCACCCATCAGATGTGTATCCAGAACCGTCCAGTTTAGACCTTGAAAAGCTTGAAATCGCGGTGCCAGGTGCATTGAAACATCTTATTTCATGTATCTATTCTGAACCTCGTAGTGAATCTGCCAGGTTGAAAAATAAACTTAAGATGGTATCTGTATGTCATGTTATCATGCAAGCTGTTGGAAAGCAATCATTTGTATCACCACTGCTTCTGTCTATTGGTTTGTTCATCCACCAGTCTACCCGATCCCGTGTTATCATAGATATGCTCTCATCCCTGGGACTCAGTGCTTCTTATGCCCAGGTAATTGCATTTCAGAGATCTGCAGTTGGAAGCACATCCGTTGAAGACCTGTGTCCTGGGCTCGTGGAGAAGAAGGATGGAGGGGGTTTCTGTCAATGGGTAGCTGACAATTTTGATTACAACGAGGACACGATTTCTGGTCACGATACAACGCATGTGATGGGTATCATTTCGTGTCAAACAATGGCATCAACCGAAAGCAGGGCTAACCAAGTTGGGGCAATATGTCGTAAAACCATAACTGCTGATGAGATCAAAGAAGCTGATGATTTTGGGAGCTTCATGCTACACTACACGTCTTCTAATAAATCCCTAATGGCAGATATGAGGATAAAGACCATTAACCCCATCAGCTTACCTATTGCTATGCACGGTCAATTAGACACATTGTGGTTGTACTCTAGCCTTCTCACAAGTCAGCCACCAAACTGGCAGGGGTTCATGTCTGAAATAACGACATGCAACAATTTCCACTGCATGGCAGTAGTTTACAACCCCATGGTACCTTTGAATCCAGAAACAAATGAAGCTGTATATAGTACCATGGTGTATGTGCAGTCCCAATCCCTAAAGGCAGAACTGTGTTGCGCAACCATAACATTTGACCAGGCATTGTACTTAAAAAGCTACACAATTAAGCAAGACACTCATCCACAGTTTAGGAACATGTATATAAGGCTGGGTGGCTTCCACCAACTAATTTCCTTTCTTGGAGCGGGCTGTAAGATCATGGAGGGGAGTGGGATCGGTGATCTGTGGGCAACCGTGTGTGCTAGGCATTCCCTACCTAGGATAATGGAGGGAAAAGCTTACACAAAGACATTAAGAGCATGCCTCCTTACAGATGCCGCATTGCATCTTTTGCTAATTCAACCCGATGTTGATATAATTTCTCTACAAGGCAGTGCTGCAGACAACACACCCAGCAGTACATATGGTGAATCTGAATTTGCATAGCTGCAAGATGAAGAAAGTGATGTTGATCCTGATAGCGATGACGCTTCGGATGAGCAAACAACCGAAACAGAAACATGCTGTGAAAGTCAAACACATATGTCAACGGATGATATGTGGTCAGAGCTGCGCAATTTATACGATGCTATTATGTCACATGATATTTCAGCAGACGATGTTTGTGACAATGACCATTTGCAAGACCTATGTAAGCAAGTTTCTAATTTGAAGGAAAACGTAGAGAAATCAAGAACTGGTAAATTGTGGTCGTTGTTCATTGAATTTGTCGCCATTGTACGATTGTTCATCAGGGCTGAGCGTACTGGTAATTGGGTCCTTCATTTAAAGGCGACACAACTAATGTTGCCATTCTTTGCTGCTGCAGGGCACAACAATTACACAAAGTGTTGTCGCCTTTACCTCCAAAATTCTGATGATCTATGTACTTGTCTGAATGGTCCCATGCACGAAGGGCACTTTGCTGTAGGCAGGAATGCTAAACTGTTTTGGAGTGGTACCTGGTCTGATATGACAATTGAACAGAGTCTAATGAGAGCTGGGAAGACACAGGGTGGATTGATCGATATAATGCACAAGGAATCCGCTAGAACAAGATGGCTTCTCACTGCACACATCATAGCACAGTACACACGCGCTCTGCGGTCATTGACTGACACGTTCACCGGGACATGGTCGGAACAACACAGAGATGTTCACCCTGCAAATATGAGACGAGATGTAGAAGACATGAAGAAATTCACTCTGTTTCTCAGAGACCACAATCCATTCGCAGTTGAAGACAACCAACTGAGAAATATTGCAACTGGTTTGAATGCAGACCATCGTGTTACTGCCGATGATGCCATTGATATTTGTCGAAGAAATCATGAGAAGTTAAATGAGAAAAGGTTTGGCGACATTACGCTAAAGAAAGCAGATCAAGCTGTAACATTTGCTCTCATGCGAAAGGTAGTTAAAGTAGGAAATGAAGATGTCCATATATCTTCCCAGGAGCTGTACCATCGCTTAATGTCAACTGCATCTGTTTCAGGTCCTCCAGACAAAGCGATCTTTGAATACGAGCTTGCAACGGTATGTCCCGCCCTCTTCCATGATGACGGAACTATGAGGAAATCGCAAAGGTCACAACTGGCGAAGTATATAATTGAAATGAACACATCAATGCTACAGCAAGAGACAACAGAGCCAGCTGCAAGAGTATTTGATGGCTGCGCACTTTTGCATCGGATATCATGGCCTAAGGTTGGAACAATGGAGACCGTTTGTAGCTCATTCGTTTGTAGTACATTATCAGAGGCTTGATGCGCCTGTATGCGTTATATTTGATAACAATCAAACTGAGACCACAAAATATCAAGAACAGAAGCGACGACGGCTTAATCAAGTTGGCGCTCCTGATGTAGCTGTCCAAGACAACACACCTGTTCCAGGAAACAAAACTGGATTTCTATCAAACAAACACAACAGGCAGAATACCATAAATCTGTTGGTAAAACATGTATCAGATGCATGTGTTGAGGTGGTACATGCAGTAGATGAAGGCGATGCTGATGTGGTGATTGTAAGGAGAGCATTAGAATTGACAGGAACTGAAAGAACAACGATAGTTGTTGCTGACGATACAGACATATTGATCTTACTTACTCCTCTATCATGCAAGCACCTCTGCAAATATTTTCCTACAAACAAAGCAACATAAGCTATGCATCAAAGTGGCCACAGAGATCTTAGGCAACGAATTGTGTATGTGCCTGCCATTCGTCCATAGTATGTCTGGATGTGACACGACATCAGCTTTATATGGCATGGGCAAAGTAAAGCATATGAAAATGATCCAATCTTCACCAACCATCAGACAAGATGTACTTGCATTTGGCGACATCTCCAGATCAAAGGCGGATATAATGGTTATTGGTGAAAAGTATATTAAGTCTTTGTATAGTGCTGGATCAAGAAATCCTGGCTTAGAAATCTTAGATACATGACTGCCATCTCTCTTAAGCATGTACCAGTTGAAAGGATGCCACCCTTCGAGTTCATCTCCAAGCAAGCACATGACTTCACCTAAAAACTGTGTTAAAGAAAGAAGAGTATGGTTGTGCAGTAGAACAAGGATCAGTGACGGCGATCATTACGGACAAGTCAGCAGCGCCTCCGGAGCTACTTCTAAATATAAGGTGCCAGTGTAAAAGCAGCACACGTCTGTGTTCCTCGTGTAGTTGCTCCAAGAAAGGCATTCCCTGTAGCATACATTGTAAATGTGAAGGTCACTGCCTTAACAGCTCGAAACTTGAAAGTGAAAATGCATAGACAAATTTCAGCCATTCTGCCTGTTCGCTGTGTTTCACAACAGTCGCTCAGTTTGCATTAAATGTATAGTTTATCAAGTGATTTTGATGATGACATACTTTAAACTGTACAACACTTACCAAAACACGGGTTTTTAGTGTCAAAATACATATTACCTGGTTATTGGTCATCGCCTTGGCGGCCATTTTGAATTTCCTCTAAAAAACATATTTCCCCATGTGTGAATCTTGGAGAATTTTTCTGGGATGTATTTTGGGCCATACTGAAGTGATTAAAACAAACATTTGTCTGTTACACAAAATGTCCGGGTCCATGTCAATTTCTACTGTACTATAGGTAGTAAGAAGGGGTTAGTCTTTGTCGTTCAGTGTTAAATTGTGTGCAATGAAAAGGAAAGTGTAATTCGTCACCTATGCAATTACATGCATCAAAGATGCGCTCATTTCGATCAATTCCCTCCCATCTCTTGGTCTCGATGTCTAGTTGGTGATTTAATGTTCTGAAGTGGCACAGAATTATAGCGTCGCGATATGGCAATACAACAAAATATTTTTCAAATACCGAATCACTCATTATATTATTGTAAAATATTAATCGGCTTGAATTGGAAATTTCAGCTCTACATTTTTCATTGAATTGAGTTTGTAGAGCTATTCTTATCTGCCTAGTGATTTTAGTCTTATTTACGTTTTCTGCGTTAAAGGCTGTATCAAATCCTGTTATTGTTAGTATTTCTTTAACTTTTTCCATCCATTTAAACTTGATGTTCTTTGTCTCCGTATACTGTAGGCAGGTATAGTAAAGAACAGACGAAAGCTTTCCATATCCAGCGTTTACGATGTCCGCCCAAAATAGAATTATATTGCACTGTATTATAATATTTAATGGGTATTTACCTAACTCTGTATAGATCATAACATTCGGGGTACTCGTCTTCATTTGTAACATAATTTTATAAAATCTTATTTGGCAAATTTCTAGCAGTTTTGTGTTTTCAAAGCCCCAGATTTCGGACGCGTATAATATAACTGGTATAACCATAGGCTCAAAAAGTGTGCACTGAAATCAGTGCTAGCTCAGTTTGTTTCTTAGACCTAACAGCCTACAAAGGCACTAAATTCAATGCATCCAGTATCTGCCTTAAGTTTGATATTGGGGTCATGACTATTTAGAGTGAGTAGGAATTCAGTGAACTCCTCTCTAGAGTGTAGCCAAATTAAGAAGATGTCATTCAGATACCTATTAAAGTTAAGAGAGCTTTTATTGCACTTTTTAAGGGATGCCGCTTCCCATTCTGCCATGTAGATATTTGCTAAACTAGGGCTAACACGTTTTCCCATGGTGCAACCACTAGTCTGTTGGTAGATATCTCCATAAAACTCAAAATCATTGCCGTTAAGACTAAGTTCTAATAGGGACAATATTTCTGTATCAGGTCGCTGTATATCTGGGTATTTCTTAAAGGCATGTCGGACCAAGCTCATACCCTTTTCGATATCAATGTTTATGTACATTGAATCAACATCTAGCGTTATTAGGAAATCATTAGGTGGGACTTGGACCAGTTTTGCTAGAAAATCCTCAGTGTTTTTTCAAAAGGCTTGGGTGCCTATTAGCAATGTGCTGTAGATGATAATCGATAAACTCGCTGATCCTGTTTGATTCAGAGCCAGTCTGAAATAATCGGCCTACCAGGTGGGGTCATGGGATTCATCCAAGAACTTATCAGTTTGTGAATTTTATTCAGTAAGTAGAAGGTATGTGGTTTGGAATCATTTTTGTCACACAAGTACTTAAATTATTTTTTTACTGATCTTGTCCTTTTTTAGTAATGCCTAAAGAATTTCATTAAATATGGGATGGTTTTGTGGCCAAATAGCTTCATCCAATTTTTTGTAGTGCTTAACGTTATTCAGCTGTCTCAGAGTTTCCTGTATGTAATTATCTTTTGTCATTGTTACTGTAGCCGAGCCCTTATCTGCTGGTTTGACGATAATATTATTATTATTATTATTATTATTATTATTATTATTATTGCGTAAACGTTTTTAGTGCCTGGCGTTCTTGTGCAGATAAATTTTGCTTATCTGATGTGGCTACTAGCCCACCTATTCGATCTTTTGTGATTTTTACACTGTCACTGATGGCTGGGTCAACAACTTCCAGTTTCGGTTCCCAGCCAGTTTTGTCTACACAATGGAGAAAATCACTTGTAGTATTACCAAAAAGGTCTGCTAATTTAATTTGGCGCTTAAATTCCTCAATTTCCCATGTACCATTATCCAGGAGGGCGTCTAGCCCAGTTTTAGGTTTAGGTGTTGGAACAAATGTTAGACCGTAATTTAGAAGTGATCTCCCTGATTCATTTAATGGCGAGCCAGTGAGGTTAACACTATTAGTACCTAAGGCAGTGTCTGGGTGATTATGCACTTGACCCGAATTTAGTTTAAATCTACCTAATGCAGCCAATGGATGTATATTTTGTTTACTGTTTCCTCTGTCCAGTGCATATTATCAAAGCCCAGTCTGAATTGGGCTGCAGGGATTGCTGGTATCGTTTTGCTTCTGAACCTGGAAGATAAGGCTGCTGAGTTTATCTCTCTGATGGTTGTTTGCTGTGTAGAGGCTAGCTTGTTTGAATAGTTTAGGAGGCCAAAGAATACTTGTGCCTTTGGGGAATTTCAGGCGGATGTCGCTGGACAAAAGTTTTAATCGTGATTTTGCGATATTAAGATTTGCATCTTTATCATTAATCGCATGTTAATGATGATTTTCTCAGGCTTATGTGTGCCTGTATATCACATGATTACGCACCTATCATGATTCAAATTGGCGCCTGGGAAACAGGCAACATCCATCTCAGGGTGGGGGAGGCAGATTTATCCTACTAAGATTGGAAGATCCAAAGAGTAGAACTTTCTTTGATATTGTAGGAAGACACCAATCAGCTTTGATTGTTGTTTCAGCTCGGAATTTCCAAAAAGTGGTCTTATCCGATGCTACAGGTTTGTTGTTCTGAACCCGTAGGTGTGGTCGATTGCTAGGTTGGGCTGGTGTGGGTGTGAAACTTCCGTCTCGTACTTCAGTAAATTAATGAAGATGTAAGAATCCACAGCGTAGAGTACCAGCATACAAAGTCCTAGTAGTAGTAGTAGTAGTAGTAGTAGTAGTAGTAGTAGTAGTAGTAGTAGTAGGAGTAGTAGTAGTAGTAGTAGTAGTAGTAGTAGTAGTAGTAGTAGTAGTAGTAGTAGTAGTAGTAGTAGTAGTAGTAGTAGTAGTAAAGTTGTGGCTACTACTGCTTGTTACATTATCCCTTATTTAGGCTTGGAGCAACTCTATCTGAACATTGGTTTCCTTAACCGGCGTATCACTAGCCGGATATCACAATTGAATGTTGTAATGTACCATGCAAGAAGGTCTTTAATGTGCTTGGAGACTTGGCAACAGTCTTGACATGTGTACTTCTGCTTGATGATTGCTACGGTTGAGAATATATACGGTGGGAGGTCTGTATACATGTAATGTACCCAGAATTTACAGGTATCACATTTTTTAGCATGTACTCAGACTCTGGTTTACCGCATTTACATTTTGCTCTGGGCCTAGTACCACCATTTATATCTGTAGTAGTTGTGTTATCTGTAATGATGTTTGCAGTAGTTGTTCGTGTGGTTTGAACATGAGTGTTGTAGATGATCTAGTATTGGTGCTTCTAGCTGTAGTGGGTGTAACTTCAACATCAGTGTTTCGTAGTAGTAGCTTTCTGTATGATATTTGAAAGAATGACAGTATTTTCCAATTCTCTAATGGGCATTGTACCCATAGAAGTTGTTACCGATGTGATAGGAAATTTGTTCTGCGCTCCCGTTCCTTGATCTTTGGATGGCGAGGATGGCAGAACAGGAATGCTGTTTCGGTTTGTGTTTTAGCTGCTTCAGAGGCTTTTGTAGCGTGGATCGCTCAGTAGGGTACGAACCGACCTATGTTAGCTGGGTACAAAACGACCAGATCTGAGATGCTCCAACCTCACCCCCGTTGGTTCCATAGGCCAGCACGTGTAGCCATGGAAAAGAGAGCCTAGATTGATAGTCCGTAAGAACGCCTACTGCGCATGCACGACAATAAGAAATAGGCTACCGACGCTGCGCAGAGAGTGAGGGGAATGGCATTCTTATATAGGTGGCCTATATATAGTTGCCTGTGTTAAACTAGAATCCGTTTACAGATCTAAAATCGGTCGAGGAATGGCAGAGATATCAGGAAATCAAAAATTGGCCTTTTAATTCTTTTAACTTAGTTTAGATTGCTATCGCGTATGTGTTGGTAGAGGGTGAAAGTAATGGGACGTCATAAACACGTGTGACTCTCATGCCATCTCCTCCACGTGGTGCGCGAGTGTGAGTGGGTGAGCTCTGCTATGCTGATTGGTCACGATATAGTATACAAGGAGTCTCACCGGCTACATTCATCAGTCGGGTCGGGGCATCAACCCAGTGTGGAAGACATTCCTATGGCTTACTATGCAGAGCTCGTCTCACGCAATCTACACCAGCATAAGCTGTATCAGCCAATGACACCAGACTGGGAAGACGCCGTCAACGGAACGTCGCCAACAGCAGCTTTTGGAACCCCTGTTCAGGGGTAATATAAGAATTAAATATCAGGTCATCCTCGCCATCTAAATCGCCGTGACCTATTGGTGACGCCAACTCTTTTGGTCGATAACATCTGAAACATCATGTGAAACGATTTGCCTGTTCTGATATCTCGCCAAACCTTCCAAACGGTGGTTGGTAGAACCATGCACGTATCCGGTGCTTCTTCAATGCTTTGACCACTGGTCTTACTGAGGACATTGATTTGGGCTACTGAGCTAAGCAGGGCTAATTGTCTTGTGCCATAAACTCAGCCTCTTCAACCTATAGCGGCATCTTCACCACCACACCAAGTTCTTGTGTGCATCAACCACTGCAGTAAATTAGACTGTGTAACTTTAGTGCTATTATTTTGGTGCCAATGACTACGAAGCGCAACTGCATCGAATGCAGCACTGATTCCTGAGGATCGTGCCAACAACCTTCTGGAAAACATGCGCTGATGAATAACAGGTGCCCACAAGATACTATACCGTAAGCGAACATTGCGCCGATGACTGATAGGCGCTCATTTTTATTGTAATATAATTATTTTCTTTTTACTAGAGATGATTATAAGCAAGCGCCGTATTTCAGCTAGAACTAATTGTACTGTATAAATTGTAGTATATATTCAGTCATTCAATGCTTAAACTTATACTATACAGCTTCATTAACTGCACCACTTACTTTTCTAATGCAGCAATACATTTTACTAGATCCGTCTCCCATGCCTGCACCAAGTGACTCGAGATACGGTAACTAAGCCTAACTAGTATCAGCTCAGATATTTTGTTAGGATACAGTAGTTAGGGACAACTGCTCGAATGAAGGAGTGCTGTTTATTGTAAAGCCTCTTTCCTGGCTCTGCTGCCATCAACATAGCAGACCGGTTTCCATAATTGGCCACTAACTTTAAGGCCTTCGAAATTGCTTTCATAGCAGCTGCCGTTTTTCTGCGGGTCTCTGGCCCTCTGGCCAACTAATTGTTTGGTAGTCCCCTCCGCCAGTTTGTTTGGAACTGACTCGAGAAATCGCAGCGGTCTCTTGATGGTTAGAATTGAAACAGCAACATCTCACACACTTCCCCAGTACCCTCTCCGGTAGCTCTAGGCCTTCTATACGCCAATGTAGGATTCACTGTGAAAACATTTATTATAGTAGGAATGGCCTAGCAGTGAACCTCAGTGCAATTACGTAACCCTAAAGCAGATACACGTTAGTTCTGAGGGAACGGATATTATACGATTCCTTCTCGACACGTTTGGCGACGGAAAAAGAAGTGGATCGCAGACTAACTATATGGTGACTGCGAGAAGCCAATCAGCTCTCCACACCTTCCAAGAAGGTCACCATAGTCTGCCATCCGCTTCTTTATCCCCGCCTTCAAAAGATACGTTGCTTATTCAATGCTTTTGTGTGTTATCTTGTCCTTGTCTTGTTATTTGTGGTTGTGCTGACACCCGGTTAGAAGTCGCTCATGGGATTCGGACTTGTCGCCTAGGCAACATGTACGTGCTGTAGACCTGAGGGAGTAGTCTAATGCGTACATGCTGAGATGGCTACCTGGGCTCATCCGCCAGGAAGGCAGCCCATTATCAAAGTTAAGTAGACCTAAGCTATTCGTGACATAAACCATATGTGTCTGGACTCAATAACTAAAGGTTACCCTAGCTCCTCAAGAAGGACCGCCAAAATAATGCAGAGCCAACTAAACCAGTGACTAGCTTAAGAGATGATGGTGCTGGATTCTGTTGAAGCTGGTGCTTAGTCTCCACGTAATCAGCGTGCATCCATATACATAAATAACCACACATATATAATTTAACACACCTTAGCATTGTTCTAGATAAGGAGCATGGTCTTGACCATTCCTCCTCCTCCGCTTTGGCGTCTGTAGGCATTTTCTTGGGAAGGAGGCCTGTGCGAGGCATTTTCGTCTCGCAAAACCAATTTATTGGCTCGCTTGAGGCATTAGTTTATATTAAACTAGTTAGCTGTGCTAGGATTCCTCCTTTACAGGGGTACCTATGATATAAATAAGGATAGGATCGGTATCTTTGGCGAGATGCAACAGAGATGGTGCCAACACGTTAATTCATTTTATTATCGCAGGAAACGATTACCATTGTTAAACCTGCGTACCTTTTCTAACAAGAAGCCAGCTTTCAACTCAATGGACTTATATATACATATATTGTAAACTAAGGAACTAATAATGCAGAGACACACTGGCAGCAAGAATAGTCGAGATAGGATGGTGGTGGTCACTGTAGGCGTCAATGGTCGTCTGGCCCACTGGAACATGAATGTTCCACCGACTATAGAGGTCGGTCTTTGTGGTCACCGGTTCCCGTCTCTGTCCCCGAGGCCAACTAACCAGCATCGTCGGGCTGGCGAGTACCTTGTGTAGGAGCCAGAATCGAGGAGGAATTGGTGGAGCCGTACAGCGCCGGAGCTACACTTTTTCCTTTCTCCACATTTCTCTTCTTTCTTCTACTTAAATAGTGTTGCATTCTTTGCACAACCATATGTCACTGACACAAAAAGTAATTGGCAGTCATTTCTTGTGGGCATATTGGCAGAACACCTACACAGTGGACTGATCTTGGAGTAGCCTGTGTATAGGTTAGAACATGCTTGGTAACAATTTCAATTACAAGTAGATAGGTATCTGCTTTTCACGTCAGTACGTTGTTGCTGCGTGCAGAGACACTAGCACAGAGAAGGAGACTCAGATAGCGATAAACACAGAAAAAGGCAACAACAGCAATAAGACCAACTATGGTCTCCAGAACCCAACGTGTAGCCAAATGCTAGGAGCAGCATGGTGTAATCAGGAGTGTTGGTGGCACAGCTAACGTGGGGAAATTCCATCTGCACCACAGCATTTCCACAAAACAGAGTTACGGTTTTACATCTAATGTCACTGAAATATTGACAGGTTCGAGACTCCATTAAGTAATAAGTGTCATATCCTTCAAGAACAAACCAGATATCTACATCAAAGCAAGAACTTTTGAATTGGACTGAGCGAGCCATACTATATTAAAAACGCTGAGGCAATAACAAGCCAATGGCTAATTATGCCTCGTAAAATGATGATGATGATGATGATGATGATGATGATGATGCTTAGCAGGTCCTTAGTGGTCATCCTCGCTAGACTCCTTTTCTTCATCATCCCATCGCTCTAGACTTCTTCAGGCTCCGATGGGGGCCGCTGTCGTACAGGATTTCCTGGTTTATCTAATTTGTCCAGTCTGTTCTTAAATGAGTTTAGAGATGGTGCATTTACGACTTCTTCTGGGAGATCATTCCATATTTTCACGGCCCATACTGTGAAGTGGTTTTGCCTCCGCATTGATGTGCATGTTTGGTGGTAGATCTTCATGGAATTTTCCCCACATACTGTGTCTTACTGAAACATCTTTCCACAGTTTTACAAAGTCACTTGTCTCCTTATCATACTCTCCATGCGGTATCTTGTACAGTTCTATTACGTCTCCCCTGGCTCTTCTGTACGATAAAGTAAGTATCTTGAGGTGTCTTAGTCTCTCGGGATATGTGATATCTTTTATTCCTGCAATTTAATTCGTAGCCCTATGGTGTACCTCTTAAATTAGCTCTATGTATTTGACTTTTAGTGGTGCCCATATTGGGCTGGCGAAATCTATGTGAGTGTGCACTAGACGTATATATAAGGGGATAATCGTGTCTGCCTTTAGATACTGAAAGGTCCTTTATATTAGAGTAGCACATGGAATAGGTTTTTTTCGCCTTTTCACTGATGTGTTGTTCAAAGCTAAGATCAGAATCTATTGTTACTTCGATATCATTCTCAGTGTCTACTGTCTGGGGTATTCTGCTATGTAGCTCATAATTTAGTTCTTCGTTGTTCTTCTTGGCTATATGCATGTGCTTACATTTGTCCGGATGGAAGATCAATAACAATGATTGCTCCATTCCACCATCTTGTTTACGTCTTTTTGAAGAGTTTCTTGATCCTCTTTGCCCATGATAGTTTTAAAGATCTTGGTATCGTCCACAAACAGGTACATTTTGGACTCAACTATGTTTGGAAGGTCATGTATAAAATGTGCAAATAGGATTTGTCCCAACACTGAACTCTGAGGTATTCCCGAGATTACATTTGTCCATTCTGCATAAACCCCATTTACAGCTACTCGTCGTGTTCTTCCCTCAAGAAAGTGATTGATCCATTCTGTAATACTTTCATTTATACCATACGATCGTAGCTTGCTTATTAGACTCTTATGGGGCACAGTGTTGAAGGCTTTCTGGTAATCCATGTACGCACAGTCAATGGGTATTCTTTATCCAGTGTCTCCGTCCGTTTGTCTAGTACGGCTAGAAGCAGAGATAAACCCATACTGTTTTGCAGAAAAAAGATAGTTTTCTTTCATATATTTGATAATGTGGTTTTTTACTACATTTTCCATCACTTTGCATGTAACTGATATAAGGAGTACTGGCCTATAGTTTCCAGGATGGCTTTTGTCTCCTTTCTTGTATATAGCAGTGATTTGAGCATTTCTCCAGTCATCTGGAACTTTACATAGTCGATGTTACTGATTAAACAGCGTAGTTAGTGGCTGAGTTATTGATTCGGGCATTTCTTTCAGAAACCTTGGGTACAGTTCATCGAGGCCTGGTGATTGATCTATCTTAAGTTTTCTAGTATCTTTCGTATTTCCTCATTTTAACCATTAGGTTACACATCTTCTTGTTGCACTTATTTCATTGGTAAGGTGGGGATTTCGCCCTCAGGCTCGTTTACAAGCACACTGTTGAAGAATGTGACCAAAATCTCTTCTTTATCTTTATCTGCCTCCATTTTCTGCGATGTCTATATATATAGAAGTAGAAAACCGGTACATCCTTATAAAGCGTATTCAAACAACAAAGAATTACAAACATGGATGCCCAATAGACAAAGAGACTATTGAGAAGATTAGGCGACAGAACACACTTTCAAGGAAGACCTTGAATTAGCTCTGTCCGGGTTCATCACCTGAGCGCATCTATGTTTCCAAATTGTCCAGACAGCTATTGTTAAGAGAGGAGTGCAATTAGTGACTATTACTTTCTTGTTATCGGGAAGATATCTTTATATATGGTCCAGGTCTCTAAATAAAATCAGTTCGGCATTTATTTTCAGCTGGATGGATTTTAAATTTAATTATTATTGTCTCAATATATTTCCAAAATTCCAAAATTTCTGCACAATTGATAAAAAGATGATCAATCGTTTCTTCCACACGTTCACAAAGAGGGCATTGATTGCTAGTTGTGACATGACATATTTGTAGTAGGTGACCCACTCAAAGCCGGCGATGGATAAGACGCCAAGCTATATCCCATGCATTATAGGGCAAACAAGGCAGATGGAAATTCTTCCAAACCATATTCCAATTTGAGGGCTTATATCTTGTTCATTCCCATGCAGCGATAGCGTTTGACGTTTTTGCATGCTTCTGTATTAGAAGTATATACCAATCCTGAAAACTCATATGGGATCTAAATAATTTGTCATGGTAAAGTAGCATAGGTGGAGAAATTTCACTTATACCATTAGCATTGGGTAATGTAAACCATGCTATCGGAATTGCTTTCTGGATTTGTGTTAAAAGTCTCCACGCGTCAATATTTCGCAGCTTACATTTCTCTGATAGCATCTGGAGAGGAAGCCATGTTCTGGTATCTGGAATAACTAAGTCAGCGACAATATGAATGCCTTTGTTGGCCGATCATGGAAAATAAAGAGCCTTGCTGTCCAACTGAATATTATCATTTCCCAATATTTTTTCTGATCTAGCCCATTTTCCCATGTTTGTGGTAATTGAGCGACTTTGAAAAATATGCTTACGGCTTTTCGTTGCTCTTGATATACGCCAGGAATGCGCATAACTTTTGCGCTGTGTTGAAATTGATAAGAAAATACATTCAGCAGGAAATGGACCAACACAATGCTCTAACAATTTCCGTGAAACATTTGCCTATTGCAAGTCAGAATAAAGCAAATTTTGTAAAAACTTTAATTTCGATGATGCACATTTAGTTGAAACATGGACTAATTCTAATCCTACGTTTAATTTCCTCTTTCTCTCTATTCCAGGTATGACTACCCCTTTAAAAGTGCCATCTCTTCGCAATGTTGATCGGAGTGATTTCATCACAATCACAAGTAAAAGTGGTGACAGGGAACATCATTGTCTTAATCCACGTGCCAATGCAACCTCATCAGACAAATAGTTATTGATCAGATATCGACTAGTTATGTGTGTATAAAACATCTTGACCTATTTAATAAAATTTGGGTATAATCCAATGCAATTTAAGGACTTAAAAAGAAAATCCCACTCAAGATGATCAAAAGCTTTCTCATTATCAAGTCCAACAACAGCAGCAGAAATCTCCTCCTTCTCAACTATATTAATTAAATCCCTTATCAACATGACATTGGTCAATATACTTCTGCCGGGAATACCATATGTCTGATCATGATCAATAACCTCATCTAGTACTCGACCGAATTTCCAATGACAGTGCTCTTGAAATTATCTCATAATAGACACAAAGTAGAGATATTGGTCGATAATTCTTCAATTCTTCCCTGTCACCTCTCTCATACAGAATTCGCACATATGCTTGAGACATGGAAAGGGGAAGGTGGCCGTTCTCAAATATTTTATGTACCACTTGCTGAAACAATGGTCCAAGCAAGTGCCAGAATGTGCGCTAAAATTCGGATGTAAGTCCATCACGTCCTGTAGCTTTATCTGCCTTCATTCCATGTACAGCGTCAGTTAAATCATTTAACGACAGGTGTTGTTCGCAACTTTCACAGCACGAATCGGCCAATCCCTTATTTAAGTTGCCTAGAAGAAATGTTGTTGTTATTTCGTCACTACCTGAGGATGTATACAACTCATTGTAAAATGATTGACCAGCTTTTATCATAACTATATTTGAGTTGACCACAACACCATTCCTCAATTTTAGCCATCGGATAAGCTTTTCAACACCTCTTGCCTTTTACAAACTACAGAAAAATTTGGTAGGCTTCTCACCTTCTACTGGTAATTGCGCCCTTGATCGAAACTTCGCGCCTTCAAAAGCATAGTGATCTAAATCATTAATTTGATTCTTTATTTTTAATAAGAGCCCATTGTAAGTTGCATCACCGGCATTAACTTTACTTGGAATTCAGAGTAAAAATTTATCCACGGTCTTCTTACGTTTGGGCCTATCACGGGCTTTTTTATTTGCAAACTGTTATGACTTTTGAGCCAAACCAGCTTTGCCCTCTTCCCACCACTGCATCAGATTTTCATATTCATCTTTTTTACAAATCCAATATGCCCAAAATCCTGATGATAATTAATATCATGTAAAAGGGAACTATTTAATTTCCAAAATCCAGGGCCTAACTTAATCCAGTCAGCATTATCTAAACTGATGCACACCATATTATGATCAGAAAATGCTACTGGAAGCGTGATAACCTGTATAAGCCTGCCTTTAAGCAATTGATTCAAATATATCCTGTCTAATCGGGATGCTGACCTACCATCATTAGAAAAGCAGGTGAAATCAGTTCCTTCAGGATTCATTTCTCTATAAGGATCAAATAAATTTTTACAATCGCAGAAACGACTTAATTTATTATGAGACGTAGCATTATATCCAGTGGTGGAATGCCTATCTTTATTTTGGTCTAAAACACAATTAAAATCCCCACCTAAAATTAAATTCTCGAATTCATTACCTTGAAATCTAGAGAAGGCATCAGTAAATACACTACAACGAGATCCATGAGAAGTAGGTGCATAGATACACATAATATTTGAAACTGAATGACAATTATCAATTGCTACTTTGACCCAATGTCCACGTGTATCTGAAGATAATGGTGCAACGCTAACCAATTTAAGGCAGCTGGGTAGAATTAGAATGGCAACACCTCCAACTATTATCAGTTGCCAGTGAGTAGTAAATGTCACCTTTAAAACGTTGTTTAAGCGTATTAAATAAAACCTTCAAGTTTTTAAATATACGTTTCCTAAAGTAAACCAACATCAACGTTTTGGGTTGCAAGTTCTTCTAGAAGACGCCATTGCTTAAATTCAGAATTCAAACCCCTGCAATTTAGCGTACAAATAAGCATAATAAGATAGATACTTTTCAAGCCTGCCATAAGTGACCTAACTAGATTTTGACCCTTTACTGGCCTTGTTTCTCTTCTTACCCCCACTTTACAACTTGCTGGCAAAATCATGATCATTTAATTTAACCTTTTCCAAGTGTGGCGGGAAATGTCGGAATCGCACCGAAGATGCCTATAGCGGACATGTGTTGCTGTTACATATGGCACTAAAACATCTCCCTTTGGTGAACAATACATCACCATTTCATCTGATACATGTGATGATTGAGGTTGAACAAGAGTATTCTGACTCAGCAAGAGACATGTTATCATCTTCGATATCCTCCGCCTCAACGTCAGATTCGGGAATTGTGTCGGATTTATTACGTTTCGGTCTATTAATAATTTCTGAAAACGTTGAAGTCATAGTCAAAGGAATATCATCTCCATCTTCTGTCGAGTCAGTTCTAAATTTATTTTGTTCACATGTCAGAGGTTGTGCTGATGAACAGTCGTCATTATCCAGGACATCACCATCAACTGGTTGTCCTTTATCAATTTCATCTGGAGTTAAACTAATTCCCTCCTCTATAACTTGAATCCCACTGCCAATCACATCACCATTCGCAGAATTAGGTTCTTCTACAGTCCGTACATTCTGAGTTGATGCTGCATGAACCTCGGCAACAATAGAAACTAGAGGCAGGGCAGGGTATGGATTCCCCTTTTCCTCCAGAGACTCGGAATATACAACTCTGCTGTCCCCAGCAGATTTCGGTACTTCTCTATCGTTCGGGCAATGACGTTTAAAATGATCTGGAGACCCACACAACAGACATTGGTTTTTCTTGGGATAATCTCTTGCTATATGTTTAGTACCAACACAAATTCTCCATTCCTTCACTTAACCTCTGTACCATAATGGCAGGATGAAGGCATCGTCAATGGACAACTTGTTACCTAGCTGCGTATCCACTCTATCGAAATACACCCATCTGATTCCATTTTCAAGAGACTTATCAAAGCCATAAGTTTCCCTCTCGATTTTGACAACTTGACCATACTCCGAAAATTCCATCACCAGTCGCTCATTTGGAATTTTCAAAGGAGCTTTGACTCAATCTCCTCTACTCCACAGATTTATTCCTTCACTATAAGATCGCCTTCTAACAAGCTGTCCTTTACTTCCTGGCTAATCACTGTGATATACCACTGATTACGACTAATGTTGATGAGACCCTTCAATATTAAAGGGCCATCACCAATGGCGTCCTTTAATCCATGGCATACGTCAATAGCTGACACATACCACCCTTTTGTCGTAAATTTAAGACTTAGTATCTGTTTATGGCTAACGGGCGTATTCTATGATTGACATTTATCCATAGACAATGACAAATATAAGGTATTATATAATTAGCTGCCACCAGCGTTAGGCGCCAGAAACTAAACAAAAGACCCTACGTAGCAATGGGTTTCTAAAGCACACAAGAAAATGTGTGTAAATGCTTGGCGCACAAATTAGGCCAAACTAAGCCAATCAACAGCTATAGGATATACAGCCTATCGACTACAGCAAACAATAGTGAGCTATAGTCAACCAAGACAGCAGAACGCTGCAGACTAATAACCGCGAGCTATGACCGCCAACAGCAAAATAAATATAAATGAACAACACAAACAGAAAGCAAAAACGCTTAATTAAGCTTTGAAACAAAATCTATGCAAAAACCCAAGACAGGGACAACGAAATCGGCAGTAATAGCAGTGCTAAAAATAAACATGCCTGCTCTGTCTGAACTACTACTACTACTACTACTACTACTACTACTACTACTACTACTACTACTACTACTACTACTACTACTACTACTACTACTACTACTACTACTACTACTACTACTACTACTACTACTACTACTACTACTACTACCACTACTACCACTACTACTACTACTACTACTACTACTACTACTACTACTACTACTACCACTACTACCACTACTACTACTACTATTACTACTACTACTACTACTACTACTACTACTACTACTACTACTACTACTACTACTGTAGAACGTTCATGACAATAACACCATACTAAATGGTAGAAAACATTTTGATTACATGCCGGATACATGCCATGCCAGCGAGTATATGAGTACATGAAAGATACACCCACACTGATGGATACACACAAGATAATAAGCAAGATGTGCTATGGATAGGCAGTTCAACTCTCCGTAAATTCAATGGTAGATATTTGTCCAATGACCAGGTTAATGTAGAGGTTAGATCCTATAGTGGAGCCAGGATAAGTTAAATACATGATCAATTAGACAAATACCTGACACATCAACATTACAAGGCTCTGGTCATACACGTTGGAAGCAATAACATAGGGAAGAGAAAAAGTGTGGGAATGATAAACGACAACGAGTCTCTTATTAAACATGCTCAACTACTTGCACCGAACCCAGTTATAATTATATCAGCTCTATTGCCACAACCACAAAACAATTATGAGAATTCCATGATTTCAGAGTTTAACTGTAGTCTAAAGTACTCGCAAACAGGCTTGGTTCAGTGTTCATTGACCACTCACCACTATTTAATAGTCCAGGGGGCAAGTGTGCAATGAATCCTTCTTCGATGCTATCCATCCTAACAAGCAAGAGATGGGACTAATGTCAGGCAATATAATGGAACACATAAATCTATTATTGGAAGTACCACAAAACCGTGATAACACTACAAAACAAACTCAGGAGTTTGTCTTTGGGATGAGAACAGGGTGGAGACAAATACAACAACAAACACAATTATTAAGACAAACAGATTTCTCTCACGACTAGATGAAATTGATGATGTAAATAAATGTACAGAAGTTGAAACCACTAAACATAATGTAAATATGGATAAAGTATACAAGCCATGTCATAAAAGATACAAATAAAAACAATGCATCCATGTCAATTGTTCGCAATTCACAGCCGGATACCAGCAATAATAAGACCACCACTATAAATGGTTTTAAAGAAGGGGCCACTGCTAATAAGAATATCCGAATTAAAACCACACTTAATCGTCCTAACAGAAACCAATCCAAAAATCCTGAGATATATTGTACGAAAGGAAGAGGTACACATAGATGGTTATGAACTATTCACAAACATACAAAAACATAATGTACAAGGCATATCCATTCAGGTTCTGTCAAGCCTAAGTCCAACTGAAGCAAATCTGTCCCTCATCAATCTACAAGATGAGATAATTTGGGTTGATATCAAGTTGAAGAGGTCAGATTCATTGTTAATTCTTGGCATATACCTTAGTCCTAACTCATGTGCCAATAACGATACAAACCTCAACATATGTTTAAAAGCTACAGCAGCCCAAAAGCACTCCCATTTATTAATAATGGGAGATTTCAATTTTCCAGAAATTGACTTAACTACTGGGGAGGACCATTACTAAAAAATCATGAATTTTTGTATCAACATGCCGCATTTCTGATCAGGTATAGAATAAATAATGAGCCAAGTACCATCGACCTTGTATTTACTAATGAGGAAGATATGATAGAAAATATTCAAATTTTTCCAGCTCTTGGAAAAAGGTGATCATGTATGCTTATTCTTTGAATTAAAATGTTATGCTGTTCTACATTACAATGAAATCGTTAAACTGGTCTATAACAAAGGTGACTATGCCAGGCTACATAAGGCCCTAGAGGTCAATTGGGATGAACTGCTCCATAATAAAATGCTAGATGAATGTTGGGAGATTTTTAAAAATTACTAAATGATGCTTCACTACATTATACGCCATCCAAAACAGTAAAATAATCATACATAGGCAAGCTGCAATTGTTAAATAGAAATGTAATTAGGCTTAGACGTAAGAAAGAAAAGAAGTGGAAATGATATCTAAAGACAAGAACCACACAGGATCATAATGAATATGCTAGTGCAAGAAACAACGTAAGCGATTTTGTAAGATAGCTGTAAAGAAATATGAAGAAACTGTGGCACAAAGTAGTAAAACTAATCCTAAATCTTTCTGGGCATACATCAACAGTCACTTGAAATCTAAAGATAATGTGGGAGACCTGGAAGGCAGCGAGGGAAATAGCAAATGGTCAAATTAAGGAAAAAGTAAAGAATTCAATCAATTCTTCTACAGTGTATTTACAAAAGAGGACATAAAGTCAATTCAACATCTTCACTCCCAGACAACTACAGGATTGCCCTATATCAATGTCTATACAAAAGAAGTCAAAATGAAACTAACCAATTTGAAAATAAATAAATCCCCTGGACTGGATGGGTTATATCCAAGATTCTTTATGAAGTTAGCGATATTATAGCTAATCCACTAACCAAAATATACAACATGTCGTTAAATCAAGGGACTGTCCCATCAGACTGGAAAAGCGCAAATTTGGTACCTATTTATAAAAAGGGTCCTAAAAGAAATCCATATAATTGTAGACCCATAAGCCTTATATGTGTTCCATCCAAAAATCCTTGAAAGCATCGTGAGAGATAACATAATAAGGCATCTAACCCAAAATAATCTTTTTTTCTCACCACCAGCATGGGTTCCTAGGAGGGGGGGGGGGGGGGTCAACTGTCGCTCAGATGTTAGAAGTCCTAGAAGACTAAGCAAATGCACTAGATGATAAGCATTCAATTGATTTAATTTATCTTGATTTCCAAAAAGCATTTAACTCTGTGCCCTGTGAATGATTGATACGGAAAATAAATGCACATGGCATAACCTGTAAGCCCCTGAATTGGATTAAATCATTTTAACTGGAAGAATGCAGAGAGTGCTGGTCGAAGGTGTAGTCTCTGAATGCATTAGCGATGAAAGTGGAGGCCCACAACGAAGCGTACTTGGTCCTCTCCTATTTATCATATTCATCAATGATATGCCAGAACAAATTGATTCTAATATATCTCTGTATGCAGATGATACCAAGCTATATTGAACAATATGTGATGACAGCGACAGAATAATTCTGCAAAATGATATGGACACAATTCAAAAGTGGCCCCATGCATGGCAGTTAAAATTCAACTCCAAAAATGCTCAGTAATGCACATTGGCCCACATCATCACCAGTGCATCGCAGCCCACAATATACATGAAAATAATGAACCCATAATACTGCAGAAACAAAATGTAACCAATGACTTCAGCATATTAATAGACTCAGGGCTAACATTTGAAATTCATATACAAAACATCGTATCTAAAGCCAATAAAATGACCGGTTTGATCTGGAGAACATTTCATAACATCGATCTAGACATCTTCAAACTACTGTACCTAACTTTAATTCGCCCAATGCTGGAATTGCCTCAGTCTGCTCCCCATATACGTGGAAACTAGCTGAGCAACTTGAAAAGGTGCAAAAATGAGCCACTAGGCAAGTTCCGGGTCTCCACAACATGCCATACGAAAATCGCCTGAGAAAACTAGGTCTTCCAACATTAATATATAGAAGGCTACTTGGAGATCTCAGCATTCTTACCTATCTACCATTGTGGTAGACTATAGAAACGGAAATAAATTCACAAATCAATTCATAATTCTGTTACACAATCTAATGTTACCAGTTTTCGTTTGTTAACATCTATTCAGCATTTGTTAACTGTCATTACAACCAATTCGTCCCAAAACATCTAGTTCCAGAACAAATAATATACATCATGATCCAGCTAAAAAACAAAAGTTTACTAGTACAATAGTACTACACACTAGCTCACTACATACAATACAACACAAATATTCATCTGGGATTTGGTCGCAGACTACTGTACCAATTCAACAACGATACGACTGGAAAACGTCCTCGGTGACTACCGCCTTACCAGTCTGATATTACTGCATGGATAAACAATATCAACATAAATAATCATCTGGATTTAATTGCATCAATCAATTCACTATATTTCAACCCAATCCATCTAATCTGCTACTAGCATCATGAAGTGCAAGGACTGTCTTGGAGCAGAGAAACCTGTATATTATAGGATCTCAGAGCTGTGGCTGTGTGCGTAATGTAATGAGAAGCGAGTAGAAGAACGTAGGAAACATTTCGCATCACTGACTGGCAATCCATCAGAGGCTCCCTCTGCGCGGATCAATGAGATTCCATCTCCAGAAGTAAATGAAATTCCATAACATCTCCCACTGGAAAGGATGCTGATGTAGCTGCAGCATTCACATGCGCGCACACATATGGCAGTCATACAACTGATACAAATCTAAGCATAGAAATTAGCAGCTCAACAAATACTTCAGGCAGACCAGACCTAAACACAGAGATAGCTTTGAAACAGCCCAAATGCAGTTGCAAGGAAGAGGACAACAAATATATGATACGATGCTTCGACTGTAAGGACTGGAAGCACTACACCTGTACTTCCTTAACCAACAACCCGACACAGGAGCTTTATGGAACAACAACACAAGTCCAGCAGGTTAATATTAGTACTGAAAACCTAGCACATAACCCCATAGATACAGTACCTAAGGAGGACATTACATAACCTGCCATCGAGACTATCCTCACATTAGCCCATGCAGCTGAAGAAAGTGATGACAATGACAGCCTAGCAGGGAACAACAATGAAAGCGAACTAAGTGATACTGTCATGTAAGAAACTGTAGATTTGGATACCCATGCATCTAATGACATTCTTGTAGAAGTATTCCAGGAGATACAAGAAATGGGAAAAACTTCAATGTTCTCCAAACATAGGTACATGACCTCCAAGTTGCAAAATTAACCCAGAGTAAAAGCCCTAACAAACTGAGAAAGATTTTCCAGGGACTGATGACTCTAGGTACCCCACTGATCATCCCAAATAACGAGCACAAGTTTAATGGCAAACAACACCAAACAACCACTGAGCGGAAAATCCCAGCATACAAACATGAACAGAGAGTCTCAATGACGCAGAACCCAAAAGCTATCAACAACAATCATTTAAACGCGGAACTTATACATACACGAATTCAACTCACAAACAATTGGACAGCAGTCTACCAAGGTCACCTTCAAGGAACAGTACTCACCACAACAGTCAGTAGACAACACACCACGCAGACACATCAAAGAAAACACTGCTTATCGGCAGCTCCACCTACAAACGGCTTAGTGGGCGCTATATGTCTATGGTAGACATGAATATAATAGTACAATCTTTCAGTGGGGAAAGGATAGCAGATATCCATGAGAAGCTCGAGCTTCTACTTAGTGCTGAACTTTTTGATGCTATAGTATTCCATGTCGGGACTAATGATATTGGCAGACGTAAATCAGAAGGTATGATTAGAAACCACTACGAATTGATAGAACTCATACAAACAATTGCACCCACTACCAAAATCTTTGCTTCATCGATCCTGCCACGACAAAACAGCTGGAGCGCTAACAACTTGGTAGACGTCTTCAACAAAATATTGTGGTTCCTTACAAATTGGCACAAAGCCAACTTCATTAACAATACAGAGCTATTCAGTGACATCAATGGTGAACCACACTACAACGTATTTTGGGATGACGCCAACCCTAATCACGAACACCTCTGCCTACTGTCAGATAACATCAGTTACCATCTTCACTCTGTGATGAACACCACCTCATATTCACAGGGTTTTTATTATGCCCAAGCCACACCGTGTAGAAGATGAACCCAGCTACAAACCAGTCCAAGCACTACACAATGCCAACACAGCTCTCAAACCGATACTCAATACTAAGCGAAGAAACTGTAGACATACCTAACAATGAGGCACCCCAATACAATATGAGTTGCAATGAAAACTTAATAAGCTACACAAGCTTGGACAAGGGAAGACATCAAAAAGCAAAACAGAAACGCAACCACGTAAGGCATAAAAAAAACCATGCAAAAACACTAACTGGTAAGTACACAGACACTAACACAAGACAGTAACAAAACATAATGAAATAAACGATGGTCATTCTAAAACAGTAACCAATTCATGTATATACACAAATGCAGACTAATTAATACAAAAGCTGAAATTTAAGTGCTAGTACACAAGATTCGCCCTGTTATCATACTAATAAAAGAAGCCTTACCAAAGCACACAACCATAAACATTAGTGAACTACAGATTGATGAGTACCATCTCTCGCTGAATAGTAATCCATCAAGAGGAGTCATAATCTATATCAATGTATCATTAAATGCTAAAAACAGTGAAACCCTAAATGATGACAGGTTTAATGAATCGGTGTGGAGTTCATGGACAACACAACAAAAGGACACAATTCTTGTTGGTTGTATCTACAGCAGTTCCAACTCAGACGGCCCAAACAATAATAAACTCATAAATCTACTAAACAAGGTCGATACAGCAAATGCAGACCACATTCTTATAGTAGGGATTTCAACTTCCCATCAATTAACTGGTGCACTGGATTTTCATCAAATGAAGACGAAGATGGATTTCTTAAAACTAGCAGCGATATTTTTCTACAACAACTAGTTACTAATGCAACACGATATAGAATAAATCAGACTTCAAATCTTTTGGATCCAGTTTAAATAATCAACTAAAACATCGTCCACGAAATAACCCACCTACCTCCACTAAGAAAAAGTGACCATGATGTTCTAAAAATATCACTACATCCTGACATCTTAAGCACACGCAAACAAATAGCTACGCCAAAGCTGCTGCTGAATAAAGGACGGTATACAGAAATGAGAAAAGACTTAGGAACGACTGGCTGGAATCATCTGCACGAACTTAATGCATCAGAAGCTTGGAACGTCCTACACAAAACACTGATCACAATGAAAGAGCAGTATATTCCTTCATCAAAAACATGGCAAGAAAAACGTAAAGTGGCAAGTGAAAGCAAGCGAAATCCCAAAGCTTTTTGGAACTATGTCAAGAGTAAAACAGTTCTACGTGAATCAATTAGCAAGCTACATAACCCAGCTAACGGCACCATGACTACAGGTGATAAAGAAAAAGCAAACATTCGTAACAAATTCTTCTCAAGTATGTTCACTTCAGAAAATCTTCACTCTAAACCAATCATTAGAACCAGAAGTAATGGTATTGTACTAAAAGGCATAATAATAACACCTATTCCAACGCAAATAAATTGAAAGGACTCAACCCCAAAATAGGCAATGGCCCAGATGAAATACCAGTGAGATTGTTAAAGAAAGCGGCTAAAGAAATTAGTACACCACTATACATAATCTTTAACAAGTCTCTGGAAGAAAGCGTATTACCTGACATCTGGAAAACGGCAAATGTATGCTGCATATACAAAAAGCCTCAAAAAACGACCCAAGCATCTACAGACCAATCGGTCTTACCTCTAACTTAAGTAAGGTCCTAGAGTCTTTTATAAGAGACAGCATTGCAAATTTTCTTGAAACAACAAATGTATTTACCAAATGCCTGCATGGATTCAGACATAATAGATCATATAAAACTCAACTACTAGAATACCTCGAAGATATAACAGCCAAACTTGACGCTAATGAACATGTCAATGTAGTATATTTAGACTTCTCAAAAGCATTCGACACTGTACCACACCAACGACTCCAAATAAAACTGAGAAGTTATGATATTGGTGACAATTTAGTATGATGGATAGGAAACTACATGTGTAACAGAAGCTAAACAGTAAGGAGCAATGGCACAGCATCAGACTGGATTGAGGTTACCAGCGGCGAGCCACAAGGAAGTGTCCTGGGACCTATACATTTTCTGATATATATATATATATATATATATATATATATATATATATATATATATATATATATATATATATATATATATATATATATATATATATATATATATATATATATATATATATATATATATATATATATATATATATATATATATATATATATATATATATATATATATATATATATATAGGATATTGCCATATCTGTGACCACTTACAAACTGTGTCAATGTTGTCCTGAATCTTACTGGCAACTATCTTTCAAAACAGATAAGACGCATGTCATACATTTCGGTAGAAACAACCCTCAAACCAAATACTATATGACAGATACGCCTGATATGCATCCTGTATCAACGTCAGAGGTAGAAAAAGACTTGGGAGTGCATGTTGACAGAAACCTTTCTTTTGATATACATAGGGAATACCGTATCCAAAGCAAACAGCACAATAGGACTAACCAAGAGAACATTTACCAACATTGACCCATCTAATTTCACGCTCCTGTACAAGTCTCTAGTGAGATCTATTCTCGAATACTGCAACTCGGCATGGTCACCACGATTGAAAAGGCAATCACAGCTATTAGAAAGAGTTCAACGATGAGCAACACAACTCGTTTCTAAAGTCTCTTTGCAGTTCATACTGATGATCATCTACTGTTGGTTGTGCCCTAGCCAGCGAGATCTTCTCAATAATCTTCTCTAGGACAGTCAAAACTGTGATACCTCTATAACTGCCTGGAAGGACAGGAGATTTTTCCTTCTTCAATACCAGTGTTATTCCTCCTTCCTTGATAATATCTGGGATGCTGTTTGTTTGGAAGATGTAATTTACAAGCTCTGTGACAAATGAGGTAACCGTCTCAGCTGCTATCTGGAGATGTTCAGCCGTAAGCCCCATAGCATCATTAGCCTTCCCTTTATTGAGGGTCCTGATGGCATCTCTGACCTCTTTGTCTGAGACTGTTTGGGCTATCCTTCCCTCTAACCTCTGTGTAGTGGTAATATTAGCATACTCTATCATTTGCTTATGGTCGTCATCAAACTCTGTACTGTCTTTGGGGTTTGCCAACTGTTGGAAGTGCATATCCCATCCATCACAAATCTCCTTTGGATCAGCCAATCTTTGTCCTGAGACAATCATCTCTTTCGTTGCTGTTCTAGCAGAGCTCCTCTACTTGTCTAACAGCTTGTAAAACAGCTGCCTATCACTTGAATCTGCCCCAGGATTTACCTGTAATGATCTTGCCTTCTAGATACATACATCACATGCTGCCTTTGCCTCATCTTCCTCTTACACTGTGTCTTGTCGGTAAGTAGCGGATGATCATTGTCTTTCGGCATTCCGCCTGTAACCCATCATTGGTGGGCTTCTTTAGGTATCCTGACTGCCTCTTCAATGGCTGGGTCCAGGGTTTTAACCTTTAGATTCCCTTCCGCCCTATGCTACTCACATCTTCCTGGTTACCAGTTGCGCAGTGTAGTGTTTCAGCAAAATTGTGCACTGCAAGCATTATGGCCAGCTCTGGGACATTGCTGAATAGTGGCGGATGGAGTGAATCAGATATATATTGTCCTGTACTTGTCTTTGTCCACCTTATGCCACTTCACTTTTTGGAACAGGGTGTTGTTTGAGGCCCCATTCTTTCCCTTCCTGTCATCAGTATTATCACATCCTGCCTCTGTCAGCTGCTTCCATACTTTGAGTGTAATAACTACGTGGTCAGACACATTCAATGGATGTGGGTCCTCAATTTTTCAGTCTGTGATTGTTTCCCGAAGTCTGGCATCGTAAAAGAAGTGGTCGATCTGCAATTCATGCTTTTCGTTTACGTGGAAGAATGTATGCTTCCTAGGATAACTTGAGGGCGGTAGCATATCATGGACAGTGAGCAACTGCTTTAAACGTTTGTCTCTAATATCTGGTGTCTCCCTCCAGGGGTCTGAATTAAAATCACCTCCCAAGATTAGCAAGTTCTGCTACCTGAATTGGGTGATGATCCCATCCAGTTCTGCAATTGCATCCAGAAAATCCTCATTAGAGGTACGATATCCCCTTGTGGGCATGTACACTGTGATAAGACATAATTGTATCAGTTTGGCTTCAATAGATACTACCAAGACCTGTTCGATCCCGTCGGGGTGTTTTTCTATCCTCTGATCGAGGCTCTTATGCCACATCACAGCCACTCCACCATATCCCGATTGGCCTGTTATGCCTGGATTGGGTGCTCTCTATCTACTGCTTTATGGGACCCAGGATATTCAGTGTGTAGCTGCATAATTACTTCCACTTCAAACTCAAAGAGCTAGGTTTCCTGTAGGCATAGGAAATCTAGTTCTGTCATTAGTTCAGTTAAGTATACACCATTGCTCCGCATACCCTTCACATTGAATGTACCGATACTGAAACCATTTGATCTGTCCAGCTGTCTCTGAGCCCCGTCCATTCTCTTTGAAATGCTGCTGACAGTGGTTTTCATCATCTTGAGGTGATCTCTCAAACACCCGGTATGGCGGGTGTATGGGCCTTTGTTCCAAGCTGTGTGACAATGGGTCGTGGTTGTGTTGGTACTACTGTCAGCTGGTGCATCACCAGTGTCTGGTTTGGTTGTTTCTCTAGGGCACAGTCCAGGTGCACAGATTGCCACTGCATTAGTGGCTGTGTTACCCCTCCGGTGCTTTCAGCATCTGCAGCCCTGGATAGAATAAGGCCATCAAAGGGACTCACTGCATTATATTGACTTGAGCATTCTGATCATGGCCCATTCACACTTTATCCAATACTGTTGACTGCAAGATGTGCTGGCCTAGGTTGGCACTAACATGATGGGACTGACCGCCATCCTGAGCAGGTGTCAACTGCTTAAATCCTGGAGGGGGTTGACCCGCCTCACCGGCGCTGCTAAATAACACTGTACATCTTGTTTCCTTTCGCTTCTGCGAGGTGGAGTATGATATGGTGGGTTGATTTGCTGATCGGCCTGAGGAGATGACTGCATCAGTGCGTCGACCTGTCAAGTTGCTGGATTGTCGCTAATGGTCTGTTTCTGTGTCATGATTGTTGGAACTTGGTCCAGCAGCGAATGTAGGCTGGGGACTCTGGCATGCTGTCATTGTCAAGTTTGTTTGTGGGCATTGCTGTTGGGATTTCTGGGCTTGATTGGGTAGACTACTCAGCTTCAGCTCATTAGGCTTTAACATTGGTCTGTCAGTGACGCCAGAATCAGCCTGCTGGTAGTTCAGTACATTCCTGTTTACATGGTGAGTGGTATCGCTTCTATACTGGGAGGGTCTTTGGCGCTTTTCTGACCGTCTACTGTAGAATTGGGTCTGAATCACCAAAGCTGGCTTCTTTTGTCTCTTGGGGCAGCGCTGGTACTGTTGCTGATGACCTGGGAGATCACCACCTCTCTCCCTGTCCTGATGATTCCTCTCCCGTCCCTTCTCATTAATACAGCTTTCTGCAGACCACAATTCATTTCTTTTCTGCAAGCCTCTGTACTGTCCTCTTCATTGGTCTTGGTATTCATGATGCCACCACTTTACATCCCTCTCTTCCTGGCTTCCATATCCCCTGTGTTCTCGGTTGCCATTACTGCCAGTTGGCCGCTGACGTCCACCATCTGACTGGTAAGGGAGTTCCTATTCCAGGTAACTTTTTGCGATTACTTGTGCTATGTGGCCTGCCCCCTTTCTCTTCATACTCTCTGCTCTCTATCATCGTCTATGTGTGATGAGTGTAGTCCCTCTTCAGTCCTCCACCTCCTTCCAGCTTCATGACCAACTCGCTGTCTTCTGCCTAAATTGTAGCTATCCTGATACACGCTTCTCACACCAGGGTAATATGGGGCTTCCTGTGGTGAATCCCTCCCCACGCAGCTGCCTTCACCGGCCTCTCTCTAAGTCACGCCTGCTAGGCCTGCGTCTGGAGCCTTTCCTGACTTCTGGGGAACAGTACTGTCCCTTTGAAAATCGCTGTCTGCTCTCATGCCCTTGATTGCACCTACATGGTCCGGATATGGGTGTATATGGATTCCATGGAGCAGTACGACTTATTATGATCCTGGGTGCATCCGCTGCCACTTATGTATAAGTCTGCTCTCTCCATATGTGTCAGTCTCTCCTTTATTAGCTGTATGTCTAGTGAGTTTAGGCGGCTAGCCAGTTCTGCTCTATCGATTCCATCCACTGTACTGCCATAGTGATGCGTGCTGGAGGGATATGAGCTCCTTAACCCTTCTCTCACATTGTGTTGCCTCTCGTTTCCGAGCTCTGCAGCCACTCGAAGATGCATCTCTCGATTGCTTGCCTCCAGTTCAGCTACCTTTTTGGTTTGTTTTGAGAGCATATGTTGCTGCTAGCCTTTCTCGTTCATCACTATGCTCATTCTCTCTTTTTGTTACTTACTTGATTTTTTCTCAATTTCCCCTCGATTCTTTCATTAGGTTATTTTCTCTATCCACCAGTTCGTCTTGTCTTAGACCACATGGGCACATTTGCACCACAACTAGCCCTTCATTGGTATTAGATGTACAGTTGCCGGCATTCCCCTCCTGTACACCATCGTTAGTTTTGTTTCTGGTCTTCCCTGTTGCCTTTTTTCCATTCTTATTAACACGTGGTGTAGCACGGATCAACCGGTTGGGTACGAACCATCCCAGCTCATCTGGGTATGGAATGGCTGGACCGGCTACATTCCAAGCATGCACCCCTAGGTAGAATAGTACACGTGTACAAAGCCATATAGGAGAGGCTCTCAAAACGACAGAGTTCATGAGATCACCTAGCGCACATGCGCGGGCATCAGAGATTGCCTACCGACGTGTGTTAGTTTGGAGAGAATGGCATCTTATAGTGTACAGAGTGGGTACTCGTAATTCCTTTAGAATATACTCTCCTCATCGATCTTGGTATCAATCATTACCAGAATGAGCCGAGAAATCTGTTTACTATTTTACTAGTTAAGATCGGTCCAGCAATGGCCGAGTTAATCATGTTTGATTCCGTTAAAAATATTGTCTAAATGCCATAGGCGTGTGCATGTACTTGGTGAATGGGAAGTACAGCGCATCACGTGATCACTTACCATACCTCCAAAGAACGTGTGGGCTGATTGGTTGTGGCGCTCAAGCTATGATGGCATGAGTAGTATAAAAGGAGCAGAAAAATCAGATTCACCAGCAAAGAGAATGTGGAAGGTTGTGTTGGCCAGAGCAGACTGAGTCGTGGGCAACTGCTTACTGTAGATCAGGTTCCCTATAGTCGACCACAGTGCCATTTTGGTTTGAGCCTTGTCTCTGACACACAGCCTCCACATCTGCATAAAAGTTTTTGGAAGCTCCCGGAAAAGATATCATCCTAGGGCAAGAACGAAATTACAGGAAGGTACCCCCACTACCAACCCCGCAGAGGGACCTTTTTGCGGATGGGCCTTTTGGCCCCGATATAAGGTCTCATCAAGTATGTAGGATGAGTGGTGTTCTAGATGGAAAACTCACCAGATATACCGAGCCACGCTAAAGAGTGGTGATTCAAATTCTGCACATGTGTCATGCTCAGCACTGAACATTTTGACCGCAGTAGTAGTAGTGTCGGAATTAAAATGATACCACCTCCCTCAACTGGCCGCTGTTCGACGATCCGTGGCCCCCACCACCCTCTCAATCCCTGAGGCATGGGTTGGTGAGACATGTGGTTGGTGTATGCCTCTAGATGGAGGCCCCAGGGTTGTTGAGACAGGTGGTTGGTATGCCTCTAGATGGAGGCCCCAGGGATTGAGAGGGCGATGAGGGCCACGGATTGCTGAACGGCTGCCAGTTGAGGGAGGTTGTATCATTTTAATTCCAACACTACAACTAGACAAATGTTACCACCGGCCTCTCAATCCTTGGGGCATAGGTTGCAGGGGCCACTATGGATTGCCGAACGGCTGCCAGGGAGGTAGTATCATTCGGACACTACTACTACCAGGGTCTGAACGCCCATTTAGACAAGCCTCCACAGTGATATACACCACTGATCGTCATCAACCACAGGGCCGGCCTCTCTCTCTCTATTCTGTGTAGGCTCAGACAAACACGTAGTCTCTGCCAGAGTCGCATCGGCATGATGGGACCACCCATAGTGGCTTCCATCTATCTTGACAACGCTCACCTGGGAGGATGCTAACGTGATTAGCATTTGAACCATGGCATACTCTGGCATGTTCACATGTTACGCTGAGAATCTGGTGCTGAGCAGGGATCTCCAGCAGACAACCACGTCCTACCCTCTCCACCACATAGAAGTGGCAGACAGACTCGATCTCGTTACGTGGGTGAAAGTGGTTGAAAATGTTTTTCCGCAAAGCATCGACCCAAGGATTGTACTGGGGGTCATCCTGGAAGTGTGCCCAATTGGCATCCAATATCATGGCAGTCTCAGCGCCCTGTGCCACTGCTGTAGACGCCAGCACGAGCAGTATGATGAGAATCATGGCTATATATGAAGAGTTAAACTGAACAGAGTGAACCCCTCGAGAAATATCTGTGCCAGATCGAGCCCTGTTCCATCCGGATTGATAGTGATCTTCATCCCCTCAGGGGCAGGGCTAGCTGCTTCACTCTGCCACTGGCTAAGAAACATAGCTCTAGGACTATATGAGTCGTTTGCGGGCTAGTGAGTCCGACTCGCTGAAGCAGTTTAACAGCACTCTTGAATTTGGAGACATATGACACACCATCTACCCGTAGGGTGCAATCCTGGAGGATAACAACTTCTTCTGGTCCATCGAATGGACGACGCAGCAGGAGCTTTCCACCTGTAACCCAGATCCGTGGACCCACCCTCGTCAGGGAGACACCTTCACCTCCCCGATTGTAGAGCTTTCGAACTGTCCCATCCTTTTTCACAACAGTGGAGAGGGGAGTAACCTCTATGTCAATGACTGCGGGAGGCCTATATAGGGGCAACCATGCTTGCCAGTCAACCCCAGGTCCAGCACGGTACCACACTTCATTCTTCTCAAATGTGAACCGCAGGTTTTTTTCCAGGGTCAATTGCAGGCCATCATGGGCCATTGGCGGGGCACCGCTCGAATAGGGTTTGACCAGATGAAAGCTGAGGTCGTTATTTTGGGTGTTGATGTCTGCCACCTCTGTTTCCGAGGGCTCAATCAACGGCTCGAAGATGTACTTCCTCTTCGGGAAATCGTACCGAAACACGATTTTGTGGCCATCTATGTTGCGAACCAGGCGTCCCTTCATCACATCCTTGAGGTCTGTGAGCAGCTCCACCCCATAACCACCTATGGGGTGGAGGGAGAATGCCTTTGAGCTTGCTTCGTACTGTAGGGCGAATTGACTTGCCATCGCTCTCTTCCACCTTGGCAGCATCAACTGCGTACACATCTGCCAGACCAGTCGAGTGAGCAAATATGGGTTCCATAGCACACTATAGAAGGGGTTTAAACAGGAGATATAACCATGCCGATTATCCGACTGCTGCTATCCAGTGGTGAGAACGTAATCTCACCCTCTCTAGAGGGGAGACGGGTGGTACAGTATCATGTAGAATGGGTCTCTTCTGCAATCCTCACCCCAAAGAACTGATCAGAGAGTTCATGCTGGAGATCCAATGGCGAGCATCTCTAATCCGGACATGGGTAAGGGACAGTACATACCAACAGACCTGGATAAGCTCCCAAAGCAACAGCAGTGACCGATCAACGAGTGGTGTGACCAAGTGCCTGTACTCGGGTTCAACTCTGGCCGGTATGACCTGAACCTCATCAAGAATTACGTTGTCGATGAGCTGACTGACAGTACAGGTACAGTGAAAGTCGCCAAGAAGGCTGGTCAGACCATGTTCCCCACTTGCCTGATCATGTGCTAGTTGCCCTCTTTGGTTGGTTCATTCATGCGAATCCCGATCTTGGTGAAGAACTCTACCTTATCCAGGTGATCCAGTGTGGTCTTGCAGACATCAGGTACTGTCTTGCCGTAGAACTGTGTGGCAAGCTCTCGTGCAGGAGCTGTACTTCTATCAGCTCTCGCTCCTCGGTTGACTGCTAAATATCTCCAGAGACACATGTTGTCCCTGTAGGTGGCGAGGGCAGTCATACTCTTCTTCTCTGCCAGTCTGGGATGGGGCCTGTCCCAAACAGAGGTTGGCTGTCGATGACAGCCCTGACCTCAACATTGATTGATCGAATGAAAGCCCACTTGGTGTTGGGTCGATCGATATTGTCTGTGTCGAACGGGTTTGCTCTCTTGCTGCCACCCAGTCCTGAGCTGCTCCTATCGTGTTCAGCCACGGGCTCCCTGGAGCATTCTTGTGGAAGAGCATCACCCTATTGTCTTCGATGTTATGGATGCGATAGGTATGGTGTAGCAGAGGTAGAAGGCTTTCTGGACAGTCTGCTGGATCTTTTGCATGATCTGGCCTGTGAGGTCTCCTTCTAGACCTCTGAAGAATGTCCAGCATACTGACCGGCGTCCTCTATCCTCTTTCTCCCTTTCGCCGAGACGCTGGTCGAGAATGTGTTCGCCTTCTCGCCTTATGCTCCGGGCTAAGGGTGCGGACCTCGGCCCCTTGTGCTCCGGGCTGGGCGCAGACTCTGCATTTGAGAGTTAAGCGCTCCAGTGGATGGGCCTCCATCCGCCTCGCTACAGGCTTGGCTGGCAAGCTAGCAGTCACTTCCTCGTCCAACTGACGATGCTCACATATCCGCTGCACTTTCTTGTGGGGATTCCAAGGATCCTCAGTAAGTGCTCGAAACCTTCCCGTATTCCTTGCTCGGCAGAGTCGCTTCTGCCAGTCCTTGGCATGGATCTGGTCGATCATCTGGAGCAGGTCGGCTTTTTTAGCCTTAGAGTAGCCTCTAAGGCCGAATTGCTTTGCAATAGCGCAAATCTGTGCAACAGTACTCATGGTGTATATCCCTGTGGATGCCTGTTTCTAAATGGGCGTTCAGACCCTATTATGTGTGGCGATCAGTACCTGTGGATGCCTGTCTGGGCGTGCAGACCTATTATGTGTGGTGCTGGCGATCAGTACCTGTGGGTGGTGTATATCCCTGTGGATGACTGTCTGGGCGTTCAGACCCTATTATGTGTGACGATCAGTACCTGTGGGTGGTATATATCCCTGTGGATGCCTGTCTCTAAATGGGCGTTCAGATCCTATTATGTGTGGTGCTGGCGATCAGTACCTGTGGGGGTGTATATCCCTGTGGATGCCTGTCTCTAAATGGGCGGTGCGCATGCATGCCTCCTGGATAGGATAGTACACACGCATGTATAAAGCCCTATGAGAGAGGTATGGCTAAGTCCATAAGAACGCGTAGCATGCATGTGCATGGGGCAGATCCACGTGTCAGTATTCTGAGAGAGTGTATGCTTATATTGTACCGAGAAATCACATCATTCTCGTCGTTCTTGGCACGGATCAGGACCGGAATGAAGAGAGAATTTCAAAACTGTTTACCATTTTAAAATCGGACCAGAAATGGTCGAGTTATCTACAAATGCTAATAGTGAGATTTGAACCTGTGATTTTAAGTTTGCTAATAAACACAAAACGAGGATCCCCAGCATTAACTACCTCGGCCATGTATGCATTAGTAATTATAGCTGATAAGTTATGTGTTCTCATTGCTGTATTGTTGTGCTTATCATGCCCTATAGATCTTGACGTCCCTTCGAGATAACGCAGTAACAACAATACTCATGCTCAGAGATAAGATTACTAAGAGGCGAGATTTTAGTGGTGTTGCGGTGGGTCAATCAATAGAATTATTGAATTGCATAGGATTCCCAGGCTGCAGACTGGGGTTCAAATCCGCTCAAAAGACCTCGCTAGAACTTACCTGAAATTTCGAAACTAGGTAAGACACTAGGGCCGGGGTAATATGACCAAGTTAGATAAGGCTCTGCTAGGATGCATTTGCATCAATTAACTTTCGACTATAGCCCTTCATAACCTACAGGGCAGCTACAAAATCTGCACCAGTACGGAACCTTCCTACCACCGCATAAATTACTAATGTGTGAATAAAGGTGACTCTACTAGCTATCCACATCCGCAACAGTTGTTCTTCACCATTCCTGAGAGTGAGCCACATCAGATAGTTCGTCTGTGGATATACTCCTAGCAGCTAACTTCAGCATCATGCCATCTTAAGTCGCGGATATGTGATGCTTCAACCACAGTGACTCTAGAACCTTTTTCCATACCGATGACCAATAGGTACTCTGTTATTGTATTATTGTATTAATGTATTTATATAAGGTACTAAACATGTACCACACGGTTGTTTGAGACCGTATTTTTATAGTTTATATCATTTTACTGTATATGTATGATTACTGTATTCTGTGAGTAGAAACATCCTACAGCTGCAATCAGTCCGTCTTCACTTTTGTCCACTGTGTCTTGTCCTCAGCCGAAATCCTTAGCTTCCTCAGGTCCATTCTTGACTTGAGTGTACCGAGTCCTGCTTTCTTGAGGTCACCTCGTAGCATGCTTAGCAGATTTATGCAATGACGTCCTCTCCTGGTTTTGTAGTTGCTGGCCCTGAGTAGGGCGAATTCTAAGGCTTTCTGTGCTGGTGTCTCTTCTGGTATCCTTAGCACATGGCCAAACATGGACCATCTTTGTTGGGCGACTTTGACAGACAGCAGCGATGTATTACACATCTTGTATAGTGCATCGTTGGAAATCATGCTGTCTGGCCATCGGTGTCCAGTGATGGTGCATAGATGTTTGTGGTGGCAGGCATCGAGTTTGTCTAGAGCTGCCTTTGGAGCTGCCCAGCTGTTACAGTTATACAGCATCAAGGATACGCAGGTTGCATTGTATAAGCGTAGCCTCTTTATCAAGGGCATGTTTGATCTACAAATCCATAACTTCCAGAAGGACTGGAAAGCTATGTTGCTCATGACGCAGCATGCAGAAATGTGATAGGTACTGCAAAGTAGTGAGCCCAAGATTTTACTTTTCCTCCATGGTTCGCCGCCCCGAAGTGAATCGTCATTTTACTTACTTATAGTTACTGTATATATTTATCTTTATTTTGTGCTGATGACTAACAGGCACCTCATGGTCGTGTGACCTTATATTTTAACTGTACTGTGATAGTTAGTGATATGGCAGTAGCCATTCTAGTTATATGTTTTGCTTATTTTATATAAAATTCTACGACCGCGGTTCACTAGACTACACTATACAGCAACAACAACCACACAAACTTGTTCCCCAACAGCATCTTTTTTTACTGAGGTCGCTGCTCATGTTTTCACTATGCGAGCCTGACATGCAGCTGAATAAACCTGGCTATTTTAGCTGAATAGCATAGGTTTATAAGTAGATATTGACGACTACTCTTTAGGAGACATTTGTGTAAGTCTATTTTCCGGGAGTAGCAGATATGTAACACCTCACACTGGCAAGGTTGTATAAAGTGGCTATGTACCATAGGGCCTCCTAAAATCTTTTGAATAAATGAGTAATTGTCTCTATCTACGCTCCTCTGGTCTTACGGCTTAATAATTGTCTGGACTCCCTCCACCACATTGGCTAGAGCTGGCTTTGAAACTATTCTGGTTTCAGAGCGGTTAGAATTAGTGTCGATGACCACAAGCATCCCCTCTGTATCTGTGAATATGTGTTAGCTTAGATAACCATGCCAAAGTAGGAAGCACTGCGAAAACATTATATTATCTTAACTGATCAGCAGTGCATCTCCGTGCAATTGACATAACCTTAAAGACACGTAAATGCTAGTCCCAGGGTGCGGATCTCACATGGCCAGCCCCCGACATGCTAGGTTATGGATGGGACACAGATCAACATCTAACTCTACAAGTGACTGGCTGTGGTCACCATAGTTGGATATCTGTCTCCCCACCATAAATCTATATGTGCTTATAAATGCTTATGTAATGTGACTTTTCCCTGTGCTGTTATATGTGGTCACGATGCCGTGGTGACAAGGTCGTTATGCCTGCATGCTGTCTATCTGAGGGGAATGCTCCATGAGGGTGACTAAGTGAACACCGGGAATTCTTGCCAGTCAGGCTTATATGTTAATGATAGGTAGAACTCACAGCCACTTGCGGCCTAAGCTTGATACATGGACCTAAAAACTAAATGTTAAGATAGGTTCTAGCCAGAAGGACTGCATAAATAAAGCAGCACCTATCAATACAGTATTTTTTAACTTACATAAGGTGACGGTGTTGAATTCGGCAGAAATCATCCACCCATCTGCACGTAATACAGCGTGCATCACTATAACTTGTAACTTCACTAGGTTGACTCATTTTACAAAGCATAGCATAGTTTTACTAAGCGAGTGGCCCTTTTTACCATCTCTCTTCCTTTAGGTGTTGTAGGCAATTCTCATGTGATGGAGGACCACGCGAGGCACTTTCTCTCACAAACGAATAATATTTGTGCTAGGGGTTATAATAGTTTATATTAAACTTGCCAAGTAGTTGCATTAGGACCCTTCCTTGCAGTGATGCCTCATTGATTATACAGATTAGAGATCGGTGAGGTACCTCTGGCGAGGACCATGTTAAACAAAACACCAACTTAGTCTCACCCCAATGCACCATACACATGCAGTGTTGCAGCGCGAGAGAATCAATTGGACCAGCGCATACCCCTGGAGACTACAAGTGGCACCGGATGCGGGGCTCGAACAAGAAGTGATCCCTCACCCAACTACAATACCCGCATGTTCCAGTTTCCCTTCTATTTCAACCAGTATTCCCCCGATGCAGAGGTAGAATATTACGATGGAAGGGCAGCACATCAGTCACCAATGACGACCAGAATTTCTCTGGTGCGGAAACCGCAGCACCATTAGGACATGAGCATTCGCCGATCATCGAGGAGGCTTTCGGAGACGCCTCGCAGGCAGCTGCATCCCTTGTCTGACATCCGTGAAAGGCACACAAGACCCTTGCTGGATCACGGACGTCAGTATGAAAGTCCCCTATGGGGTCAACCACAACCATCACGCCCTATGCATTCACCATATCCATCAGAAGGTGATCAGTGGCCAGCCCCTCATGCACCACAGCCCGCATCCCCTCCAATGAGAACTTCATCTCTCTGCTACCCTTCGGTACCACGCTATGAACATTGGAATGCGGCTCCGCAACAGCCACACTATACCAGAAGTAACACCGGCACATACACCACAAATCGCCCTCGTCAGTCTCCTGGAGACTATACCACCATACTGCACCGGGCAACATAGAAGGGAGTCTCCAATGTGGATGTGGCGACATCAGGATACACGAGCGAAAAGAACACACACGCACGCACGCACGCACGCACGCACGCACGCACGCACGCACGCACGCACGCACACCCCCACCCACCCCCAACCACCCCCACACACACCCCCTACACACACACACACGCACCCACCCACCCACGCACGCACGCACGCACGCACACACAGTCAGCACCTCACAGATACAGACCAACATCAGCTTTTGCACCACTATCTCCCACACCTCCACTTGGATTTGCGCCCATAACTCCATACCATAGCACTGACCGAGTAATCCTCCAACCCGAATTCAGCGGGGAGAGTGACTGGGCTAACTACAAGTGCCAGTGAGATCATCAGCTGCACAAACAGGTGGACAGATCAGCAGATGGGAGAGTATCTGGCTGCAAAACTGTCAGCAAAGGCCTTACAGGTACTGGCAGATTTGGGGTCAGATATGACGCCAACATACACAGTGATAGAGTGTCAAGTCCAAATGATTATGGGGCACGGCCCTCGGAGAGACCTATCGTCTTCAGTTGAAAAACCTGTGGAGTCGAGCAGCAAAAACACTCCCAGAATTGGCAAGTCATACCCGGTGACTCGTCACGAGAGCGTACCTTAGCACAAACCACGAAGGAGTGACGCATCTTCACTTGGCCATTTTTATTGATGTTCTTCTCTCAAGGAGAAACTCTTCCTTAAGGAGTGCGGAAATCTACAAGTTGCTCACTGCAATGGCCTCGAGAGAAAGAAGAATAATTGTTACCTGGGGAGCAAGTAGGGTTTTTCGGGACCGGTCTGCTGTCAAAGGATGTCATATACCAAAATGTTCGTTAATCTATGGGGAATGTCATCCTACTAGACATCCTTGCAGATCTAGATCTTAAAGGTCAGAATGACCTTGAAATGTAGATCAATGTCACGATTGTAAACGCATCATCGTATTTCGTTTAGAATTACATTTAGAGACTTGTCATGCCAGATATATCATTCCTACTGAATAATAAGATATTCTATGATGAGTACCAGGCATATCAGGCCAATATTAAGATTAACCCTTTTAAGGCTTTAGGCCAGATATGGTGTATTCTTTCCAATATATGGACTGTTATGGTGAATATTCAGAAACACACAAGGGCTGTGCATTTCCATAGCGCAAAATCAGTAACAGCTTGCTGTCAAATTAGTTATATTATTCACCGTCTCACCTGTATAGTTGAACTGAATCCAAATACTGAAAAAGGTTAAAAGTGTTAAGTAGTCTGAATTTCCAATGACTACCTGAAACATATTGTATCCAACATAAATTTCATTCTTCAACACGATATGTTTACTTTTCCACGATTTATTTGCACAAATTTAAACAAATGCTGGGCTATTGTTAGCTGTTTCCATTTGACTTTGTCATGGTGCAACACAGTCCATGCAAAATATCAAGGAAAGATAAAGGGAAATTTATTTCACTACGATGGGCAATAAATTAAGTTGTTCCAATTGCATGTGGGAAAGTGGATATATATCTGCCAGCGATGATATTTAGAAATGGAATCAGGTTAAATAATTCAGGATGGAACTGTTTGATATTTCACGACTTGCAAGATATTTGTCTTGGTGTGTACGCACTCACACCTTCTGTATGTTTTTAGATGATGTGTGGTTGGCTGCCATGCATCTAACATCAGTATCATTGCAGCATAGCAAAATCCAACCCGCAGTTCCTCCCTTGCAGCATCAGACATATGCAAATTGAAACTTTGATCTATGTAGACATTAGGCATGGTACTGATTATTATGTATTTGGGTCCGTGTATGCACATAGACAGCAGAGGAGATTGGCAAATATGATATCGTTTTGTATTCTTGTAGAACACTAATACCTATTAATAGGGCATACATTACATTGATTAAACATCGACGTTAGTGACTTCAACTGTTTCAGTTTTAGCACTGACTCCACTAGCCAAGTACAACAGAATATTTGAGTCCAGATACACAGTAGAGCATTAGTTCCACAAATATTGTAGAAAGTTGTCTTTGTTTATAGAAACTGCAAAGAAACCATCTGGATCGGGAGCCGAAAAACAAGTCCATGACATCGTATGTCACTACAGGAATGAATACTTGTTTTCATGTGGAATGACTGTTAGAAGTTCATGTGTATACAGGTGATGGCGTCATACATTTTCTCCTTATAGAATGACCTTTTGCTGGTTGGATACATAGCATCTATACTACAACTGCATTGCAGTCTTCATTAGCTATTTCACGTACCACATGTGATTCAGCTTTTTCTTAAGCGTTTAACTAGGGTTCACTTTACTCCATGGCTACAAATCTTACCATCGTTTGTGAAGAACGAAGGGGGAACTCATTACGTTCATGTTCACCAATGACTAGAGTAAATGAACTTGCATGCTACAGCCTTTGCCATTCCTATCGAGTTTGTGATATGTGTGCTTATCTGAGATGCCCTTAGCGACTTTTACTCTTCGTTTCCTGTGCATGAAACATGTTCAGATTTACAACTTTTTTCCATCGTCTCGGTCTCTGCCAACTGGTTCGTGGAGGGATGTGTGACCTAAGGTATCAACATTGATGAGGTCATTCTGTGCTTAGTCGTTACGATTACAGCAGTGCTGATACTAATTAAGTGTGCTGTGAGCCTCATGAAATGGATAGGTTTTTTAAACTGTTATGACTTGTTCATTTTAAGAGCTTTCTCTTTTTTTTTGGTGGTTTCGTCACTACCATGGTGTCTCTTTGTGCCATCTTGTATGTGCCATGGAGCATATGCTTTACCTGGTGTGTAATTGAAGCTGTGATGGCTTTGTTTATATCAACATTGCTCTTTCCGTTCAATTGCGGGTTACGCCATCTGCACTACTTTGTTTCTTAGCAGCTGCATGATATGTATGCTCTACCAACATATCTGGCATTACGCTGTTTGGATTCCATCTGTCGATCCCCATACGATCGCCCACCCCACCCCCACCCCACCCCCAAACCCCCCACCCCTTCCCCCATCAATCATTGCGTTGGGAAATAAAGGGTCAATTATTGCTAGATGATTCAGTTCATGTACGTAAATAAGTATATACTGCTAGCCGTACTCAGAGTTTCCTGTTGCTGTATAAGAAAGATGACCAATCAGTCTCCTGAACATAGAATATGAATCACTGTACAGCATCATCCATTCGAAAACCTAACCAAACGATGATTGTTAGTTTATCATTGGCATTGTCGTCAAAGGAGTATATCGATGATTGCAGCTCGTCTATGTCCGCCTGTATGCCACCCATCCTGTCACTCTAACAGCTAATTTAACATTCTATTATTTGTTACAAGCTGTCTTAGAAACTGCTCAATATCCTCATCCCATACAAATCTGCCGTTTTCTCGTAAACACTCCTTGAAACTCGATAACACAAATAACGGCATGGTAATTGTCCATGAGATCGTGTTTTCTCACAAGTAGCACACATCTGTTTGTAATAAGATTGTGACCAGTGTAGACAATTTTGTTTGTACATGGAACACTTTGCATCCGTAGATGAGTTATAGTTTATGAGATATTGATGTTGCTGCCGTTTTGCTTTTTTTCTTGTGTATATTGTGTCGTCTGGGATGCCACTTGGTATCTTGTTTTCACAATTCATATCAAACCCAAGGTGTTTTGCTCTGCTATCTTGTCAGGAACGCATTGCCATTATAAGTTTATCTGTCAATATATTTTCAGTTCTGCATCGAGATTGATACAATATACATTTTTCAAAGTCGGCTTTTGTATATGCCTGCTGCAATATCTGTTGCTGTTCGCCGTCTTGTTCCCGTGCATCTGCTAGCAGATAGTGGAATCCCTTGATCGTTTCAAGAACATACCAAAGTACAAAGCTGCATTTACCTGGCACACAGGGTGCGGAATGCGGAATGTGGAATGGAAAGTGCTTATGCGGAATGCGGGTAAAATATTGCATGTACCATTTACCTGCACGCGGTATCATTGCATTATTTTACGAGAGACATTGTGCCCGGTAGGTTGATTACCTTCCTCATGTTTGATGATTTTGCGATATTTCTATAAAATTTCTTTCAAAAGCGACAACACATTGTTTACACTTTGATATCTAGCTTTTCACTGGGGCAATTACAAAATGTTTATATACGGAGGCGAGAATTGTAGATCCAAAAGAGGGATACTGACGACTAGATTCAAATTTATACCTTAGCCTAATCTAACAACATGTAATCATAATATTAGGGATTTCCTAATTTTTTCTACAAATTAGTTCTTATAGGACGATGCATCAGTTTTAACTACTTAGATTACCCTTTTGTTGCTAGGTTACATGTGTTCTATTTAGCAACAGAATCTTTTCTGTCTGGAAAGATCGCTACACCGAGCGATCGGTTTTTCCGCATCCTGCTGTTCCGCGTTATGTATATAGCTTACCGCGTGTAGTTAAATGGATGAAGGAAAATAGTAAAGAGCAATCTGAAGTATATTCTGTGTTCCGTTTCCGCAACCCGCTTTCCACATTCCGTGTGCCAGGTAAATGCAGCTTAAGAGATAATCTATGAATTTTACTCTGGCAGTAACAACATCAAAACCAAAATCTTCAGCATGCACTCTCGCAGTATCTATTGCCATTGTCTATTTCCTTTACAATATTTTAGTTTTTATCTTAACCTAGCCTAAGTGCATTACACTAGGTCGAATTTAATAATGTATTTTGTAATTCAGTTGCTATAGACACATTACAAATCGCGCATAGATCTGATTTTCAAGGCTGATATCCCTGTTTCTTTGCAATTGCAACCTTGGCCTATATTTCAAGGTCAAAGTGACATTTAACATCCAGATCCGCAAGGATGTCTAGTGAGATGATATTCTACATGGTTCAAGGATCATTTTGGTATATGCCATTCTTTGACAGCAGACCGGTCCCAAAATTCCAAAATTTGGGCACTTTGCTCCCCAGGTATGTTGTAAAACGCACCCAATTAATGAGCTGAATGACGTTAAACTTCTAATCGCAGCAGACATTGCACAAACCACCGCTACAACAACAGATTCCAACACCTCACTGCACAATGAACACACACACACCCTCCCCCCCCCCACCTCACTGGTCAGACTCACGCACCTAGAGGAAGGGGGCATGGCCATTCCCATCACGGAGGCCACAAAAACGTCCGAGGACGTGAGAACCAGCACACAATAACAATCGGCAAAACACACACGACAGATTGGAAGAGATAACTAAACAGATCTCCGCACTCACTAATTTGGTCACCACACTGAGCACCACAGTAGCAACACAACAGACCACTTGAACCAAACTGAACAGCACCGCACCGCACAACCAGCCACCTAACTCATGGTTTGGATGTGGTCAGCTAGGCCACTGGAAGGAACGATGTCTGCACCGTCCTCCCTCCACTAGACCCGTAACTGACCATCACACACCACAGGGTGAGTGGCCATCAAACTAGAATGGGCACTGAGTAGAGAGTCATTTCAGTGTCCACTCCTGCAACCCGGCTCAACTTCGGCCCATGGACAACAACGTCAGGTGGATGCACAACAACAACCGCATACGCTACCTCAACAAAGACAGACACTACACAAAACATGGCTTGACACAAGTCGGTGCCTACGATGCACACTGCATCTGCAGCACTGACATCATCCCTCTCTGCGGAAAACTGTGACCCCACAATAACTGCATCTACTAAACCCTCTTTCCTTTGTAAAACGGCAGTGGTTGGTTGTAGCACCTCCAACGTTTGTCCAAGCACCACAACCCACCACCATGGCACTTAACACACGGTGCCCCCTGGTTGTATGCAATTCACAATTCCCATCAGCGTCATCCACTGCACTAAGCAGCAGTAGTAGCGATACGGATGAGACCCAGCAATCCGCATCATGGATCCACAAAAGAAAACACCATAAACATCAAAGTAAATGATGGAAGCGATGCTGTTTCTTTTGTGCATCAGAAAAACATCCCATGATGTGTTGTCAAAATGGCTGGCACATGTGACATACTGCCACCACCACTCCAGTCCAATCCAAAATGCTGTCTACACAAACTCACAGCACATCCCTCCAGCATCAGATACAGCACAACTGCTGCCCCTACCTCCGTCGTCGCCTAAGCAAAACCAGCAGCAATGAAGACGAGTTGTTCCCTTCCACACTCAGACACCTACCGCACTCACGGAAGCAATAGAAAAGCAAGCCGTGTATATACAAGACCCCACCACAGCCAAAGAGACAACGTTATAATGCAAAATTATTTATAAGTGTGCCTGCTTATTCAGTGGAATTTCTACTAGTGCCACAGTAGACACTGGAGCTTCCATCACCGTTTTTAACAGGCGTTTGTATGAGAACATCCCACCTCATCAAAAGCCACCCCTTAGACCTACAAACATATTTTTGCAATCAGCTACCAGAGCCGATGCTCTGGTGGCTGGTATCATAAACATCGTGATACAGATAGAGGAGATGCAATTCATTCAGCGAGTTGTAGTCGCCTCTATCCAAAATGATGCCCTATAGGGTTTTGATTTTCTCAGCACCAGTGAAGCCGTCATTCACTGCAAACAACAGGAATTAGACATACACAGCCGCCACATACGCCTTGGACAGGAGTCATCACTGTACGACACTTGTGCTGTGATATTAGCTTCTACAGCAACAGCTGAGTTGGGACAGGAGGAAATTCTATGGGCCACCGCACCACAATTAGGAGACAACACACACATAGCAATGCTGGAACCCAACCCAGAATATATGATCGACTCACAATACGCGAGTCCACGGATGATAGTGGACACCACCAACAAGAATCAAATACCTTTCAGGGTATTCAATGGTACAGCTAACCTGATAACGCTGGTCTCAGGCGTTTGCTGTGACCATTTGGTGGACGTGATATCACTGGAGACACCCCCACCAGACACACAACAGCAACAGCTTCTGATGACACCATATCGGGGCATTGGCATGACCTATATTTGCGGGCCACAGTTGGACTAATGCAATCTCACAAACGTGACGTATGATGGATACTGTTAAAATATCAGGAGAGTTTTTTTCTGCAGAAGATATGGACCTGGGAGAAACTCATCTGATGCAGCACTCCATTGACACCGTGAACAACCGACCTGTATTACAACCGGTACATCGTCTTCCCATACATAAAGAGGCAGAAGCACATCAACAAGTGAACGGCATGCTGTGGGCAGGCATTATAGAGCCCTCTGCACCTCCATGGGCCAGTCCCATCATATTAGCAAGCAAGAAGGACGGATCTATGCAGTTTTGTATTGACTACCACCGTCTTAACGATCTAAGCATCTACCTCGGATAGATCAGGCGTTAGATTCGTTGGCTGGAGCCATGGATGAGGCTGATCGAGAGAAGACCGCATTCATCTGCAGGGGTGGTCTTTTCCAATTCTGCAAGATGCCATACGGCTTGTGCAATGCTCCTGGAACGTTTGAGCATCTCTTTGCGCAGGTATTAACCACTCTGCACTGGGAAATCTGCCTCTGTTATATAGACGACATCATCGTTTCAGACACAGTCTCAAGTTCTTGGGACATGTAATATCCACAGAAGGAGTGGCCACTCAACCCTAAAAATGCAAGCTGTAGTAGAATGGCAGACATTTCAGTCACCAAGACCTGGAGTTTCCTCAGCCTCCGCCAGTATTGTCATCGCCACATCTGCCATTTTAGTGAGATTGCATCACCATTATTCCAGACCACTGGGAAAGATCGACCATTCGAGTGGACGAGTTAGTGTGAGGTTTCCTTCAGGGTGTTGAAAGAACAATTGACAACCACACCAATTCTTGCCCATCCTAACCTCGATTTCATCTTAGACACTGATGCATATGCTTATGCAATAGGTGCTGTTCTATCACAGGTCGCAGAATATGGAACAGAGCAGGTACTGGGTTACTCTGAACAAAACAGAGAAACATTACGCAACCACTAAGAAAGAATTGTTAGCTGTGGTGTATTTTATCAAGTAGACAAGCATTTTCTGTACAGATGCCCATCTGCCTTGAGCAGAATCAGGTTCGAGAATGAACAAGAGGTAGCCACCACCGTGACACATGCAACACGGTCAGCTCCCCTATTCCCAGAACTGCGGTGTGAACTCGCTCACGAACAAGCAACAAATGCGGAAACCTGAGAGATATACACATGGATCCAGGAGGGGGGTACATCCTCCTAAGGAATCCATCAGCCCAATGTCCGCAATAGCTATAAAAAAATTTCAGAGATATGGTGAGTACATGATGGCATTCTCTATATCAATAATCGGATAATAATTCCTAAGCATTACAGAGTCATAATACGTCAACAATTACATGACAAGGCTGGCCATTTTGCCATGGAGAGAACAGCAGAGCGGATAAAGCAGAGATTTCACTGGATCAGGATACGCGATAGTGTGAAAGCATGGGTCGCCAAATGCATACCATGTTAGAAACGCGTTGTTGGCCGGCACCACACCGCACCATTACAAATCAAAATCGTTCATGCACCATGGGAGTGAGTGGCTATTGATGTGCTCGGACCCTTTGAATATGATGGATGAAGGAAACAAGTACATCCTCGTATTGCAAGATTACTTTATGAAGTTGGTAGAAGCATTTGCTTTACTGGACCAAGAGGCATCCGCAGTTACAGCGGTTCTGTCAAGCAATTGGTTAAGTTGCTGAAAGGTGGCGTGGCTTCACGATACATGATGTTCTGCAAACATGCCGAGTAAACTGAGCTATCAGTGGAAAGGCCCCTATGTGGTACTAGGTAAGAAGTCGGACGTGGCCTACCAAATCTGCGCCTCAGATGACTTGACCTCAGTCATCCACTTTGATCGTCTTAAACCTTGGGTTAGCGATGACCCAGTGCCAGAGCTCGGACTGGAAGATACCTGTAACACCAGTACCCAGACTACGGAAACAGGTATCCCCGGCATTAGCGCAGAACACCGCCCTCTCCCTCCCCAGAGCATGTCTACCAGGTCTGGGAAGTCGTATCTGAAGACTTTCTCATGTGTGCTGTCTAAAGGGAAGGATGGAAAAGGTGTTCCTCGGACCTCTTCTCATTCCCACCCACTTCATTCTATTACCCTAATTATAGAGGTACCACAAGCAGAGGCTGAAGCTTCTCCAAGCCCTAGTGCCTCCTGCGGGGTGGAACATGCAATAAATAGCATGGAAGAGAAGAGGCTTGATGAGGCCTTGCTCTGTTCTTGACAGCAGGAAAACCGCACAACTCAGTGCACCTCCCCACCAACTCCCAAAATCGCCATACAACCCCCTTCCATGTCACATACCCTCCATTAGCGACACAAGCTCCACTCCAACTGGCGTCCCTAATTTCCACACGGTGTTCGGAATCAGACAGCCGTCCTTCTCACACTCCACTGGACGTCTGCTGACTGTCAATCTTCAGATATGAGAGAGTTTACTGTTTCAGGAAGGTGGCATCCTGCACCTTAGTCACCCCTGTAGCTGAGGGTGGGTGGGAAAGCAGCCATCGTACTAACATACGCTAACTCATATAGCTACGCTGTTCGAGGCCATACTTGCAGACCTGTGATTTCTTGCTATGTGGAGTAACATTACGCCAGTGGGTTGGAGGTAGCCAATCAGATTTCTGCCTACTTCATTCGATAGGCGAGAATTCGTCTGGTGACGTAATTTGCAATCACAAAAACAACGGAGATCGTGACGCTGTTGATCTGGAAAGAGACATTTGCAAAAGTTTACCATAGTTTTGCTCTAAACAAGTTATCTGAGGAACAGAAAATGTGTAGATTGGATTTTGATAACAAAAACCGCTAGTTTGGTTTATGCACATGTGTAAATTTGTCTACTTCCTGATTTCTTATTGAGCAATCTCATTGGTGCAAGTTGACTGACCCCAGTTCATTAATATGTATGAAGCTTCGTGAACTTAGTATGAACATCAAAGGTGTGCAAACACGGTACTCGATACGGGAACATAGTGGGAGGGCGAGGATCGTGTAATAGGACGATGGGAAGCACCCTGATCAGTAGACTCTCAGCTTGTTTATTCCCAGTAGTTAAAAACTATGACAGAGTACCAAACGTTGTGTAATGGGAGATGTCGCCCCACCAAGCCCACCCCACCGCCCATCCCAGCTCCCCCCCCCCACCGTGAGCAGACAGAAAATCACAACAGAGACATACAAAGCTAGGATCACCAAAAACACACTTGCCTTCAAGGCTGGATACGTCAATTATAAATTGCTCGAATACTAAACAAGCAGAACTGGTTATAGGAGGTATAACAGAAACATTCTATCCCCCACCGCATCCGCAACATAGTCGTCATCACCCTATGTACGTCAGCAACAGTTTGAATCAGCATGCAGCTATCCTTTGCAACAGAAAAGGATAGTGACATGGAATCCGCAACAGTCCCCACTGCAAGAATGCGGTAAGCAAATCGCTCACCGCTCACCAGAATTCTGCAATCATCAGACTTGGCATAGTCAGCATGGGAAACTGGTTAAGGTCCACTGCACCACATAACCGACATCGCATACGACCCCAGAATTCCCTACATCAAGTCACCACCACATGCAAGGACCTGGACAACATTTTCCGCCCATACGCACACCTTCACCGCAAGCATGCAGAAACTACTTATGCGATGAAAGAACAACTTCAAGAATATCATCACCCCACACCAGAATGGACACCACATCAGCAGTAACAATTATAATAAACTAAATCATCTACACGTAATATCAGATGGCTTTATTGAGAGACCAGGAATAACCGCAGTCTGTCGTCGGTATGCGAGAATGAGATAGGCACAAACAGTGAAATTTGACAATGGTCTGATTCAAGTTATGATAGCCCCCTTCTTGGTCATCCACACTCTAAGTACCTCTGTCCTGCCTTTCTGAGGCTAGGCCATTACAGAGAGAATACATTCTATATCCGATAAAGTTATCATCGCAATGACCGCAGTGCCCCTCCCCCAACTGCAATAAAACTTTGACACCGCACTACAGCACAAGAATCATCTGCAAAGAACCAGCCACGCATATCTACTACCCACCAACAAGACAGACACAGACACTTAGGGCGACTGCTTCATAAATCTCCATATGACGGTATTGTAAATTGTAAAACTGTGGCACGCCTTTTCTAAGCTGTACTGTAACGACTAAGTTTGTGTCTAGGTGTGGTGAGACTAGTCCTACCCATAGAGGAGGATGCTTGGCAGTCTGCCAACCCGGTAAATACTGTCCTGCTTCGCGTGGTCAGTAACTTGTCACCCACAAGACATGGATATGTTTAAACCAAACAATGAGTTACATTCAGCTAAACTGTTGTAATTTTGATTAAGACTGTAGCTCGCAGGGGTACATGCTGGTCCGCTATTAGGTTTCCACCCATCGCACCGTAAGTGCACGAGGACTGGGATGACTGGTTAGCTGCAGATCTCGGGGTTGCGGATCCCGTATGATGTCTCTCCGAGAAATACAAAGACCGGCTTCTAGAACCTTTCTATTGTGGGGCTAGATTATCGCACTGCGGAAGAGAAGAGTATAATACAGAGTATGCTATGAAGAAAGTGTCTCTAATCATTTTGAGCCTATCCTATCGAGCTGAATAGAAGAGGTTTATTCGGTAGTGTGCCAGGCTAAACAGAGTTATAGCACGGACAGCGACCCAGTGAAAAATTGTTGGTGGCGGGAGAAGGTGCTGCATATATAAGTGTTGCTGTATAGTCTTTCCTACGTGCACTGCAGTCCTATAATTTCTATGACTAAGCAAAACATATGAACTGATGGCCACTGGCCATATATATACATAATCTAACCAGAACAATCAAAATGGTATCAAATGATCAAAGTTATATATATATATATTAGTACAGGTTAACGTACCTACTATAGTGCGGTTAGCAACACATTGAAGAAAATGAGAATAACTATAAACAAAATACAGAAATTATAACTAGCGGTCCTAGGACCGTTACGATACCTTTTAGTCATCGGGACCGTTCTTACGGATACAATATAATTAACGAAATACATATAGAGCAATAATTAAACTGTGAAGTATAGTTACTTGAATACTCGGTAGTCATTCTTAAGTTAGGCTAACGTGTTACTGAAATTGATACGTCATTCCGTAGTTTGACGTGCGATGATGCATTCTCAGGAAACTGGAAAATTCCCGCAGGTTGGTTCCCGCAAGCTGTTTTCCGCAAACAAGACTCCCGTATGAACATGGCGGGAGGGGTACATCGCTCAGCACTGTAAGCCTAATAGGATGTCTAATGAGCAGTCAGGAAAAGATACGATAGTACTACTGTGGTGAAGAAAGTTCCTGTACACCGATGGCACGGATGGAAGTTGTAAACAACCCGATCACAAGCGGGGGTTGTCAGAGGCAAACGAAGATACAAAACAACGCTTCACAGTGATGGGTATGTCAGCCAGCTCTGAAGACGCACCGGGCAGAGTGTACTTGCTGCAGTAGAAAGTCAGAATAACCTACACGATATTAGTGCGGTGACAGTTGAAATACCACTTTTAGGCATGGCCGGCATATCCAGTGAGTCATCCATCAAAGATCATCCTGCCTCTACATCTGTAGAATCACATATTCAGGCCGTAAAGGCCTCACCGAAAATTTGTGTTCCGAAGTAGATATTGATATTCGTGAACAGTACTCAGAAAATTACAAATTACCCCCGTAAGTAGGGAGTTACAAAATTGTTTTAGTGCGGTGGGTTGGGCAACTGCCAACTACGGGAGAAAAACCCGTTACTGAAATTGAGGCACTAGCATATTCATAGCGTGAGCTGACACGTTCTCTGAGGCTGGAAGGGTTTCTGCAGGCAGATCTCTGCAGCTGATTTCCGCAGGTAGCTCTCCACAAGCTGGCTCCTCCAGACAGGGTAGACACAGTACAGACTCAGGACAGTGAAACAGAGCAGTGAAGAAATGTCTATTAGATAGTCTTGGTAACTAGTATACAATTTATACGGCGGTGAGAAGGTATCCGTCCGGCAACGGAAGTAGTAAAGTTGAAGTTTGCCTGTTAGAAGAGAGGGATTGATAATGTTAAGCAGTTACATAACTGGCACATGGTGCGGGATGTGTCGCATAGCTCTAGCAACGTTCCACCATACTGTGGTCAAAAGGTTAATTAAAACACACACGACATGCAGTGCGGAAATTGAAGTCAACTTTTCAGCATGGTTGGCAAATCCGGTGAGTCATCCACCAAGAATCACCATAAGCTCTACATCCCGGGCCCGCACGGCCTACCCTCGGAAAAATTCCCTGAGGAAAGTCCGGATGCGGAAAGTATAACATTAAATTTAGTTTATTACCATCCGGGGGTGTCCAAAAACTTGTGGAAGCCGAGGACGTCCTACCATTGTGGATGTGCTGGGATCCGTAAGACACAGGTAGATGTGAGAATCACCTGTAGGTCAGCAGTTACATCCGTCCTACTGATGGTCCAGAGGTTCTGCGCGTGCCGGCTTCCACACCGGCGATGCTTTTAATTCTCGGTTTTTCACCCCTTTTATACTACTCGTGACGTCAGAGGCAGATGCCTCAGCCAATCATCATCCGAGCAATAGCTAATCAGCATGCAGCTAGATCAGTGACGTATTTACCAAGTTCTAGAACATTCTAGATCTATTTATGCATACACGTGAATACGACGTCAAAAGCAATATTTTGAAGATAATTTAAGGGAATTGTCGCGGATAACTCAGCAATTTCTGGGCCGATTTTAAAATGGTTAACAGTTTTAGAAAGCTCGCTTTATTGTGGTAATTAAAGGTTTTTACGAGTACCCACTCGGTACACTATAGGCATGCACTCGCTTCCAATTCCAAGACGTGTCGTCAGGGAAGCTCTGATTCGCGCATGCGCACCACGCATTTTATCAGACTTTTTAACGAAAACCTCTCATAGGGCATACTATCCTACCCAGAGGTGTGTGCTTGGAGCGGTCCATGCTACACGAACTAACGAAGTTCTACCACGCTTACAAATCATTAGCGAGGGCTGGCAAGGCAGCATCAACACGTAGACAGTTAATTTACAGATAATTTCAATGATTCTCTTACATCCCAATTCCTCTCAAGAATCAATAAGAGCAGGTTATATTCATACAAGACACAGAAAGGGAGCGCATGTTAAAAAATGTGCATATAAGGACGCTGTTCTAAGGAACAGACATTTAAGAAGAAATATATGACTTTCCGCATCGATTATTCAGTGGTCAGCAACATTAATAATAAATCACACATAACAAAATCTACTAGGTTTCCAATCAACCACGTGTTATCTAAAACAGGTATCACGTGATCGACACCTAATGTTTTCCGACAAATTGGATAAAAGACAATAACCAAATGAATCGCACTCATGCGTAGCTACCACATGCGTGATCGAGGAGGCGAGAGGTGATGAGTCAGGGCCGTAGACTGCTGACGTAATCACACTCTCCCACACACCCTTGGGCGTTCCAGCCTAAAATTAGAATAGGCAAGTTTATAAGTATCTAACTTGAAAACTGCATCACTCTAATTAAAAGGTGAACTTCCGCCAGTATAAGTAATTCATGATTTCAATGTTGATTGGAGACCTGAGATCCCATGAGAGAGGGATGAAGGTGACATTCCTTCCTTCTTATATTTATATTCACCTTCTTTTTATGGAGGGAATATATCATTGGACGTGAGGAGGATAAAAAGAACCCGCAAAATCCATCTACAGCTATGGCCGATTCACTCTAGAGTTTTCGGGTGTGGTCATCCGCCCTCCTCTGACATCACTGAAAAGTATAAAAGGAAAGAATCGTGCACTGAAACTTCGGCTTCCCGTCAAATTTACAAAGGGGGAAATCTCAGGCATTAGGGAACTTTCGTGTTACAAACAAAATTCTGCTGTTTTCATTATTATTATTTTATTGGCTGTTATTTATAAATTTGATGTAGAAAATTAGATTAGGAGTTTTTGCAGTTCTGCAAACATTACCATGCGGAAATAACTGTCGTTAGAAGACCTTGCCTTGTCAGACACTTCAGCTGAAGAATCTCAGAAGAGTTCCTTCCACAAAGCGATTTCCATGCGTTCTAACTTCTCTGACTGGAAAGACTTGGAACCGTGAATTTTCTCGTAACTCAGATTTAAAGTTACATGTAGACCATGACCATTTATTTCAAAGAGTATACTATGTTGATGGAATTTCCTATATTCAGCCTCACGCTATGGGATTATCCGTGCAACAATGTCGAAGCACCACATAATAATAGTGACTTTAAGTCCGGGGAAGAGGACGAAAATATCAACGTCGTAGGTCCGCTATTCGTCTAGAGAACACGTGTAAGAGTTATCCCAACCACCGCAAGATGGCTCGTGTAAAACAAAACAAACAATGACAACTGCGACATCTGCAATCATCCGCACCAGGATCCGAATCTGCACCGGCATTCGCACTTGCATCAACATCAGCAATGACAACTACATCCGCATCAGCAACGACACCAGCATTCGCACCGCCAACGACATCAGCATCCGCTATGACATCAGTATCCGCATCCGCACCAGCAGTACCTGGATCCACACCAGCAGCAACAGCACCAACACCACTGACATTTACCCTGTTAAGTATTATGACAATTCCGTCAAGGGACATTGCAATTTCAGAAAGCTCATCGTCACCACCAGATTTGATGATCAGTATCAATCCAGAAATAACGGAGGTAGCCAGCACCACAGCCACTCCACCACACCGCATCAACAGAACTACCACCGTTATCACCACCACCGCACCTAGCACCCGTACCATGACAGCAACAGATCCAGCCATCCGTAAAGCCACAACACCGGACAAACCATATGCAGGAAGAAAATGAATAGCGCACCAACCAGACATCCTACCAGTTCTTCAGACCACCACAAGCCAACTGATACAGGCAGCGAAAAGGAGAAAGACCACCACCGGACCCACATCAAAAACAGTCGTGCACCATCACCACCTGCAGCGCTATATGCTCCGTGCACACGACGACCACCACTGCAACCACCACGATGATGGTGTCAGCCACCTCCACCGAAACAATCCACACACCGAGCACCACCGCAGTCACCACCTTCAGCAGAACATCGACACGGCAATCCGTCAGCTTCAGTGCATCCTTCACCAACATTTCCACAACGTCATCAGACACTAGCATGGAATCAGCATCAGGACATATTTCCGCATCACAAGCACACACACCATGGCCAGCTTAAATGGACAGCGGAACCCAGACCCACTGGGGAGGGGATGGGGGGTGCTTTACCTGACACTCACATTCATTATTGTAATGTGTGCAGCATATTGTTTTAACTGATTACTGTGTGTGGTGACTCTAATATTACTTTATTTTTAAATACTTTTCTTATTATTATAAATTTTAATAAAATTGAAATCCTGTTACTAGAATGAATAAGGTCATTCTGCACATCTATGCTATTATCGCATAGCAGTGTATCAACAAATAATCATTGTGGATTCCTATGCTGTAAACACACTTTATGCAGTGTAAGTAAACAGCATACCGCAATGAATATTCTTATATTATTTCATGCCGTCCCAGCTATTGCTAGGGCTGCCTGATTGACTTAGGACTTATATTCATGATATTTTTCATATTATTTTTCTTCTCATCTTAAAAGACGAGATGCATATAAGAGGTGGTGAGAGTCACCTGTACGGATCCTCTCAAAAGGGCCGGATTTGTTATACATGGCTTCATATATCTTGTCATGTATATTTCTGCATATACTTAATACATATATATCTTTAATAATATATTGTAGATATGGGAGTGTCTTGTAGGAAGTCATGACCCCACTGAACGTCTTATATGTACGAGTAAGTCCCGAGTGAAATTCATGTTTGAATACCAGGTGAGCTAATAGACTATGTCACGATGTATAGTTGAATGCACTGGGTGGCATCAAGCCGTTTCACAATCTATATTTAGATATATTACCAGCACTACGTAACAGTCTATATTTAGATGTATTACCAGTAGGTGTATTATTAGCATCTTATTATTTGAATATGTATTAGCAGCACTGGATGACTGGCAGTGGTTACGTCAGCTAGTGCACAGTTACAGTTTCGCAGAAACTGAATCGGGTATGACTGTGAGGGTGTAGCACCTGGTGGCGATCAATCAAAGGATTAGTTATGACAGACGGACTTAGTTAGGTATGTAAGCGGTCTGTGTTCTCACGGAGGCGTGTGACAACATAAGCCGAATATAATCCAGCTATGATGAATGGTAAATCGTGTGCCAATTAACTCTAGCATTCTACATGTTGTTGGCTGGTAGGCAATGGACAGGACATGGACATGGTAGTGTCCTGTAGGCAATAGGTGCACAATCGAGAATAGTTATCAAAAACATATCAATCGTATAGACATGTTAATCCACCAGTAATCCTTGTTATCAAACAAGCATCCATCATTTATGGCAGGGCATTAGTCAGGAATGACAAGTTAAGCCAGCTGGAATTCCAAATAAAGTTAGGGGGATGACAGATCCCATCACTCAAGAACCAGCCAAACCGCAAGTGCTAGGTAAAAAGCACCCTCCCTAGGAGGGAGGGTCGGAGTGTTGATTAGTCGGATCAAAGTCATAATCCAATGAGAATCTGGTAAGCCTCCGGCGGTGCGAAACCAAGATGGAGGAGAATAGAAACTGAGAGTAGTATATAAAGGGCGCTTTGCCTTTTATTGGGGTCTGCTGTTAGTCCGATTTCTATGAGCTAGAATTAGGTTATCCGTGCTTCGAGTAAATAGCATTCTTGCTGAATGGCTTTAAGTAGGCAAGAACTGGATAGGAGAAATTAGGGAACATTGTATTATTTAATTGTTGTAAATACGTAAACTGGTAACAGTACAAGTTGCCGACTTTGTAGGTCTTATTGTACAGTTAAGTTAGCGAATAAAACGATCACCTTGTACTATAACACAAGGCAAAAGTTTGGCATACTTTGTTGTTGACTCTGGAGAGCACGGAAGACCACCGTGTCGAACCAATCACTCTGAGACGCGAAGTCAGATCAGGCCCAGGCACCGTTAGAAATATCGTTAGGTCTCAGTACCTATGAGGCGAGCTGGTGTCGTGCTCCATCTTCATCGATAGAACCAGTTGTCGCAGCAACCAAACATACAAGTTTGTATCGACGAAGTAGGAGCCCAAGAATAAGTGAATAAGTAGAGTGAAGAGGATCGGGAAATCTTCAGTGGCGAGCCTGCCAGGATCCAGAGTGTCAACCGTGAGTAAATAGTATATGGCCCAACCAGGAACGCCGCTCTCTAATTCGGAAGTAGTGTTAAATGACGTCGCCGCTCTCGTACAGGTCTTCCTAGATGCAGCGAAATTATCAGACAGCACCAGAATTACACAGCATCGCGAGTATCAAGAGGGCTCTGCTGTGAAGATTACCACAGAGGTCGTTTGACCCAAGCAACCCCGTCTCCAAAGAATTATTATTGGCCTTCATTATAAGTAAACATAGAATGGCAACGGGAGCCAAGAGACAGGCTGAACCGTCCCTGCCACCCATGGAGGTACCGGGACCACCCCAGCTGTGGCCAGAGACCATCACCGCTATGCAAACCATGGGTGTCGAAAGCAGCAATCGTCGGGAGGCCGAGCATGTGTACCACAGAGAAATCACGGACACGATATACCGCATTCAGCCCTGTGACGGCGTGGTACCAGAGGAGGTGAGGACCTTCCTCGACGAGACCCGACGAGTGTGGGTTGCGAATGAGGGGAGACTAGAAGGCATACCTGCCTACGTTATCACCCGAGCGGCAAGAGGCCAGCTATCGAGAGCCATCGACGGGTTCTTAGTGGGGAAGGTAAGAGAGTATGTCACCTTCGATGACTTTCATGAATACATAACTTTGAATTTCGTGTCAGCAAATGAAGGGGAGCGAATCAAGTATGATTTGCAGGGAGTCAGGCAGAGGCGAAACGAGACGGTCATCACCTTTAACAGGCGGTACCGGGAGCTAAGCGCTAGAGCTTACCCGGTCGAGAACGCCGACAACCGGTGGACCGTGTTGGGTATTTACCTTAAGGGCTTGTCTGACCACCGCCTGAGCAAGAGAATCGTCAGGAAGAAGGCCACCACATTGGCCTGGGCGATCAAAACTGTGGAAGAAGAAGCCACGTGCGATGATCTGCTCCGAGCGATGAAAATAGAGGAGCGTCAAGAGGAAAGCATGGAGGTGAATATGGTAGGGCCGGAGGAGGAAAGAGAGATATGGAGCGTGGTGCGAACCTTGAAGAAGCAAATTGCTCAGCAGAGCAAGATGATTGAGCAACTATGTGGCTTGGTCAGTGACCTTCAGCTACGGGAACAGAAGATGGTGACCAGGGCTGCCAAGCCCGAGAAGAAGGCCGCCCTGCCGGCAAAGCCACGCGCACTACCCTCGCCCCGACAGAACCGAGCAGGGAGAGACTTGCAGCACATGACATGCTATAACTGTGGCCGGGTTGGCCACTACAAAAGCGACTGCCATGAAGCAATACAGCCACGAGGGAATGACCGCAGGCAGCCTGCCCCGTGACCTAAGCAGCTGAGATGAGCCCCGCCGATGACGTGTTTTCAGTGCGGCAGAGAGGGTCACCTGGCCCAAGACTGCAGCAAGTATCATAGCAGTTTTGGTGCGTACATGAACCGGAAAACCGCTCCTGCTGCTACGGTGAAATGTTTCGGGTGTGGCAAGGATGGTCCCTACATTAGGGACTGTCCCCAGTACGGACACTCAGTCCGAGGTTTGCTGCAGAATGGTTCTGCCTGGACCTAGCAACCGGGGGTACCCGCACGCAGGGCCATCAAGCAGCCATGCACCGAGGATGTAGACATCGACATAGTGGACCGTCGACGTCAGGAGCTGCACCTCACCCCATGGGACTGTTCGCGAAATATGCGGAAAGATGTGAACAATCAGTTGCGCAGTAGCGATGAGTACGTCGACCGCGATGGTTTTGTGTTGACCGGAGAAGGGACGGATGAGCATGGATGTTATTCATACGGTGTCGGACAGGACTCATCCTCCCGAAGAAATAGTTATGCAGAAGCCATTAGTGGATGGAGGAGTCCGTCAAACGACGACGGAGGAAACCTTGGTGAATTCACCGACCGAGCAGTTTCTAATCCATCTGAAAATGGATAAAAACGGTCCAACGGATCAGGGTGAGTGCTTGCATGCCTTAGTGGATACTGGTGCTAGTACATCCTTGATTCGCAAGGATATATGGCGTAGCATGTTGAATGCTAGGCCATTACAAAGAGTGAAGATGCTCTTGGCGGTAAATGGTTCCCCGATAGAACTTTTGGGGGAAACTCAAGTAAAATTCAAAAACGCCCGCCCCATTCTGAGTACGGTAGTAGCGAGAATGTGGCATGAATGTTTGCTTGGTGCGGAAGCTTTGCACTTGGGAAATGCAAAGATTGACTATCAGGCCAAAGTAGTAGTATGGTTTGGCCAGGTATATCCATTTAGTTACCCCTATAGGGAACAGACGAATTATGTGTATGAGAGTTGTAAGGAAACGACCGGATATAAAGCTATCGACAAAGTACTTGAGGACTTTGCAGATAACTTTGATACGGCTCGTCCAAATACTTTAGGTTTAATTCCCAAAGTAAAATGTATGGTACCAACAGAAGATGCGTTTCCTATAAGGCAGAAAGCCTACCGTCTACCGCTGGCCAAGCAATATGTGGTCAAGAATCAAGTGGCCGAGATGCTGGCAGCGGGCGTCATAAGACCCTCGTCATCACCATGGGCGTCACCCATTACGTTACTTCCTAAGAAGGACGGTGACACAAGATTTTGTGTCAACTACAGAAAGTTGAATTATGTATGTCGGAAAGACAGTTATCCATTACCGAATATAACAGATATTTTTTATTCGATGCGTGGCGCAACGATATTTTCGACTATGGACTTGAAGTCTGGCTATTGGCAGATACCAATGGACAGCCAAGACATAGAGAAAACAGCGTTCGTTTGCAGTGAAGGTTTGTTCGAATGGATTCGGATGCCTTTTGGTTTTTGCAACTCAGGTGCTGTATTTCAGAGGGCAATGAACGATATTTTCCGAGAATTCGTGGGAAAATATCTGCATGTTTTTGTCGACGATGTAGTCGTGTACTCCCGAAACCCCGCTGAACATGCACAGCACTTGCGTAAGGTTATGCGTAGGATTCAGGAATATAATTTACAGGTTAAGAAAAAGAAATGCGAATTTGCCCGTAAGTCTGTGGACTTGTTGGGGTATCGTGTTTCTGCACAAGGAGTGGCTCCTCAGGTTCAGAAGGTCAAGGTCATAAGAGAAATGTCACCACCACGCGATGTTGGTGAGGTGAGAAGTTTCCTTGGAGCTACGGGTTATTACCGCTCTTGTGTGCAAGGCTATGCCAAAATTGCGAAGCCTTTGATAGAATTGACTAAGAAATATAAGCATTTTGAATGGGGTCAGGAGGAACAGCAAGCGTTTAAGAAATTGCAAAACTTGCTGTGTAGTGAGACGGTTCTCACCTATCCGAATTTAAATGCGCCGCATAAGCTGTATACTGATGCATCTAGCTATGCGATTGGTGCAATATTGGTACAGGTAGATGGTAAGGGTATAGAACGGGTGATACAGTATGTAAGCTCTACCCTGAAGGACAGTCAGCTAAATCGGCCTGTAATAGAAAAGGAAGCTTATGCTGTGATCTATGCATTGAAGAAGCTTAGGCCTTATCTATTTGGCATGCAGTTCACAGTGTATACTGACCACAAACCCCTAAAGAGTTTGTTTGTGGGAGAGGTTAAAAACACGAAAGTGCAGCGCTGGGCGGTGCTGATTGCCGAGTACGGATGTAAGATAGAATACATCCAAGGCTCGAAGAATATTCGAGCGGACATGTTGTCCAGGTTACGTCGTCCAGTGGAAATCGCCACCTTAGACACAGGCGATTTGGTCATACCGGATGTAGACGAGGGTGCGTTACCGCATGTCCCTCTGGAGGTATTTGACATTCCCTACGGCGAATTGTGTGCCGAGCAGACCAAGGAATACCCGGGGTTGTTCACGAACACGCCGGAGGAGTATATGGTCAAGAACGGTATACTATATTCATTAGTTACACCTTCAGCATTGGACGCTGAGTACCCCAGAATCATGCTACCTACCCTGTTCCGTGAGAACGTGCTCCGGATGGCTCATGAACGAGCCAGTCACCAAGGTCTGCAGAAGACCATCGGTATGGTAAGAGATTCGTTTGTGTAGACGTCTTTGAGAAAAGACGTGGTACATATGCTGGAGACATGTACGACGTGCCAGGCGATCCTTAGTAAGAGAGCTCGTAGGAAGCGACCAGCTTCTGATGATGAGCCAAGGGTGAGCAAGAGGGGTAGGATGGTTGATAATAACATCAGTCAACCTGGTACGAGTGAGACTCGAAACCATGAGTCACCGATGGAAACCCACATGACTCCGCCGGCTGGTATGACGGACACCTCGGAGGAGGTACCCGAGAGTGTGCCGGAACCAAGGGAAACGCTGCCAGCACAGCGTTACTTTATGCGCAAGCACAGCCATGCCCCTGATGTCGAGTTTGACAGCAAGAGGCTCAGGATTGGCGCGTTTGGGCGCGCCCTGTACGATGACTTCATCGATCATATAGAGGCAGTTATAAGGCACCATAGCCGCCGATAGTGAGCCTTCTGACTAGTACTCGGTACCAGTGAACATCGCAATAGTATAGCGTCAGTGCTTCGGTTAGGAATACTTAGAACATGGGGTGGGAATCCGTTAAGCTCGAGTTCGCTCGAATAACAAGTGATGCCTATCCGCCAACGCGGGGGTCACAATTCGCCGCTATGACTTGTATAGCGCCTATGACTATATGATCCCGGCTTGGGACAAAATGGTCGTGAAAACGGACATTCAGATTGCAGTCCCGAAAGGGTGCTATGGACGGGTAGCACCACGGTCGGGGTTGGCGGCTAAACATTTCGTGGATGTGGGTGCCGGAGTGATCGATCAGGATTACCACAGGAATGTAGGTGTGGTCCTATTTAACTTTGGGCCAGATAGTTTTCACATACGGAAGGGTGACCGGATAGCCCAACTAATAATGGAGATGATAGTTATACCAGACCTGGTAGAGTGTGGAGGGCTAGATCAAACAGAACGAGGAGAGGGTGGCTTTGGTTCCACGGGGACGAACTAAGGGTCGATAAGACCCACGTGCCCTGCATAGTGAGCCTATTAACGAACACTACCGATAGTACGTGTAATATTCAACTATCCGAATCGAACATAACCGCTAGCAAGTTGTTTGCCAATGAGAAAATAGGCGGTGTGTTGCAAACCTTCGGGGAAACGATGGAAATACACTGCGATGGACGACTGACTGACCGCTGTGTGGTGAGTAATGGAGTGTATGCATTAATGTCTGGTGAATGTGGCTATAGCGGGAAAGGCTGGCAATTTGAGCCTGTTGCGTCTTACAGTCGGACGTACACTCGGGTTAGCCTGGCCATTGAAATGCCCCACCTGGATGTGACCGGAGTCCTTAACCAGTCCCTGATTGTAAATCATTTGAAAATGCAATCCTGGAACCATTTACAAAAGTCCAAGTATGTGCCGCCAGCACCATTATCCGCGATCGACCCAGTGATGGTCGATGGCATTGGAGTACGCTCTTTCGTATCATATTCAGCAGGCTCCTCCATTGTAGTGATTGTGATAGTGCTTATATTATATAAATGTGGTATTTTGAACCGCATGTGGATTTGGATCAAGTGCAAGCCACCTGCGGCCCGTAGTAGTGCGCCATGTCCTATTCGTTCTCCACGACCGTGGGGAACTGCAGCCCTGCCGGTAATGGTGGAGATGTCGGCCGGGTCGTCGCCTAACGCTATTGCCAGGACAGAGATCGACCCGACGGCTGACGATTGGATGGACGTGGAGCTTTATAATGACATTGGTGAACCTAACGTGGATCTCAATGGTCGCTTGGAAACAGCCCAATGACATTTTGGAGTTAATTTCATATGCTGTATATGGAACACTTCGTGGTAGGATTTGACTTTTTATAATATAGAGATTAATAATTGAACATGATTTGTAATGGTATTTGCACTGTGGATTCTATATTATACTGATATTATCGTATTACGCTTATAGAGTTATCTGTTAATGATGATATTAATGTGTTTCCAGGGATGGTCAGTTGCGCATGATATTCCATTACCCGGACAAGTTTGTAATTTGTATAGGATTATGCTGTTTTCCTGTGTTTCCAGGGACGGTCATTTGCGCATGATATTCCGTTACCCGGACATGTTTAGTTACTATTGTTGGATTATGATATGATGAGACATAGTCTGGAGGTGGCTGGTATGGCGTGGTTTAGGTTGTTGATGGTGCACAACGAGTTAATTATCACTCTCTTTAGGCCTTAAGAGATGGTTAATTAACTTCGGTTGAGGGGCATGTGTAGATATGGGAGTGTCTTGTGGGAAGTCATGACCCCACTGGACGTCTTATATGTACGAGTAAGTCCCGAGTGAAATTCATGTTTGAATACCAGGTGAGCTAATAGACTATGTCACGATGTATAGTTGGATGCACTGGGTGGCATCAAGCCGCTTCGCAGAAGCAGTGCGGTCATAATCTATATTTAGATATATTACCAGCACTACGTAACAGTCTATATTTAGATGCATTACCAGTAGGTGTATTATTAGCATCTTATTATTTGAATATGTATTAGCAGCACTGGATGACTGGCAGTGGTTACGTCAGCTAGTGCGCAGTTACAGTTTCGCAGAAACTGAATCGAGTATGACTCAGAGGGTGTAGCACCTGGTGGTGATCAATCAAAGGATTAGTTATAACAGACGGACTTAGTTAGGTATGTAAGCGGTCTGTGTTCTCACGGAGGCGTGTGACAACATAAGCCGAATATAATCCAGCTATGATGAATGGTAACTCGTGTGCCAATTAACTCTAGCATTCTACAGGTTGTCGGCTGGTAGGCAATGGACAGGACATGGACATTGTAGCGTCCTGTAGGCAATAGGTGCACAATCGAGAATAGTTATCAAAAACATATCAATCGCATAGACATGTTAATCCACCAGTAATCCTTGTTATCAAACAAGCGTCCATCATTTATGGCAGGGCATTAGTCAGGAATGACAAGTTAAGCCAGCTGGAATTCTAAATAAAGTTAGGGGGATGACAGATCCCATCACTGAAGAACCAGCCAAACCGCAAGTGCTAGGTAAAAAGCACCCTCCCTAGGAGGGAGGGTCGAAGTGTTGATTGGTCAGATCAAAGTCATAATCCAATGAGAATCTGGTAAACCTCCGGCGTTGCGAAACCAAGATGGAGGAGAAAAGAAACTGAGAGTAGTATATAAAGGGCGCTTTGCCTTTTATTGGGGTCTGCTGTTAGTCCGATTTCTATGAGCTAGAATTAGGTTATCCGTGCCTCGAGTAAATAGCGTTCTTGCTGAATGGCTTTAAGTAGGCAAGAACTGGATAGGAGAAATTAGGGAACATTGTATTATTTAATTGTTGTAAATACGTAAACTGGTAACAGTACAAGTTGCCGACTTTGTAGGTCTTATTGTACAGTTAAGTTAGCGAATAAAACGATCACCTTGTACTATAACACAAGGCAAAAGTTTGGCATACTTTGTTGTTGACTCTGGAGAACATGGAAGACCACCATGTCGAACCAATCACTCTGAGACGCGAAGTCAGATCAGGCCCAGGCACCATTAGAAATATCGTTAGGTCTCAGTACCTACGAGGCGAGCTGGTGTCGCGCTCCATCTTCATCGATAGAACCGGTTGTCGCAGCAACCAAACATACAAGGTTGTATCGACGAGGGAGGAGCCCAAGAATAAGTGAATAAGTAGAGTGAAGAGGATCGGGAAATCTTCAATATGTATTTTTATATTATAAAATTAATTTTGGTACATTGGAGCCTGGGCGTTCTCGACGGGAACTTAATTACGCGTCACCAAAGGGAACGTCTTCGTGAGCTATTGTTTGGCCAAATCATGGCAGTAAATAAAAGTTAGCATGCACTGCAACATTACAAAACAAAAAGAGAAAAGGCTTGGAAAATAAAATTACCTGGCCAAAACTAGGAAGGGTTGTGTAGCACCGGTCAGGTACGAAACGTCCCAGCCCATCTGGGTACGGAACAGCCGCACAGGGTACCTTAAAAAGTATGCCCCCCCCCCCTCTCACCCATTGGGTAGGATAATACGTGTGTATAAAGCCATATATGAAAGGCTCTCAAAAGACAGAGTCTGTGAGATCGCCCAGCGCATATGCGCGGGCGTCAGAGATTGCCTACCGATGCGTGTTAGTGTTGGAGAGAATGGCATCTTATAGTGTACTGAGTCGGTACTCGTAATTCCTTTAGAATATACTCTCCTTGTCACTCATGGTATCAATCATTACCATAATGAAGCGAGGACTCCGAATCTTTTTACTATTTTAAGATCGGTCCAGAAATGGCTGAGTTAATCATGTTTAATTCTGTTCAAAATATTGCTCTAAATGCCATAGGCGCGTGCATGTACTTGGCGAATGGGAAGGACAGCGTATCACGTGATCGCTTACCATACCTCGACAGACCATGCACCCTGATTGGTTGTGGCTCTCCAGCTTTGACGTCATGAGTAGTATAAAAGGGGCAGAAATATCAGATTCACCAGCTGAGAGAAGGTGGCAGGTTGTGTTGGCCAGAGCAGACCAAGTCGTGGGGCAACTGCTTACTGTATATCATGTTCCCTATAGCCGACTACAGTGCCATTCGGGTTTGAGCAGATAAGTTCTTGGAAGCTCCCAGAAAAGATACCATTCGGGAACAAGAACGAAATTACAGAAAGTACCTCCACTACCAACACCGCAGAGGGACCTTTTAGTGGATGGACCTTGAGTGACCGATGTAAGATCTCGTCACGTATGTAGGATGAGTGGTGTTTTCAATGGATAACTCACCAGATCTGCTGAGCCATGCTAAAGAGTGGTGATTCAAATTCTGCACATGTGTCGTGCTCAGTTTTGAACGTTTTGACCGCAGTCTGTTTGGGGCATTGCCTGGTGCACCGCACCAGCTATGTAGTGCATCTCGTCTTGTGATCCACCAGGATGCATTTGTATCAATGAGCTTTCAACTATAGCCCTTCATAACCTACAGGGCAGCTACAAAATCTGCACCAGTACAGAACTTTCCTACCACCGCATAAATTACTAATGTGTGAATAAACATGACTATCTACTAGTCCTCCGCATCTGCAACGGTTCTTCTTCACCATTCTTGAGAGTGAGCCACACCAGATAGTTCGTCTGTGGATATACTCCAAGCGCCAACTTCAGCATTGTGCCATCTCATGCAGTGGATATGTGATGCTTCAACCGCAGTGACTCTAGAACTTTTTCCGTACAGATGGCTAATAGGTACTCTGTTATTTCATTATTGTTTTAATGTATTTATATACGGTACAGCTGACTAACAGGTACCACATGGCCGTTTGAGACCACATTTTTATAGTTTACATCTTTTTACTGTATATCTTTATCTTAATTTTGTGCTGATGACTAACAGGCACCTCACATTCGTGTGACCTTATATTTTAACTGTACTGTGATAATTAGTGATATGGCGGTAGCCATCCTAGTTATATGGTTTGTTTATTTTATATAAAATTCTAGGAACGCAGTTCACTACTCTACACTATATAGCAACAACAACTGCACCGCCTTATTCCCCAACAACATCAATTTTCACTGAGGTCGCTGCTCATGTTCTCACTATGTGAACCTGACATAGGGCCGACTAAACCTGGCTATTTTAGCTCAATAGGATAGGTTTATAAATAGTTAGGGACGATTACTCTTTAGGAAACATTTGTGTAAGTCTCCTTTCCAGTAGTAGCGGATATGTAACACCGCACACTGGCAAGGTTGTATAAATTGGCCATGTACCATAGGGCCTCCTAAACTCTTTTGAATAAATGAGTAATTGTCTCTGTCTACGCTCCTCCAGCCTTAGGGCTTAATAATTGTCTGGACTCCCTTCTCCACGTTGGTTAGTGCTGTCTTTGAAACTATTGTGGTTTCAGAGCAGTTAGAATCAAAGTGTCAATGACCGCAAACATCCCCTCTGTATCTGCGAATACTTGTTACCTTAGATAACCATGCCAAAGTAGGAAACACTGTGAAAACATTATATTATATTCAGAGGCGCCAGAAGCAAATTAGAGGGGCGGGGTTAGGTTCCACAAAAAGGGCACAAAGATCTGAAATGAGTTTTCCCATCTCACAGAATGGTGTTGGAGGATACCAACCTCGCTACCCAAGCACCACAAAAAAGCATTGAATGATGCAAGCTGACTGATAATCGATTTTCTGCATTCTGAGTTTCATATGATCCAGGTTTAAATGTTAGAGCAATGTTGAGTGAATTTATGTATTCTTTTTTCCCTTGTACCTATTCTCAATTTACATTATAGTGGGCAATATTATCCTCTGATGCCTGCGTCTAGTCAATTGGAAACTGTGTGTGTGCATGTGTGTAAGAGTAAGCGAGCGAGCGAGTGAGAGACTGAGAGAGCGGACCCGTGGGCGTGGGTGGAGTGTGGGATCAGGTGTGGTGGGTTTGCAGTAGAAATAATTTGATTAGACCTTAGTTCATATTTATATTTGCTTTAAAAAACTTTCCAAGATAAATTGTTCAGCCATCGATTGTCAGGCGACTGGGTGGAAGATGAAGTGGAAACATACGCAATCTCCTTCACTCCACTCAGGAGTATAAATGGGTACCAGTGTAAAACGATGGGAAAGTTACAAATAATAGACCGCAATATAAACCAGCCTAGATATGGTGTGAATCGGACCTTGAGTGAGCACCCCCGCCCCCGCACACCACACCCTCTTCCCATTCTGTATTTTGAGAGTTGTTGCCAATTCTACAATTCCATGAACATCGCCGGGAATATCCCTTGTTGTAGTGTTACCATGCACATGTCTACGCCGAGCCGCCTAACATCGCACATATATCGCACAAATTCGTATCTTACCTTTACTTGCAAAGATGTGTGAAACATGTTCAGATTGGAAGACGTCAAGTATCACAATAATGATAAGGTACAAAACACATCAATAATAAATTAGTCAATGTGTCACATGTAACTACCACTACATAAATAGCAACTTATAGCGTTGTGAGTTGAAAATGGAAACCAGGGCTCAGGGAGCTTTGCCATTAAACTTGTACGTTGAAAGTGAAAACATGTGTACACATAGTAAATCCATGTTGCTATTAGACTTCTGAGTAGAAAGTGATAGCCAGGGTGGGGGAATGATGGTAGGACATTTGTCTACGCGGCTGGAGTGCTTCCAATCTGAACATGTTTCACACATCTTTGCAAGTAAAAGTCCTGAGTTCGATCCGCTCCCGTCATGGACTGCTTGCGGGAATCCTGTTTGTGGAAACCGGCATGCGGGAACTTTCCAGCTTCCAGGGAACACATCAACTCACGTCAAACCAAGGGTGATGTATCAATTTCAGTAACACGATAGCCCAGGCTTAAGAATGGCTACCGATTATTCAAGTAACTATACTTGACATTTTAATTATCCCGTTAATTACATATTTGATAATTATATCATATCTGTATAAATGGTCCCGATGACTAAAAGGCACCGTAACGGTCTTAGGACCGCTAGTTATAATTTCTGTATCTGTTTATAGTTATTCTTATTTTCTGTAAGGTGTTTTTGCCAACCGCACCGTAGTAGGTTCCTCAACCTGTACTATATATATATTATTCTGATCATTTCACATTGTATTGATTGTTCTGGTTAGTTTATATATGGCAAGTGGCCATCAGTTTATATGTTTTGTTTATTTGTAGAAAAATATAGGACTGCAGTGCACATAGGAAACACTATACAGCAACATTTATATATGCAGCACTTTCTCCCGCCACCAACAATTTTTCACTGAGGTCGCTGTCCGTGCCATAACTCTGTTTAGCCCGGCATGCTACTGACTAAAAACCTTTTCTATTCAGCTCGATAGGATAGGTTTAATATGATTAGAGACAATCTCTTCGTTAGGAGACTCATAGTGTACGCCTCTTTTCCGGTAGTTGCGATAATTTAGCCCCGCACTCCGGCAAGGTTGTGTAAGATTGGCCAACATACCTAAAGGGCCTCATATTTCTAGGTTATTGTCTCGCTTCATGTTCCACTAAGCCTTATGGCTTCTCAATTGTTTGGATGTCCCTATCCGCACCATGGACTGATCCGACCCTGGGAAACTATTGGGGTTTCCGAGCGGTGATGGCCAGGGTGTGGTGTCACACACATTCCCGCATATCTTCGGATGCTCAGTAGTTAGTTACCTTTGCCAATGTAGGAAAGCACTGCTAAAGCATATCTTAATTATTATTTTCTTTAATCTGCTGAACAATCCTCCCGCACCACAGTGCATAACTGGGCAACTTGTGTTTAAACCTAACGCCAAGTTAAAAAGTTAGTTCCGTAGGACCTGGTGATGGGCGAGATGCGCATCCCCACCGAATTCCGTAAGAATGTCTGTCTTTTGTAATAATTGTATTGATGTGGGTATCAACGGATAGCTTGTCATCAATGTATACACCAAGGTCCTTTTCACTTTCAGTAATCACTATTAGTGGATGAGTGTCAGTGTCGTTCATGAAGTACTGCTTCCGGGGGTTGTTCTTCCCAAGATGTAGTACGTTAATCTTAGTAGAATTGAAATGCAGCTGCCAATCTGTTGACCAATTACAAGTTTTATCTATGTTATTTTGTAGGCTATCATCATTTGGGTTTTCGATAAGCTTAGTATCATCTGCGAAAATCTTACACATACAGTTTACCACATCTGGCACTTCCTTGGGGGACACCGCTCATCACATCTTTCCAGTCCGAGTTGGCATTATTTACTTGAACACGCTGTTTACGATTGGCCACAAAGCTTCCAACCCATTGGACTATTTGTTTTCCAATACCATAAGCTCTGAGTTTATTTAAGAGTCTTGCATGTGGAACAGTGGCAAATGCCTTTTTGAAGTCCAGGTATATAACGTCCACTAGTTCATTTCTGTCTAACATATCCGTTATTATTTCTAAATATTCCAGCAACTGCGTCTTGCATGACAGGTTTGGTCTGAATCCATGCTGAGCCTCTGTTAGTAACTTACTTGATTCCATGTAGTCCATAATGGCATCAATGTAAATTGGGAGTGCCGGCTGGACTTAAACCAGTGCCTAGGATGTCTTTAAACCCGAAAGAATGATAAACTTGAAGACATTGGAGCTGTCCAACTATACACTATGCTTTTTCCAGCTTGTCCACCAAATGGTTAAAGTGTCTGTGTGAGAGAGAGAGATAGAGAGAGAGAGAGAGAGAGAGAGAGAGAGAGAGAGAGAGAGAGAGAGAGAGAGAGAGACGGGGGGGGGGAGGGGGATAAAGCGAGAGAGAGGGGGGGGGGGGAGGAGGGAGGTGTGTACTATATACTTTATTATATATGATACGGTCCTGAATCTGTTGTCTTTTTATTCAATTTTACAGTGTGTCTGGCATTCTTCAAGTAACCATATATATGGTACTATACTTCAATATGCGTACTTCCACATCGCCAATAACAAATGATAAAGGACTGACAGCTCAGAAGAAGTGGACAATATATTTAAATAATTTAATCAAAACAATGTTCTTTCTTCTAGGATTTCTAAATGATGTTTGTTGGTGTTTGGTGTTATTGTATGTGTTCATTAGTAATAAGTACTATCACATTCACATGACTGTAACTAAATCACAATCCATGCATTTCTATATCTCAGGCTTTGCTTTCTCATACACTTTTTAGCTGTGACTGTCTCAGAAACTTCTAATCCGATTTGGCCAAAATTTTAACATGAAGAAACTTGCCTTCAAAGAGGATTTCCAGTATTGTCCCTGATCTGTATAAAAGAACGTGGATTCCGATACGATCAAATTCTAAATCTGTGGATATCTCGATCGGAAACTACTGGTCTGATTTGGCTACAACTTTAACACATGAAAGGGTGTGACCATACATTAGGATTCCACAACCTGATGTGTAATCCGAAAAACATCCAGAAAAATGTGAAACAATCTGGACTCGCGATTAGTATAAGTCTCTGTCTGTCGATTTTTTTTACATTCCTGACAAAAATGCTAAAGTCGCAACTGTAGCTCGTCCTCATGTGTTTTAAAAACTAGGATGGAATATTGCATTGGTCAGTCAGTCTGTCTGTCCATCCATCTGGCTATCTCATCTGAAACCTATTGGTGGAATTCAATCAAATTTGTTATGTGAGTTACCCATAATATTGAGATGACGTTTACATTAGGCTCCAATCACATGGTGGGGCTGGGTGGAGGGGGTGGGGGTGTCGCAGAAAGTCAAAGTTGGCGGAATTCAACCAAATTTGGTATGTTAATTACCCATTTGATTGCGGGTTACATGACAATGTTTACATTAGGAACTAAAATGTGCAGTCGATGGCATGCCTTCGCAAATCCCCCACACGTTCACCACTTCGAGCTTTACCCTCACTTTGACCCAAAACACAATAAATTCCTTGAAATGTAGTTTCAATGGGTAATGGGTTTCAAAATGAAATGCGACATGGAAACCTTTGGATAAATTAAATTTTTGACTCACAATCCCACCCCCTGAGCCCCACCCCTGGGGATCATAACAAAGTTTTAAAAGTGTCAGGCACATCCCTGGCCATATGTGTAATCATACCCAAAGTTTCAAGTTTCTATCTGAAATGGTCTAGGCGGAGTTGCATTACAATCGATAATTACTGGCCAATTTTGACTTTTTGATCCCACCCCCTAATCTCGGTTTGATCCAAGATCAAAATAGTTCCTTGTCCTGTAGACTACTAATCATTGGCTTGATATGCGACATGACAACCTTTGGAAATTTTTTCCCACCCCAAGCGCCCTGTCCCTGAGGGTCATGCCAAGATTCCAAAAGTGTCATGCACATCCCTGTCCATTTGTGCAATCACCCCCAAAGTTTTAAGGTTCTATCTGAAATGGTCTAGCAGGAGTTGAATTGCAATCGATAATTACTGGCCAATTTTGACGTTTTTACCCCCTGGACCCAGCCCCGGTGGGTGGGGGGTGGGGGGTGGGGTGTTGTAGTCAGAACAAAATTCCAAAAGTGCCATGCACTTCCTTGCCCATAGGTATAATCATCACCAACGTTTCAAGTTTAAACGGTCTAGGAGATGCGTTAAAATGAATAAGTGCACAGACGGCTGACATGCCCCCACACAGGTCGCATCACATAATCCCAAACTTTTCTTCGAAAAGCATTGGGATGACTAGATTGATCGGTCGATGACGCATCATCACAAATCCCCACATTCAGCGCTTTGAACTTTTGCCACACCCCACACCTCGGCGGTGGAGCCAAATGTAAATGTAATTTTGCATGCTGCAATCATATGAATAATTCATATAACAATTTTGGTTGAATTTCGTCGAATAGTGTCAGAGGAGTTGCATTACAATCAATTTCATGACCTTTTGACCCCCCCCCCCCCCATCCCATATACCCGTGGGGCGGGGCTAAATGTAAATGTGCTCATTAACTCCACATTGATATGGGTAACTGACATACTTACTTTGGTTGGATTCTGTCAAACAGTGTCAGAGGAGTTGCGTTACAATCAATTTCATGAACCTTTTGACCCCATCCCCCACCCGTGAGGGCGGAACCAAATATAAATGTGCTCATCCACTGCACAGCGGAAAATTAACACACTGAATGCGTCTGGCATGCGGCAAACCACAATGATATATACGCCTGCTATTTTTACGTAGTAGTAGTAGTAGTAGTAGTAGTAGTAGTAGTAGTAGTAGTAGTAGTAGTAGTAGTAGTAGTAGTAGTAGTAGTAGTAGTAGTAGTAGTAGTAGTAGCAGCAGTAGTAGCAGTAGTAGCAGTAGTAGTAGCAGCAGCAGCAGCCTTAGCAGCAGAGACGGCTATGGCTGCTGCTGCTACTACTACTACTACTACTACTACTCCTACTACTACTACTACTACTACTACTACTACTACTACTACTACTACTACTACTACTACCGCCACCCCCAGGAAATTGTGTAGGCAGTGGTTTTATTCGATTAAGTCCCTCCCTCCCCCTCTCCCCCCCCCCCACCCCCCACACCCCTACACCCCTACACCCACACCCACCCACTCACACCTGTACACATTCCCTGCTGTTGAATATTTTTAGAATTAGTTTGACTAGGAGTTGGTGCTGTCTATGAGAACAGCAACATAATCCTGTCAAATTAGTTTTAAAAATATTAAAATAAGAGCTTTCTTGTGTGGTTTTCTTATAATCGAGACACTGGAATTTCAATGGTTAAGTGCCAACAGACAGTTGACCTAGTTTGCCAAGATCTTTGTTGAATGACAGAGGATTGATATTTACGACGTAATTTATCAATGTACATTTTGTTCGTTCCCACGCATTAGACTACTTGTGTTGGGTTTGTTTAGTTGGTTTTATTGGCCGCTTACACTGAGATGTATTTGGGCCATGACTCACTCTGAGAGGTGCTTCCCCAAAGGGTTGCAATGCTCCCCCGAAGGGTTGCTATAAACAAGCATTAAATCCGAAAAGAGTAAAAAAAAATTATGATGTTGCTAGGGGTATATGTGGTGCCTGTTGCTGCCTAATGAACTGTTGTTGGCGGGTGTAAGTGTTAGATGCCGTGTAAGAGTGGGTGGGGGGGGGGGGGGGGGCGGGGTTGATATATATATACTACTACTACTACTACTACTACTACTACTACTACTACTACTACTACCACTACTACCACTACTACTACTACTACTAGCACATACAGGATTATGTTGCTGTTCTCATAGACAGCACCAACTCATATATAAAGATTTTACTACGAATGTAGTTGATGGTCTATGATTGTATTATAATAATCTTTGGGTTCGCGAAAATTGCTTGTCTGTTAGAACAAGTCGCCTCTTATGACAGCGCGTCAACCTTGAAAACGTTATTTCGGTCAGCTGTTTCAGGCAAGCTCAGCCGATCCCCTGAAATGACGTCATGCGCCAAGGCCGTTCTTATTTCGTTTTTCAGCGAGTCGGCGCAAGATCGCCGAATTTAAAATAAATCCGAATAATATCTACTAATAACACAGTCTATTTCATTCTTTAATGCCCAATGTTGTATATGAAAGCCACTTTCAATGCCATTGTACTTCTTCTTTAAGTCCTGAGAAAAGGATGATGAAGATGATGAAATTATTTCCAATAGACGGTATCTACACAAGACAATACAAAAAAGCTTTCGCTAGGATTACTATTAACTTTTGTGTGCTTCGTTTGTGTTGTTACGCTTTTTATGTGAAATTCTAAACTTCATTTTATGAGTCAATGACCAGTTGTTGCATCCTCACTCCGTAATTTCATAAATTAATTGTTATGCAATAAAAGAACCAGTTTTCGTACACAATATTCAATAATAGGGAATTAGGCATTGCCTAGTGGGCGAGGGCAATGTGCTACCCAGTCATTTCAAAATGATGTTCAAATAGGGCTATATCGTTAATCTCTCCCCCCCCCCCCCCCCCCCCCCCTTCTATTGTTAACGCCATACGGAAAAATCCTGGTAGGGGGGAGATTGACAATAATGCCGTCAAATAGCACCTGTGTAACAATCACGGCGCCATGTCCACCTGGATGTGAGGACGTCACAGAGTTCTTGACAAATCACAATTCACACCGCTATATCACAGGCCTCTGAATTTTCGCCCATCAATCGCACCAGTACATATCCCCCTACTATATACTCGAGGTATGAAACTGTGGAACTGGCGGTATCCTGGAATTCGTGTTTCGCAGCTGCCGGGATAGCAGATTCCCGCTGTTTCCACGGATGCCCGACAGTCGTACCTTGGAACTTGAAACGCGAGCACCTGCCGCTGGTTCCACGGGCCGATTCAAGACCTCTGTTGGGTGAGTAACCTTTTATATGTACTACAAATGGTGTCGGGAGTACTTTCACTTTGAGCCCTAAATTAACAATTATTATTAGTTATTTCTAAATTCTACTCACGATTTTGCTGTAAAAAAAAGATAGAATTCTCGGAAATATAAGGGCCACTAGTCCAGCCCGAACGTCAATTTGACAGACTCTGGCCACCATTTTGATTATTTTATAGTTTTTTGGGTTTTTTAAATTATTTAATAATCACGGATGATAGGTGAGTTGTAGTAAAATATATATTATTTATTTATACTATAGCATGCAAATGTCGGGTATATAGATTAATATACCTTACATACATACGTCATATACGTCATAAATTCAAGATTCAATGTTATTTATTTGAAATGTAATGAATCGAGGTATATTTTCGTGCTAAGTTTCTATCATCTATGTCAGTATTCCATGGAATGATAACCCTATAGTTTCTGGATTGTTATTGTTAGTTGTCTTCAGTGTCATATGTAGGAAACCGTGATTCTGAGCTGTAATTTAACCGTCGGTTTTTGGATATTTCTTTATACTTTAATTACAGTTCAATTTCATTGTTTATATACAGAATTAGTTGAAATAAAGAAGTGATATAAATCGCTGTTGTTGTTATTATTATCATTATTATTAACTTTTGGACATTAGAGGGTAATCTCCCTTCTAATCAACAAATATGTTTCAATTGTAATATTAGGTTTACTAATTACACTGAACATTATTTGTTTTTTCTTGTTATTATTAATTCAAAAAGTTCATTATCACATTGCTAGCTACTCCGTTAAAACACTACTCAGCTTATGCCTTCTTTTCAAGTTAAATCTGACGAGTTTTTGGCTCGCACCCAGTTTTCTGTGGATCAATCCTTTACCCACAAGACCTGGTTAATATTTTGCAGTCGAGAATAGCCAACGCCGTTCAGAAATTTCACCGCATCGTTTTCTATATCTGGGCCGGAACCTGCGACCTTACCGAGAAACGAGGCGACAGTTTTGTCTATTTAAGGACAGCCGATAATGAACTCGTGGTAGACCGCATTTGCCAACACTATCAACGTGCAATAGACATAGTAAGGCATTACGGCCAAACGGTGAAATTTATCGATATCCCGGCGTATTCTCTGGTCCTGTATAATGAACAACTGCACCATTTGAATCCCTGTTCCTTCAAAGACCAAGAGCTGCAACTGCATGACCAACTCTCTCTTTTCAATGATAGAATTGAGACTATTAATGCAGATATTGGTGTGCACACCATCAAATGCAGTGTAGAGTTAATACTCCGTAAAAAATCTAGTGCACGTAAACGCGTCCGTTACAATTATACTTTCGAGTTTCTGAAGGATGGTTTGCATGCAGGTACGCTACTGAATCTGGTTTGGCTTCGGAAGATTCATTTAGACGTTCTCCGGTATTGCACCACCATCACTACTCAGTGAGTTATATTTTTCAGTAAGCATACGCTCACAACTTATTTCAGTAAGTGATATTACTTTTTTAGCGAATATTAATTTCGCTTCCCTGGTATAAATCAACAGGTGACCCATAATGCCGAAACCTTTGTGTATTAACACTGCAACCATGGAGGAACTTAGTGCACTCCATAATATTGGTAAAATTCGAACTGCTGGCATAGTAAGTTTCCATGAGTCCAGAGGAGGTTCCATATCTCTGGCCGACATTAAGGCAGATCCTGATCTGCCTGCCACAGCTACAGTCCTTGAATGATTGCTCCATGCTGGGGACGTCGTATTCGACATCAATGATGAAGGCGCTGTTGGTGGGGTCGACTCGCACCCAAGGGAAGAATCCCTGGAAGAGCAAGTAGCTAGAGTGAACCTGGAACTGCTACCTCAAGGTATCAAATATAAGACACTCCTTAACTCAACTAGTCGACAAAGGGGTGATCAGACCCTAGTTGATAACCTGGCTCCTAGGGGGGTATATACCCCTAGAGAATCTAAGAGGGAGTCGCGATCAGTTTCTCACCATGACACTAGGACGTCATCACCAGTTCGTAAAGCCTACTTGGATGGCTCTTCGTACAATGACTGTAGACTGTCATCACCCGGTCATAGAAGCTACTGTGATGGTCCTCCTCCACCTAAAATGTCAACTTTTGATGGAAAATGTGAGTGGAAACCATTTTTCATACAGTTTGAGCATACTGCTTCAAGGTACCGTTGGTCTGATACATATAAATTAGACATCCTATTCTCAGCTTTAATGGACAAGGCCTTAAAGTTTTACTGCATCTGCTCTGTGCAATTCCAGAATGATTGCTTCAGTTTATGCGACAAATTAAGGTTGCGATTCGGGAAGAAAGATCTGCCCCACATCATCAGGAAAAGAGGGTAACTCTTTAGAAGAATTTGCAGATATCATTCAGGAGCTTACTTTAGATGGCTACCCTGATGCCTCAGAGAGTTTGGGTGAGAAAATTGCCATTGATGCATTCCTACGGGGTGTTGAGCATAAACGTGCCGCTCTGATAGCTATGGATAAAGATCCGAGCACCCTGGAGGCAGCTGTACAAATGGTCAATGCAGCTATCCATAATCAAAGATTGATCATGGGTTCCAGAAGACCTGAGGTTCGAAAGGTCCGTTTTCCGGACGATGCTTCTGGTTTGATGGAGGCAGATAATCAAGGCAGATAATCATGAGCAGTTGAGAGGCATAACGGCTCCAAGCAGGATAGATAAATTAGAGAAAGATGTCGAAGGACTTAGGAAGGATATGGCGGAGATGAAGGTAGATGTTGCTAAGATTTTGAATCTTATATCTGGTCAATTCGGTCGAGGTCGTTCTCTTCCAAGAGGGAAGGTCATTCCATCGCGTTCCCCTTCTCCCCTCAGATCAGGAAAATGGTTTAATTGCAATTTAGAGGGCCATTTTTCCCGTGAGTGTCCGGAGCCGAGGCGTACGCAGTCGCCATCACTTTCTGCTTCACCGAGATCTTCGCGTGTGCGATCATATGATGTTCACATGTATGAGTTTAATCGTGACCCTATGACACTAGTCATTCCCATTAAAGTAAATGGTGTTTCCGTTGATGCAGTAGTGGACACTGCGGCACAAGTGACAGTAATTGGCAATTTCTTTGCAAATAAATTACCTTACCCTTTAAAGAAGTTGGAGTCTATTTATTGAAAGGTGCAGGTAGAGACAATATTATCCCTGCGGAAAGTGTTAAGCCAGTCACAATTGCATTAGGCCCTATTAGGCCTGGATTTCTTGAAGGCACACAAGGCCATCATTGGTCTGACTAGACTGTGTCTGACAATTAATGGAGAACCGGTTCAAGCATCAATGTTGAGAGCTCATGGGAAGGAAGCCCAAGTAGCTCGGGTAACATTGAAGCTGAAAGTGGTCGTTGGTCCTTTTGAGACCGTGAAGACCACAGGCGTTCTGGATCGGGAGGTACAGAATGATGTTGTGCTCCAGCCCTCATCTAAACTGGAGGGTCTGGTAATGCCTCATACAGTGGCCACTGCCAAAGATTCGCAGATTCCTATTTTGTTAAGGAACTTGTCGGCCCAATATATTACTCTGGAACAAGACCAATACCTTGGTATTGTCACAGAAATTGAGGAGGTTTTAGACCCTGGAACAGAATTGCAACATGCTGGTAAACCCATAAACCAGGACAGTTTACAGACTTCTACAGCCACTGAGGTGGACATCCCTGTGTTCTTACAGGATCTGCATGAGAGGTCGACATCGGGTTTATCGGAGACGCAGTCTTTGCAAGTTAAATCCATGTTAATCGAGTATCAGGATGCATTTGCAAAAGATGATCCTGATTTAGGTTTGTTCAAGGGGATAAGACTTACGGTTGACACAGGTAATGCACAGCCTGTTCGTTCTAAGCTTAGACGAACTCCTCTTGGTTTTGAGAATGAGGAAGAGAAACACCTTGTGGAAATGTTAGAGAAAGGTATCTTAGTTCCGTCAAAATCTGAGTGGTCGTCAGCCCCGGTATTAGTTGGGATGAAAGACGGTACTGTGCGGTACTGCGTCGATTTTCGAGCTCTGAACAGTCTAACTCGCAAAGACCTTTACCCCCTACCAAACATTGAGACATGTCTGGATGCACTTGGTGGTGCTAAGTTCATCAGCACACTTGATATGGCAGCCGGGTATTGGCAGGTCGAGGTTGACCCAGAGGACCGCCACAAGCTCGCATTTATTTCAAGATATGGGCTCTTTAAATTTGTCCAGATGCCATTTGGTATGTGCAACAGCTGAGCTACCTTTCAAAGGGTTGTTCAGCTGGTGTTGCAAGGTCTTAACTGGTGCGAGTGTCTTGCATATTTAGATGACGTGGTAGTGACAGGGACTGACTTTGACAGTCATATGACCAACTTGAAAGCTGTCCTTTCCCGATTCCTGTCGTACAACCTTAAATTAAAACCTAAGAAGTGTAATTTGTTCCATACAGAACTTTCTTAGGTAAGGTGGTGAGTGATAAGGGAATCGCTGTTAAGCAAAACAATATGGAAAGCGTCGCTAATTGGCCTGTTCCTAAGACCAGGAAAGAGCTGGAATCTTTCCTATGGTTCATGAATTACCACCGAGAGCACATACAGGGTTTCGCTGGCATTTCTGCGCCTCTCTCTGCACTTACCATTTCCAAAGTAGAGTATGACTGGACTCTAGAGCATCAGGTAGCTTTCGAAACTCTTCAGGGTGCTATGGCCACCCCTGCAGTGTTAGGTTATCCGACACCGGATGGTACCTTCATATTGGATACTGATGCTTCAGAGGCTGCTATTGGTGCAGAGTTATCCCAAATGCAGAATGGGAAAGAGGTGCTTATTGGTTTTGCGAGCCGAACGTTGACACCGGCTCAGCGTAAATATGGTGTTACACGCAAAGAGTTGCTAGCCGTTGGTAGCATTTACTAGGCAGTACCGTATGTACTTGCTAGGACGATAATTTATTGTGCGGACTGATCATCACAGTCTCACATGGCTGCTCAGTTTCAAGCACATCGAAGGACAACTAGCTAGATGGCTAGAAGAACTGTCCAAATATAATATGACGATGCAGTACAGGCCCGGTAAACAGGACCCTAATGCTGATGGTCTATCATGAGTTCCAAGTGATTCTTCACCTTGCCACTGTTATAAAGCTGGCCAATCTCTTAGTTCATTACCATGTGGTGGGTGCAAATATTGTACCAAGCTTCAGCAGCAATGGTCTCAATTTGAACAAGATGTTGATGATGTAATTCCTTTGGCTTTTCAAACCATAAGAGCCCTTCAACTGAGTAATAATGACCTAGCAGTTGGAGGATCCTGATCTGAAGACAGTTGTATCATGGATTGAGCAGTCACACACACCTTCTGACGCGGAGCTATATTTAGCTAGTCCAGCTGTCAAGTTTTGGTGGGCTCGTTGTGATCAATTGATTTTTGTCGATAGCATTTTGCACTATCTCTGGGTAGAAGCAAATACCACACGGAATCTGCTGGTAGTCCGTACGTCTCTTCAGAAGCTGGTTTTGGAAAATTGTCATGATTCCAAGCTTGCCAGTCACATGGGTTAGCAGAAGACATTAGAGAGAGTGAAGGCTAAATATATCTGGCACGGATACTCTCGTGATGTGGTGGCATATTTGAAATCCTGTCGGATTTGTAGCTGTAGCAAAAAAGCTTCCATCCGACATAGAGCTGCTCTGGGCGAGTTCCATGCTGGTTTTCCCTTGGAACAGGTACATATGGACATTTTGGGCCCCTTTGTCACATCTGCACTGGGAAATAGATATGTGTTGATGATCATAGATCAGTTCACTAAATGGCTTGAGTGCTATGCGCTCCCTGAACAAGGGGCAGAACTGGTAGCCAAAACGTATGTGGAGCGTTATGTCACCACATTTGGCTGTTCATATTTCTTACACACCGACCAGGGTCGTAACTTTGAGAGCAGCCTATTTAAGGAACTGTGCCCATCTACTGGAGATTTCAAAAACACTCACCACAGCTTATAGACCATGTTCGAATGGACAGATTGAACATATAAACTGTACTGTCTTGCAGTGTATACGGTGTTACCTGCAAGAGCATGACAGACAGAAAGATTGGGACAAGTGTATTCCTTTCATCGCTGGAGCTGTACGATCTACTGTAAGCCGACAGACGGGTTATACTCCCAACATGATGATGCTTGGCCGAGAAGTGCTACAGCCTATTGACATAATGTGCAAATGCCCTGTGTCTGCGACTACAGAGGATGCCCCTTCAGATACCAGTGACTTCGTCCAACAGTTACAGCAAATGTTGCACGAAACTCATGAGATAGCACGGAATAACCTTAAAATGGCTCAGAAGCGCCAGAAAAAAGAGTATGATCTACGTTTGCATGAGCGTACCTATCATGTTGGTGATGTAGTTTATCTTGCTAATTCTGCAACTAAAATAGGTCAGTCCAGTAAACTACAACCTCCTTGGACTGGTCCATTTATTATTTATAAAAAGTTGTCAGAAGCACTGTTTGGTATCAAAACCCAATGCCGGGAACTAGTTGTTCACCATGATAGATTAAAGCTGTGCAGAGATCGTGATTTACCTCTCTGGATATTGCGAATGAGACGTGCTATAAGCTCTGAAGATCATGACGATGATGATGACTTATTATCCCCTGATAATAGCCGTAGGTTATCTGATGATAACCGTGTATCCATTTTTGAAGAGGATTTGGATGAAACCATTCCATATGGTATTGATCCATCCTCATCAATTCTGCATAATGATCTAAATGCTGTTTTGACAGATGACCTGGATATCGACTGTGCTTTACCCGTCCCACAAACACAGCATCACTCCTAGGCGCATGAGGTGTCAGGTCCCAGGAGAAACGCATCACACTTCCCCTAGGCGCATGAGGTGTCAGGTCCAAGGGGAATTACATCACACACCTCCTAGAGATGACCAACTCCAAACTCACACCATTCAGAGTCGAACAGGAAGGCAGTGCCGTCTTCCCAACAGGTTCCTAGATTATGAACTGTATTAGAATGCTCTTTAAGCATTCGTGAATTAGACAATGTAAGTCTTCATGGACCCTACTTGTCCACCTGCATAAATGTTCCTCTGGTTTCGTCTTATTTCGGTTTCATTTGGTCATGGTACTGTTGCGGACTGCAGTTAGCTTTTCGGTCGTAGTAGAGTACTACAATAGTAATGTGATAATGTACAATGGTAACAGTAATTCAACATTAAAAGAATTACTGTAATCCAGATGATATGAAATTATGACTTCAAATTTTAACATTCTGCATGACTTGTCCGGAAAACATTTATAATCATTGGCTTATGTTCCGTTTCCATCTTAGCTTTAGTTTCAGCAACAGCAAAATCGTGATGTTCTATTCTTTGTAAGATTTTGGGAAACTAAATTAGTTGGACACATAAGCACATAGTGGTTTTTTCCAGCAATAATACTCCTTGAGATACCAAAAACCAACAGGGGTCCATCGCTGTATGACTCAACAGAACGCATTATTATAATTACACGTTTTTCAAATAACGCGTGAATAAATGCGCGTAGTAATGCGTGGTTATATTTACGCATTTCTTGATCACGCATTACAAATATGCGTTGTCAAATGATGTGTAAATTGTTACACATTAATCATACGCATTGTATTGTTAACTGTATTTATTGTCCGTCATGACGTGTGGTCATAATAATGCTGTCTGTTTATGTGTATATGGATTAAATCCATGTACACGCTTTTTATAAGTGTATGCATCATATGTTATGTTGCAAACTCATCTATGTATAGTGAAATTCAGTTTAGGTTAGCTATTCAATGCCAGTTCTACATTTGTCAGCTCAGATATTTTATAGGGTAGCTCAAATATATTATATATAGTTTTATTAGGTCAGCACAGATATTTTATAGGATAGCCCAGATATATTAATTCTACATCAGGTCAGTTCAGATATTTTATATTAGGTCAATATATTATATATATATATATATATATATATATGCCATATATATATATTTTCCCTTAAACGTGTAACAATTACATGTTAATTTGATGCAATGATGCATTATTACTCTATAATGCATGACTCATGCATATTTATAATGTGCATTACTCTATAATGCAGAAGTCCTGCATATGACAGCATATTTATAATATGCATTTAGCAAAGACTGCATAAATCGTGCAGATGCATTTCTTGCCCTTACCACTTTATAATGCGCAAAGTAATTGACGCGTTAGTCATAACGCAAAAGCATGTTTTTTTCTTCTGCTGTATTATCCGTTCCGTTTTAGCTTCACTCAGATATATTTATTGTGATAGGGATAGTGGTTTTCCGGATTTCCTAAATTTGTGGATTCAGATCCGTTCAATTATATAAGAGGTATATCATAAATGTTAAGGTTAAAAATGTTCACTAAAATTAAAAATATGCAATATTCATAGGTTTTCCTCGAATCTCACATATGTTAATTTCAGATAACACTTCCACTAAATTCATGTGAGATTATTTTTATTTCTTCTTTATCAATTCGGCAATTCCGTCAATTCTGTCACTTTTCTGCTGTGGTGGAAAACCACTGTCCTTAGTTTAAATTAAGGATCCTATGCTGTTTTAAAATCTATAATGATGACTTCTCGTCCGGCGGCCATCAGTCTATCCATCTGTTTTAGTGTCTCGTTCCATCGGGATAGATTGACATCTACAATGGCCAAATATTTTGTTCTCTCTTTGGATATATAAATTAGAACATTAACTTAGATAACCGTTAATTCTAGTCGATTCTAATTCTTTCAAAGTTAGCAGTTGAGCGTTAATGGCCATACAATTATATTATACGTTGGTTTTTATTTAATTTTTTGTATTAAAATTTTTTTTAAATTTGGAATAATTGAGGCTTCCAGATCTTTAGAAATAGGAAGCCTCGTTTTAAGAACGGGGAGGAATGTGGAACTGGCGGTATCCTGCAATCCTGGAATTCGTGTTTCGCGGCTGCTGGGCTAGCTGATTTCCGCTGTTTCCACGGATGCCCGGCAGTCATACCTTGGAACTTGAAACGCGTGCACCTGCCACTGGTTCCACGGACTGATTCAAGACCTCTGTTTGGTGAATAACCTTTTATATTTAGCTATGTTACTACAAAACCTTCATTTTTGGGCATCATTGTCAGAAAGCTGATTGGTTGGTTTGTTGTCAAAATCCGGTGACATCACGGTTCTGACCACAAACCAACCAATCAACTTTCAGACACTGGTGCCCACAGATGAAGGTTTCATACCTTGTGTATATTATATATAGTAGGGGGAATATGCGGTAGAGGGATGGATGGACGATAATTCAAAGGCCTGTGACTATATCGTCCAGTAAGGTGTTTTTGAGGGTCATGTATTTTCAAGGGTACATACTTTTGACGTTCTCGGATAGCTGGACCCTGAATTTAGCAGAATCCAGAAGATTGTAAAATAAGTTGAAGAGACTAAATCTGCTTTTTAACATGAACTAAAACAAATAAGTACACCTTTCAATCGTTGTTCATAGTATTAATATGTAAATAAATGAAGAAACGTATAACTCAGATATCCCAGCTGCGCCAAGCCAGTGGGTGATCAGGCGACATCAGTTTTCGTATCCTATGACATCATATGTCGACGCTGCTAAGTAACTAAATTATGGCGGGATAAACAATAACAATGATCAGTAACATAAATCTGTCACCTAGTGAGAGTAACATCATTAAAGTTAAGCTTGACACTATCAAGAAAGTCTGTACACTTTTCTCTAAATTGTGCCAATGAGTTTACGGAAATTAGAAAAATATATAGAGATTCAATGATTCCGTTCACTTACATGGTAAACAGTATAAAACTCTGAATCTTATCTCAGACAGCAAGGGCTACCACCTACGCGATGCATGGTACAACGATCATGAGGAAAAATTTCCATTAGAGCTGTGGTGTGCAAGAGGTGGAAAGACAAAATCTCTGGTGGATGTAATAGACACCCGAATTGGCCAAGCTGTACATAGGCATAACCAGGTTTCTATATACCTGTGGTTGAGGAGAAATGCAAAATGCATATGGAAGCACTCAAAGCAGAATTAGAAGGAAGGATCACAACAGTCGAGAAGGATGTTACCCAAGTTAGGTCTGACATGAATGTTTTTAGGGAAGAACAGCAGAAGATAAAGGAGGAAATAAAAACGTCATCAAGTCTAAATATTGCTGAGGTGACAAGACAGAGTACCAGAGAGCTCATCGAGCGAGAAGCCAGGAAACGCAACCTCATAATCTTCAACCTTCCCGAAAGTGAAAGTGAAGAAGTAGATCAAAGGATCAAACACGATGAAGACCTGATAAAGAGACTATGATAATATTTCAGAGATTAGCATAAATTTTGAGAAGGTAAGCCGCTTGGGTAAAAAGGGAGAAGGCGCACGTCCACTCAAAATGATCATGTCAACTGAAGAGGACCACATACATGCACTACGAGTGGCCAAGAAGATATGGGAATGTGATGATGAAACATTGAAAAAGGTTTGGATCAAGAAAGATATGACACCAATGGAGAGGCAGGACATGAAGGAACTGATCATGGACAGATGCAGGCAGGAGTCAATTAGGAAAGGGGAACCATCAGACTGGAAGATTCGTGGGGGAAAGTCATTAATGTATCAAGAAGCATAAGAAAGCAAGAATTAGTAAAGACGAGAGCAGAGACCCAACAAACTGAGAATGTCATTAATGCATCAAGAAGCAGAAGAAAGCAAGAAGCAGTAAAGATGAGAGCATAGACCCAACAAACTGAGAATGTAGCATAACAACCAACCACTAAGCAACAGAGCAAGTTGAATTGTATATAGTCTAATGTTAATAATTTGTTGAATAAACGGGCAGAATTAAAAAAACGTTATTGCACTCTATGAACCTGACATAATTTGCTTGACAGAGACTGCCAAAAAAAATTTGAACCCCTGTTCAGGCATCAGAAATCCAGCTGGAAGGGTACGATGCCTTCGACAACTTCAGCTCGGCGAGTAGAGGCGTGGTCATATATACAAAAAATGTACTGGAGGCTGCCCCAAGCAAAATAGTGGAATCCTGTAAATTCATAGAGAGCATATAATGGTGCGAGGTGAAGTTGAATAAAAAAGATTGTTTACTTATTGGTTGTGTATATAGATCACCAAATAGCTCAAGTGAAAACAATGAGACGCTCAATGAGGAAATCCGACAAATAGCTGAAAACAGACCGTGTACACACCTGCTCATCACTGGTGATTTCAATTACCCAGAAAATGACTGGGCTGAAGAAATATCACCATCCGATCCAAATCACAAAGCCTCTGCATTCATGGATGCATTTCTGTATCAGCACATTACCATGCCTACGCATTTTAGAGGAGAGCAGAGATCAAATGTTTGATACTTAATCCTGTCAAACGAAGAAGGCATGATAACAGACTTAGTTTACGAAGCCCCCCCCCCCTCCCCCCTTGGTAAAAGTCATCACACTATACTTAATTTTAAACTTATCTGTTATTCAGATATGGAAGGAGACCAAGTGTCAAGATTTAACTACGCTGAAATTGACTACGTCAAAATGAGGGAGATAGTGTCAAGCTACAGCTGGACAGAGGACCTAGCAGACCTAAATGTCGAAGACAGCTGTGACATTTTCTTAAATTGGGTGATAGATGCTGCAAATAAAACTATTCCAAAAATATGTGCTAAACAGTCAAAGAATCGAAAACGCTTGTGGACAAACGAACAATCTCTAGACAAGATGAGAAAAACAAGAATGGCATTCCAAAAGTACATGAGAACAAGGGCAGGCAAGGATTACACAGAATATGCAAAAGCAAGAAACCAAGCAAAGTGGGCATTTCGTAATGCTATGAAAGAATTTGAGAAGAAAATTGCCAGTGAAGCGAAACAAAATCCAAAGGCTTTTTATGCTTATGCCAGAAGTAAGCTGAAAACGAAAGACAGTGTAGCCGACCTTGAAGATGAAAATGGAACTATTGTATCATCGAATAAAGATAAAGCTGAGGTGTTGAATAAATTCTTCAGCAGCATCTTTACCAATGAAGATACTCTTAACATGCCTAACTTCGAAATCTGTAACGTGCAACCACTAGAGAAGATTGAGTTCAGTGAGGGAGGCGTGATAAAAAAACTGAAGGCACTAAATGTCTCAAAATCACACGAACCACATGGAATGCACCAAGGATCTTGGTGGAACTGGCACAAGAGCTAAGCAAACCATTGTGGATTGTCTTTAGCAAGTCAGTCGATGACGGTGTTGTACCCCAAGCCTGGAAAGAAGCCAATGTGACACCCATCTTCAAAAAAGGAAAAAAGAGTAGTCGTGGACATTATAGACCGGTTAGCTTAACAAGCATTGTCTGTAAAATACTTGAATCAATAGTGAGTGATAAGTTGATGTTACATATGCGTGAAAATAATTTGTTAACTGAGTGTCAACATGGCTTTCTTAGTGGCAGCTGAGTGTCAACATGGCTTTCTTAGTGGCAGATTGACTGCAACAAATCTACTTGCTGTACTTGTAGATTGGACAAGCTCGCTTGATGAAGGCATATCAATTGATACTATATACCTTGACTTTGCCAAAGCCTTTGATTCGGTGCCACATCAGCGATTGCTAGTCAAACTAAATGGCTATGGCATTGTAGGCAAGTGTTCAGAGTGGATCAGGAGCTTTCTCGTAAATAGACAGCAACGAGTGCTGGTAAATGGATCACCATCAAACTGGGCACCTGTAACTAGTGGGATACCACAAGGTAGCGTCCTCGGACCTGTCTTGTTTGTTGTATTTATCAATGACTTGCCAGATAACATAAAGTGTGCTGCTCAGATGTTTGCAGATGACACTAAGGTGTACACCCAGATCCGTTCAGAGAGTGACCGCCAAGGGGCTAATAAGAAAGTCCTACGAATATTTGGATGCACCGTCACTGAAGAGTATTTATTGCTCTAGTACAGCCCCCACCTCGAGTATTCTAACATAGTCACGGCACTACGATATGTTAAGGATATGAAGCTCCTAGAGGGTGTCCAGAGGAGGGTGACAAAGCTTATCCCATCACTGTCAACACTTCAGTATGAGGACAGACTAAGAACCCTGAGACTGCCGAGTCTGATGTACAGAAAAGAACGTGGCGACATGATTGAAGGGTATAAGTAAACGCATGGTATTTACACAGTTGATAGTAAATTCATAGAGCTTTACTCAAACACAGTAATGCGAGGTCATCCTTATAAACTTAAGAAACACTACTGTAGGACAGCACTTTGTCATCAGTTTTTCTCCTCAAGGATAGTAGAATCATGGAATGCTTTACCTGATCACGTCGTAACAGCCCCAACACTAAATAGCTTCAAATCAAGACTCGACAAGGAATGGGCACAATACATGTTTGCCATGTGAAATGATAGAGTTATAGTTGGTCATCATCAAAGGATATAACACTACATGTGTATAATACTGTATTGTACTGTACTGTATTTTAACCATGTGGACAAGAACTGGGTATGGTAATCCAGGCCAGGTCATAAATTTGAGGGACCATGGACAGGGTTTGAAATCGCATCAGTCCGTAGTACAATTACATTAGCTTATCACTTTATATATAACGTTCTATGTGTACTGTACAAGATCTGGGTATGGAAATCCAGGCCATTCATAAACAAGAGGGTGTGAGGACTGGGTGTGAAATCGCAACAGTCCATATTGTTAATTCATTTGTTTATTTATCATTGTGTAGTATCTACATTTCCATACTACAGTTACATTGTAAATCATTGTATATATCAACCTATAAGTTAGGAACTGGGTATGGTAATCCAGGCCAGTTCACGTACATGAGCGAGCGTGGACTGGGTGTTGAACCACACCAGTCCATATAGTAAGTCCATTTGTAAATGTATCAATGTCTAGTAAATTATAGGGATAGGAACTGGGTATGGTAATCCAGGCCAGTTCATAAAATTGACGGAACATGGACCGGGTGTGGAACCGCACCAGTCCATGTTAAAATTACACTTGTATTGTCATTTATTGTATGTTAATAGCAAGCCAGCTCATCTATAAGCAAGTTCTGTGAATACTTCACTGGGTTATCTCTAAATTCCGGAATGAGTTATGACCCAAACATATACTATTGTAAATACTATACATTAGTGGAGATTAGTTTTAAGTTATGAATGCTAGGACCAGCTGACAGGCTTCAACATGACTAATATATTTCAGCTGAAAATGATATCATATTATATCATATGCGCGTCGCTTAGGCAATGTCAACAAATCATGTGTCTTTAAATAGATACAGGATTTTTACACCACAAGTGTAAATTTTAAAGAGATGCGCTTAGAGCAAGTGATTATTTTATGCATTTTCATGTCAGAGTAGTGAAAAGCATGAATTTTCACTATTACTTTTTTGACCCATGATAAAAATACAGATAACTCATAAGGGAATGATACAAATCAATCCAGTTTTTGCGTCAAATTACATCTGCCAGTTGCTGTCCGGAGTAGCATAGCAGATCCTTTGCCATAGCAATAATTTACTCATCTCGAAGCGTGAAACTGACATGGGGTGCTTACATTGTATGTAGTTTTCAGATCTAGATTGATTTTTCTCTACCCGCAATGGTGATTCAAACAGACCCTAGTTACAACATACAATATAAATTTCAATAACTTTTCTATTTTCCGGTAGGCTAAACACCTATGTTCATTTTCAATATGACCTTTACCAATTTCCAAAAGAAAAACTGAAAGATTTTAACATTTAATGTTTTGGCTGAAATTTGCTGCTACCCAGTTATCACGAAATGCGGAATATAACCTGATCTGGATTTACAACTATAAAATAAGTTCTGTGGTTGTATCAGACCGGTTTATGGCATTCTTGTCGGTGACAGACCCGCCTTTGCTTAAATCATAAAAATGACACCAATTCACTGCCTAACTAGAGTTGAAATTACGCGATGACATCACCCTCGAAGACACATGACGCAATACTGAGATTGCATCTGTAGACCAGGTTGTGGATATTTACAAGCATGCAGTAAGTTTATTTTAGGGTTTATTTTTACTTTATGCATGTTTTGTTTCAGTGAAGGGTTGTTAGTCACGAAATTGAACAAATTTGTTGATAAAATTCCTACTCTTTATTAACTCGGTGAAAATGTGCTTACATCCTCGAAAACCCATTATCTGATGATACTACTGTCAGGTCTACCTTGTCACTACTCCAATTACTGTAGGAGGTTCGACTGGAGGATCAATATGAATCTGAGGGACAGGAATTAGATAACAGAAAAGACCCGAACTAGGCATATGGAACATAGAGTTCTCTATATCTCTATGATATGGAACATGTGCGTATATACTAGTAACCACTCACAATTTTTTCCATTGTACCGGTACCTCTACCGATGTGTCGATTTAATTACAAATTGCAGCAATACGTCCTGAACAAGTATCAATATGTCAACAATAAGATTCAGTATCCTTTATCAGAACAAAATGTTATAACTTGATTAAATACTATAATGAAGAATTCTTTTAACGACGGTACCAGACCTTAAGGCCTAAATAATTATTATCATATTCTTGATGTAGGCCTACTATTTACGACAACTGATATCACAATGAATTTTCCCTGATTGAAATGCTGTTGCGAATGTGAGTCCTGCTTCCCGAATTGCTCACAAATTAGAATCCGTTTTGTACAGTTGAAAGCTTTTATATAAAATTGGGAAAACACAATTAGTGTAGCTGGTCGTATTTCAGACTGGGGTAATCATATTCTCTCGGTAAACAAAGAAAATCATTTAATGTGGCTCGACGTAATCAAAACAGATAAAATATCAAGGATGCTTTCCAGGTTAACAGTCTTCAACAAAACACTATTAATTATTTGAAAATCTGTCAAAATCTTCATTCTCTTATAATATGTGTAGAATGTTATGCAAAAGGTTGTTTGCAAGCTGTGTGATTGGTAACCTGTTAAGATGGATGAATCTGATCTGTCGATGAAGTATATGACATCAATCGTGTCATAGTAAATTACGTCACATGTAGGCTGACGGCACAATCATAATAGACAGCACTCCATTGTGATGCTGGAATAATAGTCCGCCAAGTGTAGGCCTACAAATTCTATGCCTTTGATGGATTTACTATATAATAAACATTCTGTTGAACTTTTGAAACTAATTTAACTTGGCGCTGTTGACCGTTGTTGCCATAGGAAGCAACAGAACGCAGTCAAATTACTTTCAAAATATTCAACAACTTCCATGTATAGTTACCTTGATATTGCCGGGATTCTTGTTATTCACGGTCGATCGATCCGAACGCGGGCAAAGCATGGGTAGATTAGCTAGAAATGGGCGCTGCATAGCAAGAAATGGATCCCTCTATTATTACATGATGACATTTTATGACGTAGCAGCTTTCTGTGCTTATTATTAATGACAACCCTTATTTTTCCATGCACTTTAATCGTCCGACAGTGAGATGATCGAGCCAATGATCACGAGACTTGATGAAATTAGCAGACGAAGTGTTTCAGTCAACTAGAAGTTTCACATAGCTTATGTAACTGTTTGCGAGGTCATTATGTATTGGAAATCGGAAGTATACAGGGCTACACCCCTAGGGTAACTACATGCACAGGTATTATAATGTTTTTTTCACATTGCACCTTTCTAGTATATATACTCACTGATAAACATGACATTTATTGGAATAAAGGTTAGGATGTGTGCATACCAAACCAATTCACTTGCCAGAGGATAGAAAGTACAACAATATCACAACATGTCAGCATTAAGAAACTCAACAAGAGGTACTAAGAAAAACCAGGACATGGTACACAGTACAAGCCCACCCAGGGGCAAAAAGCAAGATGGCCATTATGCTTGCAACATATGTGAATGGCAGCTCAATGAGGACAGTAAAGCAATGCATTGTGATTTTTGTCACAAATGACACTGCCTGACATGCTAAAAAATACAGCCTGACTTGTATGACATGATCAATCAGTAGCAGGAAGTTGTGGATTGCTTCATGTGGTTTTGTAGGGGTTGCAAAAATGCACTACCTGGTGTTAAGAACCTGTTGAACCTGGTGGTCGTAGTTGTAGTAGTAGTAGTGGTGGTAGTTGTAGTAGCAGTAATGGTGGTGGTGGTGGTGGTGGTGGTAGTTGTGGTTGTTATGATAGTAGCTATGGCAATGATACAGGAAGTGTGTGTATTGGAAGCTGTTTAGTGTGTTATCTTCATCTAGTATGTATTGAGTATGCTAGTTTTAATTATGTCTTTGTATGATTTTAGTGTTAGTATTTTTTTGCGTGTGTTTATAGATGTATTATTCCACACTTTGACGGCACCAACTGAAATTCTACGTTTCCCTGTGTCTGTTCGTGTTTATCTAATGTGGCGATCATGTTTGTTTCTAGTGTTGTATGTGTGGATTTTGATGTTGTTTGCAAAGCTGTGGGTTATAGATTTAGGTAGGATTTTGTGATGAAAGGCTCTGGCAATGTTGATCATCTGTGACTTACCTATGTTTGTGAATTTAAGACGTTTTTGTGTTTTGAAGATGTTTTGACCCTTTGCTTTTTGAGACCATTTTAATGCATTTTTTCTGCATGCTTTATATTTTTGTTAATTTGCCTTTTTGTGCGTTAGTCCAGATGTCATTGCAGTATGTGAGGTGTCGAAGGATCAGTGTGGAATACAGGGTGTTAATAGTGGCTTACATGTATGTTAGGTATGGCTTTAGTCTTTGAATGACCCCCATGCCTCTTGATACTTTAGCTCTGACTACTTCAATTTATTTGCCCCAGGTCAGGTTCTTGTCTAAATAAACTCCTAAGAATTTAGCAAAAAAAGCTTCAATTTCTTTGTCATTAATATAGATTTTTGGAATATTGTTTCTTGATTGTCTAGACTTTAAAAATAGCATATAGTTTGTTTTATCAACATTTAATGATAGCTTGTTTACTTTGAACAAATTAATAACGCCTTCCATTTCTTTATTTACTCTTTCGTATAATTTATATCTAAGTTTTTGTCGGAGCAAAAGGCATTCTTGTCATCGGCAAACAGTATTAATGACAAATTGTGGCAAATTTTTGGCAAGTCATTATATAGAGTAAAAACAGCAGAGGGCCAAGAATTGACCCCTGAGGAATACCACAGGCTAATTTGCTGTTTTCAGAGTAGGTTGCATTAAATTGCACGCATAGTGTTCTATCAGTTAAGTAGCTCAGAAACCAGGCCATGTGCATGTCCTCGGATTCCATAATAGGCAAGTTTTCCTAATAATATATTGTGATTGATAATATCAAAAGTTTTTGAAAGGTCCAAGAAGATGCCCAATATATTTTCGTTCTTTTCAATTTATTCAGTTATTTTTTCTGTCATTTCAACTACTGCGATGCAGTGTTTAATGTGCTCCATTTAAACCCATCTACGCCGGCACTTCGCAGGATTATGTCTGGTGAAGATTTCTTCATTGTTACATGTAGCAGGATAAGCAAAAAACGAAGTGGATTGATAAGCGGGAGTATCTGCGAGGTAATCACTACATTTAATTTCTGATGTAGATATGATTTTCTTTGAGAGATCTGGACCTATGTTAACAAAATATTCATTGAAACGGTTTGCAATTTCATTGTTATCCGTGATTACCTTTTTATTGTAGAGAAACTGGGTCTGTTGTGCTTTTCTATTGTTTTTATTCAAGTCATTTTATAATTTCCCATTTATATCATTTTTGTATTGCTCAAATTTGTTCTGATAATAGTTCTTTTTTTTATGTTTTTATTATTTGGTCCATCTTATTTCTATGTTTTTTAAAACTTTGTCTCATTATACTTTGTTTGACATTTTATAAATGTCAAATAAAGTTGCTGTTTTTTTATGATAGGCAGATGTCAATCCTCTTGTCAGCCATGGTTTAGTAGGGTTGTGCTTGAATAATTTCTTTTCCTTCATTGGGAAACTGTGCTAAAAAATGTTAGTGCATATGTTGTGGACCTTGGTGTAGGCATCATCACATGACTCTATATCTGTCACTTCATTCCAATCTACCTCAGACATGGCCTCAGAAGACTGAGGAAGAATTAGCAACAGTCAAGGATGACGTTCAAAATATTGAGAGTCAGATGGCAGAAAGTGATAGAAAATGTACCAGATGGTTGAAGAATGTGTCACTGAAACTAAGCAAAAAGAGATTAGGAAGAATATTCTGATAATTCAGGGACTTCCAGCGTGTCTAGATGTCAACTCAAGAACAAGGCAGAAGGAGGATAGGGGCACTGTCCAGTCTGTCATCCAGGATATCATGTAACTTAAAAATTGGGATGAGATAACACATGATATTGATGAAGTTATCAGATTAGGAGTAAAGCATGGCAGCAAACCCAGGCCACTGCAGATTAAATTGAAGTCTGAAAGATCAAAAATCAAAGTTCTTTGAAATGCCAAAAGTCTTAGAACCAGAAGTATAGAAACACCCAGGACAGTGTACATATCACTAGACCTAATTCAAAGGGAGAGAGAGTCCGACTTCAATTTACAAACTCAACTGCGACTAAGACATGATAATGGTGATACTGTCGTAAGAAAGAAAGGGAAGATTTTCAATAGATCAGACTTGGGTAGCAAGCCTGATTCTGGCAATCCAAAAAACTAAGAACGCCAACAAGGAATGAATCTGTAAATAGCTGTGTAAATATGTTATCTTCTAATCCTAGAAGTTATGCTGCTAAACAGCAAGATATAACTACAACTGTAAATAGAAATGTGTTAATTACAGCAGCCAATGGAAATAAACCACATGTAGTACCAAAGTCAGCTCCTGATGCAGCAGAACAGGAGCAATTGAACACACACGAATAAACATCCCAGTACTTTATCCAAACACAGATGTGTTGACAAACAAAATAAATGAGTTAAGACATGTCAGAAACAGCTGTCTGCCTAAACCTAGGATCATTGCAGTGACAGAGGTGAAACCAAAGAATTCAAGGTTCCAAACAAACATAGCACTTTTACAATTAGAAAATTATGTAATGTTCTCAGTCAACTTGGCTTCAAACACAGGCAGAGGAATCATTATATATGTACATAAAACGTTAACTACTATGCAACTAGTTAGATACACAAACAACTGAATCAGTATGGATTGAAATCGCTTTAACAAAGAAGGCTAAACTACCATCCAATGGTTATGCTTTTAGAGTGATCCGACCACAAGGTCAAGGCCAACAATTAGAGGTCAGATGTCTACCTGCATTGGTTTTTTTGCTTAGATTACCTCCATTCATCCATACAATCTGATTGAGACTGTTGGATTTGCCTGAAATGTTCTGTTTGTGATCCAAATCACCACCCTCACCTAACATTGTAAAATTCTTGGTTATTTGATGTTTCATGGCCGTTTCCTTGATCATTGAAAAATGTTATGCATGCTTCGATTAGAATCTGATTTGATTATGGATATTTTCTGTTCTGAGAGGATTAGCATCCATCTCGATGCCATCATAAATTACACAACAATCAATTTCTCTATAACCGCTGGAAATATCGACCTAGGAATTGGGGAATATGCTTAGTGATAACGGGCCATTAATGTTTGTTCACGACAACTCAATAACTATATGTGAATGCGTTGTACTTTAGGCACATCTAACGCCAACGGAATGGTTGGAACCCGAGCATTGTTACATGCACTTGTATCTATATTTATTATTATTAGGGGGCCAAGCCATCATGGCTGGCACCCTACTATTATTATTGTTCTGGTTTGGTTTTTTATTCCGCCGTTTCTTTGTTCGCGAATAGTGCGAAGACAAAAATGCTGGTGAAATTCAGGCTTGGGATGGAAAGAGGGCCTTATTAGCGGAAACTTTTTACGTGTGAATGGATATGCTTTTCTGGATAGGTTGGCGGCCATCTTGGATTTCCGGAAAATTTTCCCGCGTTTTAAAAAATGTTCTCCAGTACCACTGAATGGAATGAGCTGAAATTGGGTCAGAAGTAGTGGAGAGTGGGTCCCTATAAAGTTTGTTCAAGAGAAGTTAATAGCTCGAAAAAGATGGATTTCCATATGGTCCAATCAGCATCAAGCGTTCTGGCGGTCATGTTGAATTTTTTATTTAATGGATTTTGATGCCCAAATTGGGCCTACATGTATATAGGTTTTTGGGGTCGAGAAATCCAAATCTGGCATTTTCGAATTTGTTCGATCGATGATTTGACTGCCATCTTGGATTCGTTTCCCGCCAAATCCCCCCCCCCCATAGTAAAGCAATTGGAAATTTTAAATGCCTTCTCCTCGGAAACCACTAGGTAGATTTCAATTATAATTTGCAGGAAGCATCATTCGGTAATAGATATCTGATTTTGTTCAAACAATGCTGGTCGGCCTATTAGGCCGGCAGGGATTTTGGATTTTGTAGTATTTCGGGAAACGTTTTTAAAAATCTCCTCCGAAACCACATGGCAGATTGATTCAAAACTCATGAAATATGATCTAGGGCATCCGCTGAACCAAGTTTGTTCAAGGGAATTTGATTGGCCAAAAACTTGGGTGGCCATCTTGAGTGACGTGGTTTTCGTGAAAACGACTTCTCCAGAACCGCTAAACGGATCGGGCCGAAATTTGGCTGATATGATTAGGGACTGAGGGGCATTACAGTTTGTTCAAGAGAAAGTGATACATCAAAAAACATGGCCGCCATCGACCAATCAAAATTCTGCATGATTGGTGGCCATTTTGAATTTTTTTTATTTGTTGAAATTTGAAGCCAAAATTGGTTTTACATAGGTTTTTGGGTCGTCTGATTCCAAATTTGCCATTTTCAATACTGTCGGACAAACGGTTTGGTGGCCATCTTGGATCATTTTCCCGCCAAAATTGCCAATACTAAAGCCATTGGAGAATTGAATTGTGTTCTTCTCAAGAAGAAGTGGGCTGATTTCATTTACATGTGTATATTATTTTTACTGCCGTTGACACATGATTGTTTGTTTTTCAAAACAACATTCAATGATGGGTAGATTGGGCGGATAAAGAAGATTTCTACTGTAACCTTCTCACATAATTCAATAAAATTGACAGCATTAATCCAACTAGATCAAATCTAAAAGGCTATTTAGGCTCTAAGCCACCTATAAGTGCTGGCTCAGATAAGGTTCTCGTCTTAGCAACCAGGATGCTAGCCGCTTGGCCCCCGATGCATCGCCGCTTGCAGCTATATTTCTTATTATTTTTTCTTCCTTTTTGTTTAAAGGTAGTAACTAATAATTGGCGGAGTCGATCTGCTTTAAACCTCATAAACTACTAGGGACAGCTAATATCTAAATTTTGAAAATACCTGAATCTGATTGGTTCATTATTTTGGTGGCCATCTTGGATTTTCTGCAATGTTTGGGAACTTTTCTGAAATCTCTGAAACCGTCAAGTCAGGTAATGAAACACCCAGCCTACATACTTTAGATGATGTTGAGAATTAGATTAGATCAAACCAAGACGATTGAATGTTGGGTTTGGCGGCGATCTTGATGACGTCATAATTACAAATCGATCTTCTCCAGAACTACTGAACAGATTTTGGTAAAAATTTGGGAATATGATCAGGGAATAATGGCGATTAGAGTTTGTGGGAAATTGAACATAATAGCTATAAAATCATGGCTGCCATTAACCATTGAAATTAGAGCATTTAGGTGGCCATTTTGAATTTTTTTTATTTGAAGGCTCCTTCACCTCACAAACTCAAATTTACTACGTTTGACAACGTGCGATGAATGGTCTGGCAGCCATTTGATGATGTCATATATATTATTATCCTCCGTAACAAAGTTTGTCATGCAGCTCGTCCTGCGGTTTTGTCCAGATCAACTCCAAATTTGGTTACGTCCTAGTGCCCATCGATAAATTGCGTGTCTGTGTTTTTATTTTGGATAGTTCCAATCGTCCTTGAGCTACCCACCCATCTGTGTCCCATGCGAAATGTATAGGGATTTTCAGTATAGGTATTTGAAGTGCAACTATACCTAGGGTTTTGATTGGATCATTACCATACTTGGTCAGGATGTTACCCTTGGGTCCTAAATATGTCTGCCGAACTAAATATGACCTTGACCTTTGACATTTTACCCCAGATGCAATATGGAATGAATGTGGATTTTCAAGATGGATATTTGAACTGTGACTACACCTAGAGTTTTTATCAGATAAAAACCATACTTGGTCAGGATGTTACCATATGGGTCCTGAAGGGGTTGGTTGATATGGCCGGAACATTCCCAAGTGGAAGGGTACCCCCTGGGCATCAAAATTAAGTGTTCTTTTTTGGCAGAAGTGAACTCCACTTCATCAGAGAATGCATAGCTGATTGAGAGTGTTAGATTCAATGAAATGTTTGGTTTTTGGACTCCCACCTACCTTTGCAGATTTCTCCATTATTTGACACTTCAGGGCTTTTTCCTTGGTTTTCATGAAAGCTTTACCAGAGGTATATCACGCATGCCGGATCCAATGGTCATGGTTTTGGAGTGATCCGATCACAAGGTCAAGGTCACCCGGTCGAGACGCAAGATACCAGTTTTCGTTTTTGGCATAGATTACCTCCCTTTACTGATATAAGATGATTGAGAGTCTTAGATGGAATGAAATTTTAAATTTTGAATGCACACCACCCCACACAAACGTTGCAGATTTCTCAATTATTTAACCCTTCAGGGCTTTTTCCTTTATTTTTATGAAAGCTTTACCATAGGTACATGTATATCACGCATGCCGGATCCAATGGTGATGCTTTTGGAGAGATCCGACAACAAGGTCAAGGTCAAGGTCACCACTTAGAGGTCAAATGCCTACCTACTTTAGTTTCTTGTCTAGCTTGTCCCTCTTCATCCATACAATCTGATTGAGAATCTTGGATTTGCCTGAAATGTTCTGTTTGTGATCCAAATCACCACCCTCGCCTAGCATTGTAAATTTCTTGGTTATTTGATGTTTCATGGCCTTTGCCTTGATTATTGGAAAATATTATGCATGCTTCGAGTAGAATCTGATTTGATTTTCTGTTCCAAGAGGATTAGCAGCTAGGGCTTCACGATATACCGATATTATACCAAATACCGGTATCATAGCCATACCGGTATGACTACCGTTATGATTTTGCTGATACCGAAATATCGAAATATAACATAAAACCGGTATAACCTTCTGTTAGGCAGATAATCTGCTTTCCATTAGTTACATTTGAATAATATACCTGGCTAGCACGATAAGTTGCTGCTCTTCATACGGGAAAATGATATTTAACGATCACACTTAAAAAAAATTTTAGTTATCCGTATCTGTCAAATTTTTGTTAGAGGCTAGGGTTAAAGTAATTGATAAATTACTACTTATACGAATGTACTTCGCGCTAAAAGTAGAAAACTGATTTTAATTAACCTCATAGGTGGTTAAAAATATCTAAAACCTATCTTTTCTTGCGCTAATATTTTATAATTTCAGGCCGTTGTTTTCTAGAAAATCATAATATCAAATGAATATTTTGCGTGATATTTTATATCAATTACTACAGCCTGTTTAGTTAGCAATTTCCCGGAATTTTACAACTTTATAGTGACTGGCCATATTCACTTCTTATGTTGGCGGGTAGCATTAGATATTGATCGATACAAGCTGCTGTAACAAGAACATAGGCATATGTATTCTTAGCATATTATAGTCTATTCAGTATGTGTTATAATGGTTTGGTTGTACCACTGCGCGGAGATTTGCACGATTCATGGCGGGTTCGTCCCATTGCAATTTCGTCGTATAAAGCACACGTTTTCACGGACAGTTTATTTATTATTCTGGCACATACATCAATACAAGTACAAAAGTAGCCAGGAAAATGAGTAAAACATAGATTTACATTCAGCATATCCAACGTCTTTGACTCGTAGCAATGACATTTGTCAGTCAAATAACAACAGTCTTAGTTGTCGGCAGTTTCACTTGGTGAGTTTATTTGGGACGAGATTGTCACTGGTTACCGGTATCTCGTGATCTCGACACGGAGTAGTTGTAATATCGTGGCAAATTCAAATCATTTGTATGGACAATTTGGTTGAATTTCAGCTGTTTTGGGATCCATTTAATATCGGGATTGGTATAATTTTTTGGTTTTATTGTGGAAATTTGTGTCGACTGTTTCAGGAGCGCTGATATAGGCCTACTTCGTATGTATGGGAAATTCGTTGGCTATGGAATCGTACTACTGGAGCCCCACTATATTTTGTCCATCGTAATAATACCGGTATTAAAGGTATACTGGTATGGAAATTGATATTAGTTTTTCCAATACCGTGAAGCCCTATTAGCAGCCATCTCGATGACCTCATAAATTACAAAATAATCCACTTATCTAGAACCGCTGGAAATGTCAACCTAGAAATTGGGGAATATGCTTAGTGATAACGGGCCATTCATGTTTGTTCATGACAACTCGATAATTATATGTAAATGCGCTGTGCATTAGGCACATCTAATGCCCATGAAATGCTCGGAACCCGGGCATTGCTACTTGTAGGTATATTTATTATTATTATTATTATTATTATTATTATTATTATTATTATTATTATAAATTATTATTATTATTATTATTATTAAGATGTGGAGCCTGCATTTTAAACAGTTGAAAAATTAAGGTCAACCATACCATGCAACAATTCGAAACCACTGAGATGGAAACTCCGACAAAAAGACCACATGATGACACTAATAACGGTGATGATGAGGAAACGGAGGAGATTGGACCATCACTTGGAGAAGCCCTTAAGCCCAAGCGAAAAAAAGGTAATTAATCATTCATTTCACTATGATATGCTACGTCTGCTTTTCTGATCCATGGTATGAGAGTCTTCTGTACAGCTCAAAATTGTTTAGAACACGCTGTAAGAAATGTTATGTTGAATGTTTTGAACAAATTTGGATTGAAAGACATTGCTGCCTTAGGGCTAGGCTGGCAGCAATGTCTTCCAATCAAATTATTTTTAAAATATTCCACAGTCAGGCTTGGGTACAAGTGCAGGGTATTGCATTTAAATGCAAATGTTTGCAAATGATGCAAATGCAAGTGCAAATGCAGCCTATGGTGTGGTCTTTACAAATGCCCATTTGCGGTCCGAGAGAAGAGGATCACTGAGCCAATGATATCAGTGGTTTGTATGTACAGGTTAAAGGGTCAATACATTGGACAAGACAATGGAGGCACCCATTCCTTACTATTTAGAAGGTGATCATATTTATTATACTCTAGCGATACATGTACATAGATTTTCTCAGGAACAAATTAACTAAAATGTGTTGGCTTGCTAACATCTCAACTGATTTAAGCTAGACTAATTTCAAAATATACATGATTTTGCACATATATATATATAAATATAATATATTATATGTATATATATATATATATATATATATATATATATATATATATATATATATATATATATATATATATATATATATATATATATATATATATATATATATATATATATATATATATATATATATATATATATATATATATATATATATATATATATATATATATATATATATATATATATATATATATATATATATATATATATATATATATATATATATATATATATATATATATATATATATATATATATATATATATATATATATATATATATATATATATAAAGTAAAATGTGTTAGTAAATCACAGGGAATTAAATTTCTAATTTATAGCAACAGAAATGATATTTTTATGATTTAACAAGTAATTTGGTTGAATATTTTGAAATTAATTTCACTGGTTGCTATGACTGCTATTTACAGCAGCAGTAGCTAGGCTCCATCCCATTTTGAAAGAAATGCAGAATGAATAAAGTAGTGCATTTGAAAAAACCTCAAATGCATTTGAAAACTCAAATGCAAGTGCAAGTGCAAATGCAAATGCGCCAGAAATTTCATAATTGCATTCAAATGCAAATGCATTTGCATTTGTACCCAAGCCTGTCCGCAGTACGTTTTTTAGATTGTTTTGTAAACATATAATTTATTTCTGAGCTGTACTGTACATACAAATGTAATATAACATTGATAATAATTGAACTTGACCGCCGGTCAAATTATTACTTAATGTGTCAGAATGTTTCTGGAGTGTTTATGATTTTGTTTGATTGCCATTGTATGTTGATATAGTTAATAATGATGATAAATATTCTATTTTACAGTTCCAGACATGCTAGATATTGAATCTTAGCTCCTTAGTTCTGAGACCAGTAGAGCTAATGTGATATCTGGCCTACAGTACATCTCAGAAATAACTTATGTCGTTCTGTTGAATATTTTGAGCATAATTGGATTCGATGACATTTTACTTGATTAAGCTGCCTGAGTACAATTTATCCAGACATACATTGTAACTACAAAAGCTTATCATTGATACAATGGTGTTTAAAAATGTTGATTTGCAGACCAAGGGAAAACAATTTTTGAAAATGTATCACTGGAATGCCTGACTCGATTCTTGAGCCAGTCATTACAGTGATACATTTTCAAAAAACACTCTTCCCTTGTTCTCCAAAGGGGTATAGATTCGCTTTTAACTGATTTAAGCTAGACTAATTTCAAAATATACATGATTTTGCACATATATATATATAAATATAATATATTATATGTATATATATATATATATATATATATATATATATATATATATATATATATATATATATATATATAAAGTAAAATGTGTTAGTAAATCACAGGGAATTAAATTTCTAATTTATAGCAACAGAAATGATATTTTTATGATTTAACAAGTAATTTGGTTGAATATTTTGAAATTAATTTGACTGGTTGCTATGACTGCTATTTACAGCAGCAGTAGCTAGGCTCCATCCCATTTTGAAAGAAATGCAAAATGAATAAAGTAGTGCATTTGAAAAAACCTCAAATGCATTTGAAAACTCAAATGCAAGTGCAAGTGCAAATGCAAATGCGCCAGAAATTTCATAATTGCATTCAAATGCAAATGCATTTGCATTTGTACCCAAGCCTGTCCGCAGTACGTTTTTTAGATTGTTTTGTAAACATATAATTTATTTCTGAGCTGTACTGTACATACAAATGTAATATAACATTGATAATAATTGAACTTGACCGCCGGTCAAATTATTACTTAATGTGTCAGAATGTTTCTGGAGTGTTTATGATTTTGTTTGATTGCCATTGTATGTTGATATAGTTAATAATGATGATAAATATTCTATTTTACAGTTCCAGACATGCTAGATATTGAATCTTAGCTCCTTAGTTCTGAGACCAGTAGAGCTAATGTGATATCTGGCCTACAGTACATCTCAGAAATAACTTATGTCGTTCTGTTGAATATTTTGAGCATAATTGGATTCGAAGACATTTTACTTGATTAAGCTGCCTGAGTACAATTTATCCAGACATACATTGTAACTACAAAAGCTTATCATTGATACAATGGTGTTTAAAAATGTTGATTTGCAGACCAAGGGAAAACAATTTTTGAAAATGTATCACTGGAATGCCTGACTCGATTCTTGAGCCAGTCATTACAGTGATACATTTTCAAAAAACACTCTTCCCTTGTTCTCCAAAGGGGTATAGATTCGCTGAGCAAAATGTAAATTTTCTTGACCTATCACATTAAAGAAGCATAATTAAAAGGTAGATTTTGAAATGTTTACACTCTAGAAATTATTCACGATTATTCCATTATTTAATTTTTCATCATATAAAATCACGATTTCAAAAATAATCATGATTTTCGATTTAATCGTGCAAGCCTATCTACATGCAACATGTTTTTGTTTTATTTATGAACTATACTTTATCATCCAGTGGCATAGTCACCAATACACGTTCCTATCTTGATTGGGTTTTGTATTTAGAGAAACTATCAACCCTTATGGTCACCAAAGTTTTTCTATGGCTTTATTTAGATCAGCTTCTATGTCAATATAAGCTGAGTCGATGATGCATCATCGCAAATTACCACATTCACCGTATCGACTTGAATACCCCCACCCCACTGCTGGGAGTGGAGCCAAATTTAAATGTCCTCTGGCACTCCACAACCATATGGGTTTTGTTGAATTCCATCCACCGGCTTCGGAAGAGTTGCGTTACAATAATTTCTGTCCTTTTGACACCTTTCCCACCCCATGGGGGTGGAGGCAAACAGCAATTTCATCACGCAATATGCAATTATATGGGTAACCCGCATACCAAATTTGTTTGAATTCTATGCAACGGTTTCAGAGGAGATAATGTGACAGACAGTTTTAAAGATATTTAACGTTTGAACCCAGCCCCCTGATCCCCCATGGTGACGTATCCCAATCTTAAAGCGCAATCATATGGGCAAGCCACATACCAAATTTGGTTGAATCCCACCCAACGGTTTGGGAGGAAATAGCATGATGGACAGACAGACAGACGGAAGTGATTACAATATCCCCGATGGGGATAACAATCCACTCATATCGTCCTGACCTGTATTTTCAGTGTAGCAAAATTTGGTTGAATCCCACCGAACGGTTTGGGAGGAGATAGCATGATGGACAGACAGACAGATGGATGAAAGCGATTACAATATCCCCGATTGGGATAGCAATCCACTCATATCGTACTGACCTGTATTTTCAGTGTAGCAAAATTTGGTTGAATCTCACCCAATGGTTTGGGAGGAGATAGCATGATGGACAGACAGATGGACGGATGAAAGCGATTACAATATCCCCGATAGGGATAGTAATCCACTCATATCATCCTGACCTGTATTTTCAGTGTAGCAACTTAAGTTTTGTACTTGGCTCTTCTACATGAAAACTGTCAGGACTATGATATCCAACTATATTGTATCATATATAGTAAGATTTAGGCTTGTGCAGTCGATTCTCTAAAGAAATGTGATTTAAAAAAAAAATTAAATTGTAGATCTACTTGGTGGTGGCAGTGGTGAGAATAATGATGATTTAATGCATAATTGTTTCATTTCTCTATAGTTTTGGAATATGAGAAGGTGTACTTGTCCAATCTTCCTAGCTCTGAGTCGTATGAAATAAGCTATATGCACAGAGACATCATCACACATGTTGAAGTTGCTGTGAGGTATGGTGTATATTTAACCGTTTCACTGAAAAGCCTGGCAAAAAGTATATTCTTTACAATATAAAACTTATTTTGTATTCTGTTGAGTATGTTGAAATTAATTTGACTGAAATGCTTTGCTGAATAAGATAGTAATAAATGAAATTAATCTCAAAATGTTCAGTTTTATAGTAAGGTTGAAACAGAGATATGAGGAATTGATTGAAAGGTTAAGCCTTTGAGCCATGAATACCGCTATGATTAGCTCATCTGGCCATACACAGCAAGTGAGATTGTAGCATGATGACCATTCAGGGGTTGTCCGTACATTGTCTATTGCTCATCGATCAATTTTTACATTAATAGGTATCTCCTTGACCCATTAACCCTTAAATTTGTTCAGGAATAATTTCAATTTTCTCATAGGAAATGTCCATTTGCAGACCAAGAGAAGACTATGTTTGAAAACTTACCACTGAAATGACTGGCTCGGTTATCCAGCCAGTTATTCCAGTGGTAAATTTACAAAAATAGTCTTCTCTTGATCTGTAAATGAACACTTCTCACGACCGCTGCAGGAGCCGTTTTTGAGTGATATGTGTGTTAACTGGTTAATCACTTGGTAGAGTTGAACCAAATTTGACCGGGTGTGTTCTCGGGTGATACTGACACTACAGAAATTGATTGGTCAATTTTTTAGGTGATAATCTTGGATCTTCGAAAGTTTTTCAAAATCTCAAAACAGATCTTATAACCCAATTTTAGCAAAAGTTAGCTTGGTAAACCCTCGGGTTGTGGGCTTCAGAATATTTGATTGGTCGATTTTTTGGTGATCATCTGAATTTACAAACATATGCAGGAAATCTTGTAAAAGCTTACTACTCATTCACCTTAGGGTTGACTTTAACCAAACTTTCGCTGGACTGTTATTTGAACAGTATTTTTCTTAACCCTTTGACACTCATATCAGCTAAAATGGCTTCTGCAATGGCCTTGAGAAATGTCCATTTTCAAAGACGTAAAATTAATTGTAATGAAAATATTATATAGGGGGCCACCTCAAAATATTCTAGTTTTGTTGCTTACATGTTGGTAATATAACATAATTTTAGAGCCATAAATCGTGTGCCAAATCGCCTAAATGCATCATCAATCTAGTACATTAATTCAACATTTAGGCTAAGTACTCGATAGAGATGACTGAGACTCGCGTGCCCGTGTGTTTGGAGTCGGAACCTTTTATATTACTATTTATTAGTAGCTCGTGATATCATGATGGGTACCCATTTGTGAATGTATTGTAGATCTGGAGACATGATGGGTGCCCATTTGTGAATGTATTGTAGATCTGGAGACATGATGGGTACAAGTTTTAGAATGTATTGTAAATCTGGAGTACCTGTTTTAGAACTGTGTTCTAACTGTGTAGAACTGACAATGATGCGAAATCCAAGATGGCCAGTAGCCATCTTGAAAATTGGTTTCCTGATGATAACTCCGTTACCGTTTATCGGATCGCTTTGAAACTTCATACGGTGGTGGAACTAGGCCTGGGGAATAAACCTATCGAAATCGACGATGATCCGAACTCCAAGATGGCCGCCAGCCACCAGCGGCCATCTTGAAAATTGGTTTCCGGATGATAACTTCGTTACCGTTTATCGGATCGCTTTGAAACTTCATGGAGTAGTGGGACTAGGACTGGGGAAGAGACCTATCGAAACTGACATTGATCCAAAATCCAAGATGGCTGCCAGCCACCGGTGGCTATCTTGAAAATTGATTTTCAAATGATAACTCTGTTACCATTTATCGGATCCCTTTGAAACTTCATAGGGTGGTTGGACTAGGTGTGGAGAAGAAACCTATTGAAATTGACGATGATCCGAACCCCAAGATGGCCACCAGCCATGGGCTGCCATCTTGAAAGTTGGTTTCTGGATTTCATTTATTGGATCACTTCCTACGGTCGTTGGAATATGTCTGGTGAAGAAACTTAGCGAAATTTGCGATAATCCGAAATCTAATATGGCTGCCAGTCAGTGGCAGCCATCTTGAAAATTGGTTTCCGGACGATACCTCCTTGACCATTTAACGGATCGCTTTGACACTTCATAAGGGTGACTGGTCTGATGGGGCTGAGGAAGAAATAAATATTTTTTGAAAGCTCTCATTCATTGGTTTGTCATCATGGTGGGTTATTATGTGCCGTTTGCAGAGCTCTTGTTAAAAGTTCTACAATTGTTTTCCAATTCTTAAATTTTATCGAATGCTTATATATCCAAATTATATTATATTATATAATTACTACAAACAGACAATGGTTTGAGGATGGCCTCAGTTAGATGTCAAGATTGCATGTCAGTCTACAATTTCAATATATCAGTCCATATAGAAAAATAGGCTTGTGATATCAGTATTTGAATAAAAAAAATTTTAAATTAGGTTGCAAACACGCATTCTGGCTGGAATGATGGAAATTTGTACTTAAATGCAGAAATTGATGTTGAAATGCACAAATTTTGTACTGAAATTTGTTAATTTTTTGTTAAAAGCAACGGTTTACAGAGAAATATATAAATTTTGACAGTTAATATGAATATCTGGGCTCAAAACTCTAAATTTGTAATGGAACCTTTCATCAAATATCAGCCAGTGTTTAAAATGCAACAGGAAACAAGATGCCTCCAGCGGAGTTTCTCTTGTTTGGGTATGCAATTACAAGAGGAATATGCATTATGTGGTAGAAATATATTTTCAAGTGTTATTTGAACAAGCAGCATCTAGGGCATGAGATGAACCAAATTTTATCGAGAGAACCTGATTGGGCTAATGTCTACCCTGGACGACCTGGGTTTCACAATAAGTGATTGGGGCACTGAAATGACTGGCTAGGTTGTCATGCCAGTCATTCTAGTGGCGCATTTTCAAAAGATCTTCATTTGTCGTGTAAATGGACAGTTCTCATGATCACTATCGAAGCTGTTTTGTCCGTCCTGACCATTACTCAGTTGCTGATGTGCACATGCAATGTGCTTCAGTTTTATGTGTGGCCACTTAATCCTTTAGCGGTCAAGCCGGCCAAAACCAGCCTCTGCAGTGGTCTTGGGACATGTCTGTGTGGACGCAAAGAGAAAACTATTTTTGAAAACTTACCACGGCAATGACTGGCTCAGTAACTGAGCCAGTCATTCCAGTGGTAAATTTTCAAAAATAGTCCGTATTTTGTGCAAATGGACATTGACTAAGCAAAACATTTGATTTTCTTGACCAATCCTGATCATTAACCCTTTAGCTCTCAAATTTGTTCAAGAAAATTTGAATTATCTCATAGAAAATGTCCAGTTGCAGACCAAGAGAAGAATGTTTTTGAAAATTTATCACTGGCTCGGTTATTGAGTGATAAGTTTTCAAAAATATTCTCAAGATTGGTTTACAAATGGCCATTTATCAAGATCTCTGCAAAAGCCGTTTTTGGCTGGCTATAGTGTTAAAGGGTTAAAGAATTCACCAAAATGCATGGACATGTAAACATTGGAGAAAGCTAGGTGATAATGACCACGATACATGTACTGTAAATTCTTATCAATATCTTATAATGGCACCACAGCAAGTGAGGTTGATACGTTTGTTATATTTCATATATCAGATCCATGTCCCTAAAGCAGCACACATTCTCTTCTAACATCAGTTAAGGTCAGTTGCAATTTATGACCTCCAGGTTAAAATCATATTTTCAAAGTCTCGCAACTGTTCTGATATTTACACCCGCACTCCCAGCTGGTGGCACAAGTATTTGCTTTACATGACTTACTGACCTAGCTAAAGATTAATTGCATTGGTGTCAAAGTAAAATTTAGTAAAATTGGTGCGGCTTTATTTACACAGGTGATTGGCTAAGCTGCGCCAACACTTATTGTTTGTGATTCTGGACTAATAGATTTCCCTATCAAAATAACAGTGGGTGGCCGAAGTCACAGGTGTGGCTGGATGGCATAGCATCAGCATGCTCTATGATGTTCTTTCTTTTACATCTTTTACAAAATTGTGAAAAATTATTTGAACAAAGTGTACTAAGTAAAAAAGTCTGATATCATGGTTTAAATCCACCTCGGACATGGTAATCAAGTCCCTTAACCTTTTGGTGGCTAAATTTTGTCAAGAATATCTAAATATTTGCTAATTCAGTGGTCATTTACAGGCCCAGAGAAGACTATTTTTAGGAATTTACCACTGGAATGACTGGCTCGGTTGCCAGACTTTCTGGTGGTAAATTTTCTAAAATAATCTTTTGGCATGCAAATGGACATTCCTTAATACTCTGCAGAGGCCTGTATTGGCCAATTTCGGCATGAAAGGGTTAATTGACAAGCCGCCTAAAGCCGGCCTCTGCAGTAGTCTTGACGAATGTCCATTTGTAGGCAAAAAAGGACTATTTATTTCTTAACAATTTATCACTGGAATGTTTGGCTCATCCCAGTCACTCCAGTGGTAAATTTTCAAAAATATTCATGTTTTCGTCTGATAATTGATATTCACGTTGCAAAAATCTCGATTTTCTTGAAAGATCTTTGCCTGTAAATGGTTAAAATAAAAGATATCTGTACAAATTTTGTTTTATAGTAATACAGTGCAGCTGAGAAATAACCTTAAAATGCTTCGAAGACAAAATAAAATGTACCCGCTATGGTTGAATATTTTGAACATAATCTGATTGGAAGCTATTGCTGCCTAAGGTCCAAAATATTCAACATAGCAATTTCTGCATCACTTTCAAAATTGTACTAGCTAACATGTTTCTGTTTTTGTTTTGGGAACAGATTAACTCACTTATGAGCCCTACTGTAGTACTTATAGTGTATGTATATAATTATCAAGACCCCTTTGACACCTGAAATGACAGAAGTGTGAAGTAAGGTATATTCTATTAAATATTTTGAAATTAATTTGACTTGGAGCTGTTGCTTTTCTGTAGTTTCTGTCTTGAAATTGAGTGACTGGAATTGAGTGGATTAAGTTGTTAATGGTCAGGCTCTTAACCTAATATCTCACCTCTGCAGCGGTGGTGAGAAATGTACATTTGCAGGACAAGCAAAGACTATTTTTATTAAGCCCTACACAAAATGGAGCATGGCTTGACTTAGAGATCCAAATGACACCCGAGAATTAGGTATATTGTTAAAGTTTTTCAATATGTCGGATGCACAAGCCAAGGCTTTTAGCTGAACTATTACAACTGAAATGACTGGCTCAATAATGGAGACAGTCACTGGAGTGGTAAATTGTAAAATAGTTATCTCTTGGCTTGCAAATGGACATGTATTCACTAATCAAATATTTAGATTTTCTTAAACATGTCAAAATTTTTAATTTTCAAGCTAAATTAAAAGATGAACCGGTGTTCATTTTTCAAAAAATGTGGAGGAAGATGTTGCTCTCACAGACAGCAACATCATCAACCAAAATTGTTGTAAAATATACACCAGTTTCTATGCTATTGATGCAGTAACAGATAGAATATTGACATCAGAGTGGTAATGGATAAGAATGACTTATCATACCAGATAGCAATACATTAAAGAATTCTGCTTACATTCAGGAGTGGTTTTATCATCACTGCTAGTTGCGATGGGCATGTCAAATTCTGGAAGAAGTGTGAAGAAGAAGGAATTGAGTTTATTAAACATTTTCGTGCCCATTTAGGTAAGTTTTATATGATGGAATAGGAAATGACTACATATGGATAATCATAATATTGAATGGCATTCATAAGCTGTTCTTTTTAGTTGTGACTTGCAACTAGTATAATTCTGTGTCTGTTAGTCTGTCACATTTTTGTCTCGCCTGCAAAGCAGAAAGCGAGACATTTGTATCACTTTTCCAACAGCGACAACGTCAACAACGTTAGATTTTGCCTTCAGCAAAACTTCTTGGCTTAAATTTCAAGATCAGTGAATTCTATTGAAACATGCCTAGCTATATTGTTAGGTGATGATGCAGCATGATGATATTGAGGTCACAATGACAAAGCAGAGACCCGCGAAACACTTAATTCTGCAGAATTCTTGTTTATATGTCTGACAAAATTTCCTACGGTGCAAGTTCCTGCAATTATAGCGTGTTTGCACATGTTTCTTGAATGACCTGATTTCAACACAGCTTTGATCTAATGATCTTAGTGTGGTAAACTTCAACACTTCTAATGGGAATTTGGATTGAGCAATTTACCTGGATTTCCAAGTATGTCCCGAAAATTGCTAACAATTTTACTCCTAAAATGCTTGGGCACAATTTATACTTTTAAAACTTAAATTTCTATTTCTATAGGCCTCAACACATTGTTACATGTAGGACATGGGTTACTTGAAATGCCAGGTGAGCGAGACAGGCCCAAATGGTCCTTGTTGTTTGACCAAGTATTAGCATGGGTGTGTGTATGTTTTACTATGCTTAGACAATATTAAGCTACAGTTCTTACACCATTTTTTAGGAAATGTGGAGGATCTGGCTCTGAGTTGCAATGAGGAACTTTGTTGTACAGTCTCAAATGACAAGTCCATCAAAGTTTTTGATGTGGTCAATTTTGGTAAGTAACTCTTATTAAGCCTTTAACACTCACGCCGGCTAAAAACTACTTTGCAAACCAAAGAGAAGACTATCTTTGAAAATGTCTCACTGGAATGACTGGCTTGATAACCGAGCCAGTGATTCCAGGGATAAATTTTGAGAACATAAATTCTATTTTCTTGAACAAATTTGAGGGATAAAGGTTTAATGTGTCTGATGTTGATGCAATGAACTATTTTATCTGCTTACATTTGAAGCTTTCTAGTTAAAGTTCCTAATGATTAATATTAGATTTGTCTTACTTTGTTGCCTCTGATGTACATCACAAGATGTCACTCACGTCATTGGGAATTCATTATGCCACCCCCCCCTTCCCCTATTAATATATGGAGATGGTGTATATAGCTTTTCCTTTTTCCATGTATTTGTTTGGTTGGATGTGTATGTTCAGGCTGATATCTCCATTTCTACTGACATGACTGAATAGCTATCTTGGTTTACTAACGACGTAGACATTGGTCTTTCACTTCAAGAGTATACTTACCTCCCTAATACTTTTGATATTGCTAAATATTGGCTTTCACTCAATAAACACTCAGATTTAAACAGTAAGGTGCCCCTACTGGGCAGGGAGTCAGAGCGTAGTCCGGCGGATGCCAGCCCCACCACCGCGCATGCGCAGACTAGCACTACCTCTTTGCTAGATTATTGGCAGAGAGATCACACATGTTTTTTTGTGCTATAGCTTTTTCGTACTCTTAAACTGTTTAAGTGGTGTTTGTTTGGAGTGTTAGTCACTTTTTTGGATGGCGGAAAGGAATACTTCGCCACAGGAGGACGTTGGACCTTTAAATCAGGTGACTTCTAGTAAAATTAGCGAGTTTTCTTCCCGGTGTATTGTGTTTCCGGGACTCGCGTTTACCGTGATAAGCGCCTTGGTTGGTTGGGTTATATCAACTCGGTGCTACCTAGGACTAATTTCTCTTTCTGTTTATGTCCACAGGTCTGTATGACGCTAGATGGTGACATCACAGTAGCAGAGATTTAGTTTTCTCTCCACCATGGTTCCATTTCCTACTAACACTGTTAGGTTATCTAACCAAAGAAAAATTATGTCCAGTGAGTTGGAGGCCTGGTATAAAGGTCTTCTCACTTTGCCCTCTTGATCCAATTCCTTCCCCATGAGGTGGAGAGAGTTAAGAGGCGTGCAGATGGTGGAGTTTCCGGTTCGTCACGTTGGATGGTTTGTCTATACAAAGTGTCAGGTATCTAGTTATTGATAATGTGGTGATGTTAATTATTGTAAACAAACAAAGGGAGATAATTAACATTTTTGCCAGAAAAGAGTTATCTATATGTATCTGATGGTTGTGTAGTCAACTTATCCATTCAGCATACAATTCGTCCTTGCACTTGGATGTTTTGTTGGGATCGAATTTTTCCTGTCACGGGATTAATGACGTCATAATCAGCCTGGCTATGTATTTATCAGCAATTCAAGCGCTATGCTGGTTTTTGATGTATATTGATCTTTATGATCGTTTTCCTTCTCTTTGAGTTGGATTGAGTTTCTAAGCTTAACTAGTTGCTCATACTCCTTGTCCTTTGCCCTGTTTCAGGGACCGGGTTGCGCGTCCTGTGGACGTTTTATGCATGTAAAGTTCTGGCCGCATCTGTGTTATCGATGTAGCCCTTGTGGTCCATTGATTAATTGTGACATATGTAAGCACTGGGGGGGCGAGTTAATGTCCGAATTCTTGTGCTGCTTACAGGCGACGGACAAGGTGGTAGAGGAGGAGAAGAAGAAGAAGCGGAAACGAGAGGTAGTAAGTAGGAAGGGTAAGGGGAAGGTCTCGTCCGCGGTGGATATGGAGACCTTCCGGACCGAGATGTTGGGAGAGATGAAGAGGACAATAAAAGATTTGGTTCCAGGGTTGCTTCGTGGCATGCTTCCTGGACCAGATCCTTTATTGTCCTCATCATCGGCTTCGGAGCAGGTAATCCCCGCCTCTGGATCGATTTTCCTTAGTCCGCTTCCGTTGTCCGACGATTCAGAGGTGGCCCCATTAGAGGGGGCGTTCCACGACCCTGGCAGCAGGCTTATTGCCGCGCCGATAGGGGACCGTGGACGGTTGTCGCTGGAACCCGCGGGCTGCTTATCAGTCCAGGGGTATCCGCACGCCGCGGTGGCCAGTACCTCCTATGGCACCGTTCCTGGTCAGCCCGGGTTAGCTCTCTTTGCTGACCCGGGGTCTAATCTTTCTGACCAGGGTGATGAGGATTACCTGCTAGGGTCGCCGTCTGACGACGTGGACATGGATGATGACGTTTGTGCACCCCTCGCGGGGAATACAGGCGCTTTTTTCCACGGTATTACTCACCCTGGAGTAAGGTCCGCGGTTCAGGTGGTGGCCCAGGGCGCTGCTGATGGCCAGCGGTACCGCATACCTCGGCTTGCCGAGCGTGTAGCTGGTGCTGGCCAGGCCCGTGGTGGGGCTATATATACCCCGCGCTCTACCGCGGTGCCTGCTCCTGGTCAAACCAGTGATATTCTCATGCCGGTGCTGTCAGGCCCGCATGTTTTCCCTGGCTTGCCAGGTGTATCAGCGTACCCGCCGTCAAGCTCTACTGCTTGCGCTCAGGAGGAAGACGAAGGACCCCGTCTTGTAGAGCGCTCGCAGTTAGCCACGGAGGAGGATTGGTATGACGCTTGCCAGTGGTTGGTGAGCGTTAGGCCTGATCTGCCCGTGGAGCAGTCGGCTAGCCACCGTGTTCACACGCCGTGGTTAGCTGGGAATCCAACTGCTAACGCTATGCCTTCTCTGCCGCTGGCGGAGCATGTCGTTGACATGTTCAAGGCGGCGGAGTCGTCCATTAACACGAGTGGACGTCTCGCGAAGGCCCCTCGCGAGGTGGCCAGGCGTTGTCGCATCGTGCCCCTGGACTACCAGCGGTACGGTGTGGTACCCAAGCCCAGCGTGGATGACCGCGCGGCTTTGGGTGAGGATACGCGGCCAGGCTCCCGTTCTGACGCGGGGGTCTTGTGCGCGAACGCGTTGCGTTCGGCGAATACCGCGTTGCGTGATGCGGAGGAGAGTGGGAGGGCTTCGATCGCCGCTCTGTCCCACGTCTCCCAGCTGTTACAAGGGGTAGTAACGGCATCCGCATCGCGCCAGCCAAGCCCGCTCGCGGTCCAGCGAACCATCCAGGATGGTATTAACCTGGCGCTGGACTGTATGACGCGGGCGGTGACCAGGAGTGTCCGGGCAAGACGCACGTTTGCCCTGGACAATCTGTGCCCGTCTCAGGACCTGTATAATAGGCTACTCCGTACGCCTATGACGGGTCCTGGTCTTTTTGGAGGTGAGGGATGTCGCCACCTCCAGGAGACGGTCACCCTGGTGAATAACCAGAGGGCGCTGCGCGAACAGTTTGAGGTGCTGCGTCGTGCTAACGTTCGCGCCGCGGCCCCTGCGTATCGTCCCCTGCAGGCTCGAGGTGGTGCTGGCCAAGTCAGAGGCCAGCCGCCGTCGCAGCGCCGGCCTCGGCCGCGTGCGATTCGGCCAGCAGTGAGGGGGGCGCAGGCTCCTCAGCCGCCGTCAGCCAGGCAGCCGCCCGTGCACCGAGGTGCGCGCGGGGCGGGGCGGGGCGCGCGAGGATCTGGGCGTGGTTATCGTTCCTGACAGGGCGCTTACCGCGGTAAGGACCACGCCGGTGTGTATGGCGACGGAGACAGTGCCGCTCTTGCATGCCTTGTGTCCACCGCGGTCCCTAGGTGGACCGGTGGGAGGCCGGCTAGCCGACCACATGCAAGAGTGGGAACGGTTAACTCAGGACCGTTTAGTCTTGCGATGGCTTTCCGTGGGGTATCATCCAGAGTGGATGACAGGCCCGCCGTCGCGACTGTCTCTGGTGCCAGTCTGGACTCCCATTCCGAGAGATCCAGATCAAAGGTTGTGTATCGAGGAGGAGATAAATTCCCTCGTACAAAAAGGAGCTATTCAGCCGGCACAAAGGTGTCCGGGCTTCTATTCAACCCTGTTCTTGGTAACAAAACGCACCGGAGGGTGGAGACCGATTCTCAACCTCAAGCCACTGAACAAGTTCATCGAGACGCCCAGTTTCAAGATGGAAACGGTGCGCTCGGTGTTGGCGGGGTTGGAGAGGGGGATGTGGACGGCGTCGATAGATTTGAAGGACGCTTATTTCCACATCCCCATCCACGGGAGTTTCTGTCGCTTCCTGAGATTTGCATTCCAGGGCAGACAGTGGGAATTCAGGGTGTTGCCCTTCGGAATTTCCACGGCTCCTCGGGTTTTCACCCGTGTGGTTCTTGCAATCACAGCATACCTCCGCAGGAGAAGCATAGCAGTCCACACGTACATAGACGACTGGCTGTTGAAAGCGCACACCCGGGAAAGTTTGTCGGCCAATCTGGAGATTGTTTTGAAAACTCTCACAGACTTAGGCTGGATGATCAATTTCCCAAAATCAGAGCTGACTCCATCCCAGAAGTTTGTTTACCTGGGGATGTTCTTCGATCTAGAGACAGGATATGTTTATCCTACTCAGGAGAGAGTTCAGAAACTCATCTCATTAATTCAGTCAGTGTGCGACAGTCGTCATGTCCTGGCACGGGTTTACTTGAGAATGCTGGGGTTGATGGTTTCATTGGAACCAGTCATTCCTCAGGCCGCCTTACGCAGGCGGCCGATCCAGTTATTTCTCATGACACAATGGACCCAGAGTACAGGTTCGCTGGACTCGAATGTGTCAGTGTTGGCGCCTCTCATTCACCACCTGCAATGGTGGTTGAAAACTGAGAATCTCTTGCCGGGGGTTTTGCTAACCCCTCCCCACCCTCAGGTGACTGTGTATACAGATGCATCGATGGAGGGCTGGGGAGCTTGCCTGGAAGAGTACACGATATCAGGGCTTTGGAATCTGGAACAGTCAAAGGAACATATAAATCTACTGGAGCTAAAAGCAGTAGTCCTGGCCCTGGAACATTTCTTACAGAAAGTTCAGGGCAAGATTGTTCTTATTCGTTCAGACAACTCAACAGTTGTGACTTACATAAACCGCCAGGGCGGAACGAAGTCGCCCAGTCTCTGTATGATGACATGGAAACTGCTTTGTTGGTGTCTGGATCACCAGATTACCTTGAAAGCAGTTCATATTCCGGGAAGGTTAAACCTGCTAGCAGACTCATTGAGCCGAAGGATGAGTGTTTTACCCACGGAATGGCAACTAAATCAATGTGTGGCGGATCGTCTGTTCGACCATTGGGGGAAACCCAACATCGATTTGTTCGCAACGAAGAAGAATGCGAAGATGACGACGTACGTCTCTCCGATTCCGGATCCAAGCGCTTTCGCAACAGATGCGTTAGCTATCAGCTGGGGGAGAATGTATGCATACGCATTCCCTCCAGCAATCCTGATTCCAAAAATTCTTCAGAAAATCAGACAAGAGGAATGCCAAGTGCTTCTGATCGCCCCGGATTGGCCAAGCCGATCATGGTATACGGATCTGCTGGACCTTCTGGTCTGCAATCCGGTTCCTCTGCCTCTGATGGACGATATTATCTTCCAGGGCAAGGCCCTTCACAACAATCCGTCAATGTTCAGATTGACTGCGTGGATGTTGTCAAGGAATCTAGAATTAAGGAGGGCTTTTCTGAGCAAGCAGCCATGTTTATGGCCAAAGCCAGGAGGGGGTCAACCTCCAGAGCATATAATTATAAAATCAACAGATTTGCAGAATGGTGCTCAAAAAGATGTATTGATCCAATGGATTCATCTATTCAAGTAGTAGCTGATTTCCTCTGTCACCTCTATGATGCCTATAGCCTCAAGCCTAACTCTATTGCTGGTTATAAGTCAGCATTAATGTCTGTTATTCCTTGCTTGGCTAAGAGGGGAAGTGATGAAGTAAATACATTAAATGTATTAATTAAAGGCATGGGCAATCTAAGACCAAGGAATCCTCCTGTGATTCCGTCTTGGAGTTTATCGCTAGTGCTTCAAGTACTAGGTGATATGCCTTTTGAACCACTTAGTTCCATTTCTATGAAACTATTAACACTGAAGACTGTGTTTTTAATTGCTGCGGCCTCGGCTAGGCGTAGGAGTGAAATTCATGCCTTATCAGCCGAGGATGACCGTTTTGTGGTTTCAGGGGAAGGCCTTAAGCTGCTACCTAGGATTAATTTCTTGGCTAAAAATCAGTCGTTGAAATATCCAGGTCAACCTATTATTTTGCCTGCTTTAACTAGATATGATCCTAATTCTAAAGCATGGTGTCCCGTCCGGGCGCTGCGCCGGTACAAACAACGTACGGCGGAGTGGCGCACCGACCAGTCAGCGTTATGGTTGTCATATATTGAACCCCATGGCAGGGCTTCTAAGGACACCATTTCCAGGTGGATTGTGGAATGCATTCAGTTTTGCCATAAATCCGCCACCGGGAAGCAGGTTGACGTGGCCAAGGCTCACAGTGTCCGCGGCGTAGTGACATCCACCGCCCTATTTAATGGGGTCCCGGTGGATGATATTATGTCGGTGGCTCAGTGGCACTGTGAGTCAAGTTTTACAGACCATTATCTCCGTGACACCTCTAATCCTCTCGCCTTGTGGATTTTGAAAAAATAACTCGGTTTATATTTTTTGAGGAGGGTTTTCCTCATTACTTATATATTTCACAATTAATTTATGGAAACACCCACTTTTTTGGGCCTGCATCAGTCTTTACCAATGGGAAGATGATGTCAGCAGCCATTTTCAACAAGGTCAGTCTTGTTCATGTGTTGTCCATTGTTGATTGTATTGTCACGTTACCCGTTATTAATATGGTGATGGTTTGTGTATTTGTGTGGTTCATTGTTGAGAGTTACGAAAATGGAGCTTTTTCGTCTCTGTCCTGTAGTACATGGCACTTGTACGTAGAGAGCGTATAGGACATTGAGGTCAGTCGACTCTTCCTCCCAGGAAGGAGGGGGGGGGAGCGCATATGACATTCGGTCATCTCTCATACATCGGTGGTGTTATCCGATGATTAGTCAAATCCTGACTGTTTTTTCAGACAGTTTCAGAAGTTTAAGTGCCTTAAACGCAGAAAAAGCGTATAGGGATGAGCTGGTCTTTTGACCTCGCCTCCCTCCCGCCAGATTCACTTTCGAATTCTGGCAATATCAAAAGTATTAGGGAGGTAAGTATACTCTTGAAGTGAAATAAACGAAATCTAGGATTTCTTTTTTCACGAGAGAGTTGATACTTACCTCCCTAGATACGGACCCGGCCTCTCCACCCCACAGAGGCTCGGTCTTCAGGCTCTTAATAGTTGCATGTGTGTCAGCCAATAATCTAGTCAGAGGAAGTGCTAGTCTGCGCATGCGCGGTGGTGGGGCTGGCATCCGCCGGACTACGCTCTGACTCCCTGCCCAGTAGGGGCACCTAACTGTTTAAATCTGAGTGTTTATTGAGTGAAAGCCAATATTTAGCAATATCAAAAGTATTAGGGAGGTAAGTATCAACTCTCTCGTGAAAAAAGAAATCCTAGATTTCGTTTATTTTATGACATCGACAGCATTTGTGACGTCATACTTTTGTCAAGGAAGTCTTGGTTTTTTAGACTCAATGATGAGTGTGTTCAAATTATGTGGTCCCTGAGATGGAATGAAGGGTAATAACGACATACTGGCGGTGTGGCCTGTGGTTGGCCGGGAGCCAGGGAAGCTGGGACCATTTCTAGCCAGATTCGTGTGTGCCGATCGACTCCATGGTGTGGAGATGGTGGATCCAGTGGCTTTCTTTTTGTTTTCTCCATATGGTGGAGTTGCTGTCCTCTGCAGGGTATGAAGAAGCTTATTTATTGTCAGATAAATTCCATGGTAACATATTTAGGGAAATTGTGTTACATTTCCAAATGATAACTCAAGATTGACTGAATGGATTTTCACTAGACTTAGGCGGAAGATCGCCCTCTGGAATACCAAGAGCCATATTGATTTTGAAGTCAAGATATCAATGTTACGGTAATGTTGACCCAATTATGAAAACTGTGATGCATTTATACTGATGATAAGTTCTGCGATCGAGAGTCACCAAAATTGAATAAGAGCATGCCCACAGAGGTCTAGTTCACGGTGACCCATTTATAGAGATTGTGTTGTTTTTCTGGATAATAGCTCAATTTCTCCTGAAAGGATCTTCACAAAATTTGGGCGGGAGAAACAAACAGTGATGATTGGGTATATTTTTATTTCTTACAATGCCTAGTTATAGTTATAGATGTTGGATGGTTGGGGGCCATTGCACACAGTTCTGTTATCCTCCTAAGCTTTCTAAGCCTGTTGGCTGAATGTTATATAAGACTTTATTGGAAGTTATGCTCACAGGTGACAAAAATCTGGTTATGTTTTCACTTTGATCTGCACAGGTGCTCGATGTTGAAACTGTAGGTGTGCAAATTATCTAATTTTTTGACCAAAGATTTTATGTCAAATAACTTTTAGTTAAATTTTGCAGTTAAAATCTAAAGACAATTGTAATAGTTATTGGCATATCTCCCATGCATCTAAGGTTAGCAAGCCTTACTGGAAGCGTTACGTGTCACAATTTGATTTAGTGTTATGGTCTAAAGCACACTCACAAAGTTCACATTTGTCATATGTTGAGTTTCTTGTATTTATCATTAAATGTACAATGTACATGCCATGCCAAATTTTATCACACTTTAGTAGAACCCTCACTTATTAGATTTACTGTTAAATGTCATAGCTTAGAAAATTTAATTTCAGAATGGTGTAGGTCTTGTCATTTGTATGTGTTTGTTTTATTTCAGACATGATTAATATGATGAAGTTACCTTATGTACCGGGCTGCTGTGGATGGCTGTATAAATCTGGTGATGCTCTGCCAGCTGTAGCCATGTAAGAACTCAGCAATTTACCAATAATGACATACACCTGGCTGTTAACCTATGGGATAAATATCTGGATCCATTCTCAGCTATACTCCACCCATTTCTATGGAAGGTCTGCCCACTGGTTACACATGCTAGAATGGACCTGTCCAAGTTTATGCATCCATCATATGACATCATATCACATCATAATTAACTGCATAACGTGTAGGATGGAGTCATAATCATGAATGGCTCTATATAGTGTGTGTTTAACGCTTAATAGTCCGGCACATTGTACAAATTGTATGTCTTTACCATTTAATGGATGGGCAGGGCATAGCTCAAATTGGAAAGGTCCATTGATTTGAAATGTTGAAACCTGAATTCCCAGTATCTAAATTTCAAGTAACTATATAGTTAAGGATGTTTTGAATATTTTGAAACTAAAATACGGGAGGGGGGGGGGGGTGTGGAATGTTGCTGCCTACGACTTTCTTGAAAAATTTTCTAATTTTTTAAACCTTGCTTTGTCATTTTGATTGTGACATCAGCTAACATGTGACATAGTAGATTATGACATCATATTATTATTAACTTGAGTGACAGATTGCAACCCTCTCTTATGTTTGATCTCTTGTCTACTAAAACTTGATTGTTCAGTAAAATTTGTGGATATACTATAATCAGTCTAGATTATTTTAATGCTTGCTGTATACATGTTGTACTACCAATTTATCTTGTGCGATTATTTGAATAAATCGAATCGTGAATTTATATAATTAAAAATTAAACAATCGAATAATCGTGAATAATTTTTGCTACATAAAATATTGTACAACCTACCTTTAATTACTTTTTAATATGATTGCTCGCGAAAATTGACACTTTACTCAGCGAATGTATGTCCTACTGGTACTAAGCTTGAATACATTGTTATCTATAATGTTAGGAAGCAGCATGTTGATACTGAGGTTACAAGGTCAACGGTCAAGGTCACTGTGACCTCGATACAAAACTGTTTTTTCAATGTTAAGCTTTTGCGTTTAGCAAAACTTCTTGCCTTATCTTTCAGGATTCGTTAATCTTATTGAAACTAAACTTAGATACATACATACCTATAATGTTAGGAAGCAGCATGTTGACACTGAAGTCACAACGTCGAAGGTCAAGGTCATCCTGAGCTCTACAAGACTGTTACTTTTCAATGTTAAGTTTTTAGGCTTTGCAAATCTTATCATATTATATTTCTGGATTGCTTAACCCTAATGGAACACAACTTTGGTACATGGTTGCTTATGCCAAGAGGATACAGGATGGTGACATGCAGGTCACCAGGTCAAAGGTCAATGATACATTTTCAAAAATAGTCTTCTCTTGACCTGAAAATGGGTGTTTCTAAACACCATTGCAGCTTTCGTCATTGATATGCTTGATTCAGTTTGGAACCTGAATGCAAAGAATCCCAATTTTCACATAACTATGCAGGTAAGCTGTTAAATATTTTGAAAGTAATTTTACTTGTGGCTGTTCCTGATTATGGCAGCAACAGTTCCGAGTCAGATTAGTTTCAAAATATTTAACAGAATATTTATTAAATTGTAAATACACTGTATGTATGTATGATTACTGTATTCTGCGGCTGTAGTAGTAGAAAGATCCTACAGCTGCAGTCAGTCCTTCTTCGCTTTTGCCCACTGTGTCTTGTCCTTAGCCAAAATCCTTAGCTTCCTCAGGTTCATTCTTGACTTTAGTGTACCTAATCCTGCTTTCTTGAGGTCAGCTCGTAGCACGCTTAGCAGATTTATACAATGACGTCCTCTCCTGGCTCTGTAAATTTGCTGGCTCCGAATAGGGCAAATTCCAAGGCTCTCTGTGCTGGTGTGTCTTCTGGTATCCTTAGCACATGGCCAAACATGGACCATCTTTGCTGGGCGACTTTTACAGACAGTGGCGGCGTTTTACACTTGTATAGTGCATCGTTGGAAATTATGCTCTCTGGCCATTGGTGTCCAGTGATGGTGCATAGGTGGTTTCTACTTCGAATAATACTTACCAGATGTACTATTATGATAATGTCTATTATCTAGTCTAGCTCAAAATAAACAATTAAAAACTCCGCACTCTCCTGGTCCTGCCCATACTGTGTCCGGGAATTACCATAGCCCCAGGTACCGAGTCAATTCCCAATCACAGTCAGATTCGTCTATTTTGCTGACTTTGAAAGTCACATGTTTTTTTAGCTCTAAAATTGCGCCATTTTAGCGGAATTAAGCGTGTTTAACGTTATCCATCGCTGGCTTCATGGAAGGAAAGGGAAAGTCATCACAAGGGCAGGTTGTATCAATCTAGAATTTATACATTCATGCCGTAATGACTGATTAAAATTTCCTTAAATTGGCATATTATTTTAAAATGGTAGCCATTGTTGGAGTCGCTCCGGTACTCGTTAACTGTTTAATCTTATTTGGGTACTCGGTTAATTTCTCTTGCAACTCGGTTCCTTCCAAGATGGATGCGCCCTTAGCCAAGATGGCGGCGCCCATGATTATCGTTTCGTTTTGGCTTGGCGTGTCTATGCACTCTGTTTTATGCCGATCTTTAGCTCTCGCTTCATTGACTAGGGTGTTTGTAGGGATCGGTGTTTATTTCTTGGCTATTTTAATGTTAGTTAATTACCAAGTCGTGTTTATAGAATTTTCAGTCAAAAAAGTTTCAAATATTTCCTGCCTAAAGACTTGATTATCTTTAATCTAAGAGAAAGTTAATGTTTCCAAGTAATTCTAAGTTACAATCAAGTCAATTGTGCGTGTTGCTCGTCATCGTATGTCAAGTGCAGCATTTTAATTCTTACTCTGTGTTCGCAGAAAGCCAAGAACCAGGACACGCTGTGTCAGAAGTGTAATCGGTTCATGAAGCGCAAATACTCGGGTCATCACTGTCTGCCTTGCGCGAAGTGCAAGGTTGGAAGTCCTTGTGATGTGTGTGCGAAGTGGTCGTCGGAGTTCGATCGTGATCGACGTGCGCATTTGGAGAGGATTGCGATGGATAAGGCGGCCAAGCTGGATCAGGCATCAGTAAAAGGTCTTGAAGAGCGTCTGAACGAGTGTATGGACTCAGCATTGGGTGTATGGGCGGCCCAGTTCAAGGCGATGTTTGAGTCTTTTCAGTCCATGGTCCCGGCAATGCAGGCTGGTGCAGGGTAACCTATCGGTGGTCCGGCCAGTTCTGTGGAGGGACAAGCACCTGTCCTTCCTCCAGTCTTGGCTCAAGAGCCGACGGCGGAGGAGGAAGATCTCCTGCTTATGGAAGAATCTGGCATGCCAGATCTTTCAGTAATGGTAGAACCGAGTACGTCCCAAGGGTCTATGTACGGGTCTGCCAGCCGGGTGGCGATTCGACGTTCCATCGGGCATATTTCACTCGGACTTCGCTCAACACGCATTGTCGGTGGAGCCATGTTTTTTGGTTCCCGGCGGCGTTAGGTGTGGCTCTCGGAGTACTGGTGCCGCAAGTAGTCGGGCTATGGATTTCATGTTGGAAGGAGTGGGGTCCATGGTTCTCAGCATGGGTCATCGGTGGCCTACTCATCTAAGGGTGAGAAGGAAGATGAGAATGGTAGTCCATTGATGGACGAATCCTCATTCTGCACCGAAGCTGAATGGGTGCAGGTCCTTGGCTGGATGTCCGACCATCTCAGGTTGGCATCGGATCAAGTATCTCAGCGTGATCCGGCGATGGAGCGGATGTCAGAGCGAGTGGCTAGCGCTCTGTCAAGTGGCTCTTCGGCCATGCTGAAGACAAGTTGGAAGTTGCGGCATATCATCTGGTTCAGCCATATTATGCATTGCCCAAAGGGGATAAGGAGTAGGGTCCGCTTTCCAGAGCAGGCCTATCATCAATATGCCCGGGTTCCACGGCATTCCATCAGGGAGAGAGAGGCATTGAATAGGCCATTGGCTGGTAAATCGAAGGGTCATTCTCGCCCCTTAGTTTCCTAGGCCAATAAGGATCCATTTAATGAGTTAACGCTCATTGAGGATGCGACGAGGGCAACTATGGCTGTACTCTCGCACGGCTGTACCGTCCTGCAGGGTATGCTGACGTGCGTGGCGGAAAGTGCCAGAGGCTGCTCCCGGGGTTGTCCGGGACACCATGCACTTGTCCCAAGAATGCCTGGCCAGGGTAATCACCAGATCATTGGCGGAGCGGAGGAGAATGGTTCTCGATTGTATAGAACCAGGACCTGAGATGAGGGCTGCGTTATCTTCTGCGCCTTTCATTGGTCCAGGCTTGTTCGGCGGCTCGGCACGACAAGCCTTATTCAAGGTTGCATCAATGGTCGCAGAGCAGGAAGTAGTCGGCAAGTCGTGGAAGTCGCAGAGGCAGCGCCAGAGATCGCCCTTCCATCTGTCTGGGCGTGATGCCCGATAGGCATCCGGATCACAGGGACCTCGCCGTTCATCCTCATACAAGCCCTCTAGTAAGAGGCCATATGATAGGACAGGAAGGGTAACGGTTCGGGTCGCAGCGGTTATCGTAAGGATAGCCGTGGCGGCGGTACGGGACTGTCATATTTCAAGAAACCGGAGGGGGGGGGGGGGCGGCCGTGGAGGATGGTCCTGACGGGTTTCCGGCGGGATCCGTTCCGGTGACGTCAGGTACGAACTGAGAATCGTCACCTAAGCGAATTAGCGTCTTATCGTGCAATATCGACCGCCAGCTGTGTGCAGATTCCTACCATCGGAGGCAGACTTCAGCTGTTCTCAAACCAGTGGGAACAGGTCGTGCAAGATTGTTAGTCTGTCAGTGGTTAAGAAACAGCTACGAACTGGACTGGCTCATCCGTCAATCGTTAGTTCCGTTAACATCGACTCCAGTTTGGACACCCGTTCCAAGGGAATCCGATCGGTTAGATGCCATTTGCTCAGAAATCAAAGATCTTCAGCAGAAGAATGCGATTCTTCTAGTCCGCAATCAGTCCTCCCTAGGCTTCTATTCGATGATGTTCCTCGTTCCGAAACGTACCGGAGGTTGGAGACCAATTCTCAATCACAAACCGTTGAACAAATTTATTCATTCTCCAAAGTTTCAGATGGAGACTGTAGCAGCGATGATGACGGGGCTGAGAAAAGGCATGTGGGCAGTATCGATAGATCTGAAGGATGCATATTTTCATATTCCAATGTCAATTCCTTTTCAGAAATACCTTCGCTTTGCATTTCAAGACAATGTTTGGGAATTCAATGCGCTTCCGTTCAGTCTGACCACAGCTCCAAAGTGGTTCACTTCACCAAAGTGGTTCTCGCCATAACTTCTTATCTTCGCAGGAGAAACATAGCTGTTCACACTTACATAGACGACTGGCTGCTGAAGGCGGGGAATCCAGTCACTCTGCGCAACAATCTTCAGGTAGTCCTAGCCTTACTAAAGGACCTAGGATGGATTGTGAATCTAGAGAAATAAGAATTGACTCCATTCCAGGAGTTTGTTTATCTGGGAATTTTCTTCAATCTCAAGGACGGTGTAACTTTTCCGGCGGAAAGCAGAGTCAAGAGTTTGATTGCAGTACTGGAGTCAGTTTCTCTAGGAGCCTTTCTGACGGCACGCCAATTTCTCAGAATACTGGGTTTACTAGTATCTCTAGAGAAAGTGGTTCCTTATGCGGCACTCAGGCGCAGGCCGATTCAGATGTATCTAATGTCATTCTGGTCTCAGAAAACGGATCCGTTATCTCCGAGAATTCCAGTAAAAGAACCATTGATATTCTACCTTCATTGGTGGTTATCAGAACAGAATCTCCTGCGAAGTGTTCCTCTACAACCTCCTCAACCACAGATGTCCATCTTCACAGATGCGTCGACGACGGGTTGGAGAGCGGTATTGGATGATCAGTCAGTGTCAGGGGATGGGAACGGACCAATGCGCAGAAACATACCAATGTTCTCAAATTATTAGCAGTGACATTAGCACTTCGAAAATTTGAGAGCTTAGTCCGAGATAAGATTGTCCTAGTCATGACAGACAACTCAACAGTGGTGTCTTATTTGAACCGCCAGGGCGGGACAAGATCACCAGAGTTGTGTATAATGATTTGGAACCTTCTGCTGTGGTGCCAAGAGAGGAATATTATTCTTCGGGCAGCACACATTCCAGGAAGATTGAACATCCTAGCAGATGCTCTCAGTCGAAGGACGGTTTGTCGTCCGACGGAATGGCAGCTCAACCAATCGGTAGCGGAGGTTCTATTCAAACATTGGGGCAAGCCAAATGTGGATCTATTTGCGATGAAACAAAATGCAAAGATGGTCACATACGTGTCACCGATCCCGGACCCGCTAGCCTTAGCATTAGACGCACCGACGATAAGTTGGAAGGGAATGTAGGCGTATGCTTATCCTCCAACGATTCTCATCCCAAAAGTTCTGGCAAAGATAAGAGGGGGTGTGTGCCAAGTACTTCTGATCGCCCCTCATTGGCCAGGCCGATCATGGTTTACGGATCTGCTGGACCTTCTGGTCTGCAATCCAATCCCTCTTCCAGACAGAAGAGAGCTAATCTCTCAGAACAAGGGTCTGTATCTCCACAACAGACCGGAAATGTTCAAATTGACTGCATGGATGTTATCAAGCAGCGTGCAATTAAGGGTGTCTTTTCTGAGCAAGCAGCGAAGTTTGCTGCTTCAGCCAGAAGAGGGTCAACCACAAGAACATATAATTATAGAATCAACAAATTTGCAGAGTGGTGTAAGGGAAGAGATATTGATCCCTTTTCTGCATCTGTTCAACAGCTAGCAGATTTTATCTGTCATTTATACGAAGTTGACAAACTTGTACCTTCAACCCTAGCAGCATATAAGTCTGCATTAGCTTCAGTCATTCCCAGTCTGGCCATTGTAGGAGTGGAGAATGACACTTTAAATGAAGTTATTAAAGGAATGAGCAATTTGCGACCTAGACAGCCAATTCCTATCCCAGCATGGAATCTATCTCTTGTTCTACAGGTTTTAGGGCATGCTCCCTTTGAACCAATTAGATCTATAGATATTAAACTGTTAACTAGTAAGTCAGTTTTCTTGGTTGCAGCAATGTCGGCGAGAAGGAGAAGCGAAATACATGCGCTTTCTGCCGAACAAGACTGTTTTGTCGTCACGGGTGAAGGTTTAAGACTACTTCCACGTCTTTGTTTCCTGGCAAAGAATCAGTCACTTAAATATCCAGGACAGCCGATCAATTTGCCAAGTTTAATTAGACATGACCCAAACTCTTCTGCTTGGTGTCCTGTCAGATGTTTGCAAATGTATAAGAAACGTACTGAGGAGTGGAGAGATGACCTGAAATCTCTGGTTATGTCTCAAAGCTCCTCATTTGCGCGCCTCAAAAGATACTATTTCTTGTTGGATAGTCGATGCTATTCAGATGTCGCACAAAATCGCTACAGGAAAGCAGATTGATCATGCGAAAGCCCACCAGGATTGAGCACTAGCAGCACCATCAGCCCTTTATACGGGTGTCTCATTAGAAGCGGTGATGTCTGTAGCACAATGGCATGCCGAGTCATCATTCACTGATTTCTACCTTCGCGACATCTCCAGCGCACTTAATCCGGTAGCCGTCGCCAATTTATCGAATGTTAACTAAAGCCACATCTGACCACTATTTCGCACATATCATAAGGTTCTTCCACATGCACTGAACAATGGCTATGCACATGATCCGAGGATGACTGTGGATTGGGCCGAACTCCTGTGATGAACAAGAAAAGACCAAGCACACAAAATGGTGAGTGTTTACATTAATTAAGTGACTAATATTAGTTTACTTACAGTCGATTTACCAGACTGAATAAGTATATAGTCTGGCCAAGAGTATCTTATTCTTTCAACAGACATTATACTCATTTGAATTTGAAAACCTATTCGATATACTGATAGTGTTTTTCAAAATTAGAAGTTGTAGTAGCTTCTTTGCACTCTACTGGACTGCCCTAGCTTAGACTTGGGGCTGACACGGACTGGTGGGTGTTGCTCCCTGTTTTGACAGCCTTCTGGAATTTGTGCGGACAAATGAGGGGGGGTTGCGCGGTCTAGACCATGGAATTTTAGCACTCTATGAGTCAGATAGCAGAACCCAACCATATGCCAGGGTTCTAGCCTCTTCACAACCTTCTCTGTCGGATAGTAGATGAGTGCTGGTTCAAGCCTCACCTCCCCCCACCGGTATTTCTTGGCTGTCGAAATCCGGAGTTTATCATAATAGTACATCTGGTAAGTATTATTCGAAGTAGAATCAAAAAAGCATCCGCTTTCGTTTCTACGAGAATTCTTAATACTTACTAGATGTACTATGGCCCTGCCTCCGTCGCCCCGCTGAGGTGAAGTTGAGCTGCTTTCGCTGTTTGTCAAGGCAAATATAAGACGAATCTGACTGTGATTGGGAATTGACTCTGTACCTGCGGCTATGGTAATTCTCGGACACAGTATGGGCAGGACCAGGAGAGTGCGGAGTTTTTAATTGTTTATTTTGAGCTAGACTAGATAATAGACATTATCATAATAGTACATCTTGTAAGTATTAAGAATTCTCGTAGAAACAAAAGTGGATGCTTTTTGATGCGGTGGCAGGCGTCAAGTTTGTCTAGAGCTGCCTTTGGAGCTGTCCAGCTGTTACAGTTATACATCATCAAGGATACGCAGATTGCATTGTATAAACGTGGTCTTTTTACCAAGGGCATCTTTGATCTTCGAATCCATAGCTTCCAGAAGGACTGGAAAGCTATGTTCCCCATGATGCAGCGTGCAGCAATGTCAGCAGTACTGCAAAGCAGTGAGTGAGCCCAGGACCTTACTTTTCCTCCATGGTTCGCCGCCACGGAGTGGATCCTCATTTTCTTTAGATTCATGCTTTGTAGACAGGTATATGTGGGTGAACTCTGTTTTGGAGTCATTCATAGAGATTCTCAATTTTTAGTTTGCTTGCAGCTATTGGGAGAAGTTCGTCAAGGGGTTTCTTTTCCTCATCTATAAAGTCCACATCGTCGGCATATTCTATCTCTAGTGGCATGCCCAGTACTGACACCGGGTGGGGGTTGGTCTTGTGGAATTTTCCTGCACAGATTTCAATGCAGCAGCCACGTAACAGGTGAAGAGCACAGGGGATAGACCATCTCCCTGTGGGGAGCCAATTGATGTCTCAAGCTCTACAGACTTCACTGACTTAACTCATACTCTCAGCTTGGTGTCTGCAAGCAGTACTCTCACTAGTCATAGCTCATCTTAGTTGCAACTGGCCTGGCGTAGTACTTCTAGGATCTTTGAGCGCTTAATTGTGTTGAAGGCTCGTGACATGTCAATGCTCATTTTGTGGAAATCCAAGTGTTTGGACATGACTACCGACACAAACATGCGTTGAGCCCATACATTGTCTGCGCAGCTGCATCCACGTTTGAAGCCACTGACATGATCCGGTGAAGTCGTCGATCTTGTCTCGGATGCGGCACAGAGTAACATTGGATAGGATTTTCCATATGCTGTTAAGGAGCACAATGGGCCGCAGATTGGCTGGGGGGGGGGGGGGGGGGGGGGCCAGGTGGCTTCATGGGCTTGGGTAGCATGATAAGGATGCCTTGGCCTACAGCGTCGATGGGAAGGTGGTGCATAAAAGCTGAATTGATTATGTGCGTGATCGGTTTTGAGATAATGTCACTTGCATATTTGAATGGGTCATTGCTCATGCCATCAGGTCCAGATGCATGTCCATTTTTCCGGGCTTTAAGTGCCTTCTCAACCTCTGCTGTATTAATTGGTGTTAGTAATGGCCTGAGGTCTCCTGAGAATGGTGATAGGGCTCATCATCGTGGTCAGTGAACTGTTCCTTGAACCATTCTCGAATTGCCTCGGCTTTGCCCTGGTCAGTCCCGAAAAAGTGTCCTTCAGAGTTGTGTACAGTTAGTGGTGGTGTGTAGTCAGCAACTCTCAGGGCTCGGGCAAATGTAAATACACTATGGACCTACAAATCGTATACTTTCCTGATGGACTTTTTGACTTCTGTGTGACTTATTTGATTATGATGTCGGCTACTTGAGTGACAGATGTGACATTGTGTTTGCCAATGTCATAATATGAGGAAAAGCATACAATGGACCTTTCCAGGTTTAGCTATGCCCAGCCCATCTCTAGCTAGGCTCTACCCATACCTCGCTCGTGTTGGGATCGATCGATCCTTGAACTTCCTAACTCATATTTCCAGAAAAATATGCAAGTAAGCTGTCGAATATTTTGAAAATAATTTGACTGGCTGCTGTTGCTGCCAATTCCTATTCAAAATATTCAACAGAATAATTATTAAATAGTAAAGCCATGCAATTCGTATAACGTGTCAGACTATTAAGCATTTAAGACGGACTAAATCGAGTTATTGATATTGTAATTGATTATGACGTCATCCTACACATCACGTAGATGTTTATGACATCATATGATGGATGGATAAACTGAAAAGGTCCATTCAGATAATTACTTTTAGACCTTAGCCACTTAGGCATTGGACCGACATCATTAGACTGTGATGTCAGCTAAGAACTAAGTAACATAGTTTGATTTTTGACATACTTGAATGAAAGATCTGATCCATGTATTGGACGTTGAGTTCAAGTTAAGAAGACAGGAGCCTGTTTTTTGTACCCGGTTTTGGTGTTCCCTAAGGTTGGCATTGAAGAATGTTTTGACTATATGTTATCTCCCTTGTAGCACCCTTGTCTGTACGTGTGTGTTGATGTTTTGTATGGTGTGGGGTGTGTGTGTGGGTTAGTATGCTATATTGATTAACATTATCACTTTAAAATTTGTTTTTAGCTCGGAGAAAGAATCGAACTGCATACATATCTATGATGGAAGAGGGTCCAATCAGCCATTACACAGCCTTGAAAAGCTTCATTATAAACCAGTTTCAATAATAAAGGTTTGTGACATTCTAGGGTGGTATTTTTCCCTCTGGTCAAGTCATTCGCTCAATAACTGAACAACATTAAATCAGACATGTTTCGTGGTTAATCAGTCTTTTTGGAACTAATATTGGCCACATGGTTACCTGTAATGCCAGGTTGCAATATGACAAAATTAAGGTCATGGTCAGTGTGAAGGTTTTGTTAATCTTTACAGAGGGATCCGCGTGTTGGAATCGATTTGAAACAAACCTGAATTACCATAATCTAAATTTCAAGGTAACTATACAGGTAAGCTGTTGAATATATCGAAACTAATTTGACTGTGGAATATTGCTGCCAGCAACAGTTCCCAGTAAAATAAGTTTCAAAATATTCAACAGGATATTTATTAAGTTGTAGATTCATCAAAGACATACAGTTAATACACATTTGTGACAGATTTTTGTAACTGAGTTGTAATTTGATGTCAGCTAGCAAATGATGTATTTGATTATGACACCAGATAGTTGAGCGACAGATGGGATCCTTCTATTCCCATCAACACATAACCTATTTTTATGTTAACCCTCTAACACTCATATCAATCAAAAATGGCTTCTGCGGTGGTCATGAGATATGTCCATTTGCTGACCAAGAGCAAATTTTTGAAAATTTACCACTGGAATGACTGGCTCGATAACCAACCAATCATTCCAGTGGTAAATTTTCAAAAATATTCTTGGTCTGCAAATGGGCATTTTCTTGGACATTTTAGGATATTGTGGTCATATTAAATCTAATCCCAGAAACTAACTGTAAAAGATGATGAGATTTTGCATGATACATATTCATATAATTAACCCTTTAATGGTCAAGCCTGCCAATAAATGGTGTGTGCAATCGTCCTGAGAAAATTTCTATTTGTAGGCCAAGCGTATTTTTTGAAAATTTAGCATTTGAGTTAATCGAGCTAGTCCTTCCAGTGATAGATTTTCAAAAATTATCTGTAAAATATTTATGCAAATGGGCATTGACTTTCTTGACGAAATCTTAACATTGAACATGTTAAAGAGTTATAGTATTATAGGGTAGATTTGCTTGAGGACATCATTAAATCTCATTTCTGCATTAACCCTTTCATAATTACAAACTAAACAGCAACTTCGTTATGACATGGAAAATATTCTGAAAATAATTTGCCTGGAGGCCAGCGCTGCCTTGTCAGCGACGGCTTCCAGTCACGTTATTTTCAAAATATTCAACAGCAGTCCTCAATAGTTGTTACAATAACATTAAGCTAGAGATTGCATCAGTGAAGGGGTTAAAGCAGCGTCTTGTTTCTAATACACTGTGTTGTTATATACTTGCAGTATAATCCTGTGCTTGAAGTGGCTGTCTCTGTGGATATGAGTGGTATGATTGAATACTGGACAGGACCCAAATCTGACTACAAATTTCCCAAGACAGTACTCTGGGAGTACAAGACAGATACAGATCTGTACGAGTTCATCAAGGTATTAAATAAATGTACTTTTTCTTCATTGTTATAAGCACCAACTTTTATTTAATTAGAGACTTAAATACTGGGTATAATGTGCATGCTGTTGAGAATGTGTGGACTTAGAAATGATTCAAAGCACAGGTAAAATTATATAAAGAAAGCTCAGTACTTCAGCCTCCTCAACATACAGACTGCTCATTATCACTGTTTGATTGAAGTACCGTGTGTTGCTTCAATGCTATGGCAAGAGCTCTGGTGCACTTCTGAAGGCCTTATGAGATATTGCTGTGGCAGTTTGATTTGGAACTCTGTTTGCTTATAACAATTTGTGTGCATGGATGCACTATAATATGTGTCTGCCATGTCTGGATGCATGTGCATGATTATGTTTATCTCTGCGGATGTGTCGGTGTGCTTTTGTTTGCATGAGCACATGTATGTGCTTATGTGTGTATGTGACTGCATGTACCCATACATGTGTACATTGATGTGTGTAATATGGCATTCATTTTGATAGTGGCGCTTTAGAAAGCTTTTGCTATCTTAGGTAGTAGTTAATGGTCAAGCCGGCCAGAACTACCCTCTTCAGTGGTCTTTGGGAATCTCTAACTGCGAGCCAAGAAAAGGATATTTTTACAATTTCGATAAACAAGCCAGTCAGTCCAGTGGTACATTTTCAGAAATAGTCTTCTATTGGCTCGTGAATGGAATTTTGATAAGCAAAATTGTTATTTCTTGACAGAACATGATCATTAAAGGATTAAATAGCATCACTTTACAGCAACATCACTTTCAAAACGAACGCAGAAATTATCTTTGATGAACCGATTTGATTATGTTTACAGACTTCATGAAACAATATGAAATTTACCTATAGAGATCCTATGCTGGATATAGCATTGACTAGATCCAGGTGATACACTCGAGTAACCAGTAGAACCTGTTCAGGAGGCCATCTTCCTATTGGAGCCAAATGATGGTGGCCTGGTAAGACAGGTGGTCAAAAGACCACCTGTCTATAGTGACTAATATAACAATCCATTTCTAGCTAAGCCCCGCCCATTTCTAGCTAAGCCCGCCCATTTCTAGCTAAGGCCCGCCCATTTCTAGCTAAGTCCCGCCAATTTCTAGCTATGCCCTGCCAATTTCTAGCTAGGATCTGCAAAATTTGCACGTGTGTGAGAGTTAATTTGAAACTTTGAAATATGAATACCCAGAATCTAAATTTAACGGTAACTATACAGGTAAGCCGTTGAATATTTTGAAACTAATATGACCTATAGTGGTTGCGGCCTATAGCAGCAACAGCTCCCAGTCAAATTAATTTCAAGGTCAACAGAATGTGTATTAAATTGTAAATTCACCAAATATATACAATTAATACATTTTCATGTCAAACCGTTCGATTTTCATTACGTGATTTTGTTGTTACCTATGCCTACATGTGACACTTAATTATGATGTAACTTGCTTGAGTGACAGATCAGATCGCTCAATTATTTGTGCTCCACATATTTTATTGTTATTATTTAAGTATACTCGCATACATACAGATCACTATATAATTCTTGTAAAATTTTACTTCATGTGTTGATGAATAAAATGGTTGTCATTGTATCACATTTTTCAGTGCAAGTGTGTACCTACTGGAATATGCATTTCACCAAATGGGAAGTTTCTAGCAACGATCGCCACAGACAGAAAGGTTAGTGAGTTTCTAAAGTCAGACATTGTTCACTTCAGGTGAGAGAAATCACAGATTTTGGACACCTACACAAATTCTTCCAAGATTCTCTATATGCTATATTTTATATAGTTTATTGCTTGAACCTGAAAGGTCAAATATGAGAAATCATTTACAATAATTATGCAAGACCATTGATGAAAATTTTGAAGCAAATTTGACTGGATGCTGTTGCTTCTTATAGCTTTAAATGGTTAAACCTGTTATTAATAGAAGGATCATTTTCTAGCTATGCCACACCCATTTCTACTATTTCTACCTAAACGCCGCTGACTTTATGACTGTTACAATCAATTTAAAACTTTTGAAATCTGAACTCTCCTGAAATTATTTTCAAGGTAATTATGCAGATAAAGTGTTGAATATTTTCAATGTTGCTGCCTATGGAAATAACAACTCCCAGTCAAATTACTTTCAAAATAGTCAACAGAACATTTATTAATTATCATTTATTAGTAAATTCACCAAAGACACACAGTTCATACACTTTAGCTATGGAATTTTCAATTTTTGTAAGGGTGCTACATGACATAACACCATCACGAAAATTGAAAACTCCATAGCTCAAGTGTATGAACTGTGTGTCTTTGGTGAATTTACAATTTAATAAACATTCTGTTGAATATTTTTTCAAATGTAATTTGACTGGAGACTGATTATGACCTCAGCTAACATGTGACATATTTGATTATGTCATCAGATACTTGACCGACTGATCAGATCCATCTATTACACTTTCCTGACAACATTGGACTTGATTCAACATTGACAAGTTATCACCTTTATCTGTTTACATCTGCATTTCAGATTCGCTTGTTCAGGTTTCTCACTGGTAAGCTGTCCAAAGTGTTAGATGAATCTCTGCAGCAGTTTACAGAACTTCAACAGGTAAGTCATGGAACCAATGTTGTCTTAGACACTTATAATGCAGTTAAATCACCTTTCCGCAATGACCGTATACAAAGGTAGCGAGTTGTGATATCAAAATTTGTGTTGATCTGCTATTAATTTGTTGTCATAACTTGGAGCTCGGGAGATCATCCTTATTCTGGTATAAATTTCAGGAGACTTGGCAGATCTGCTGAAAATAATTTTTGTTAGATAGAATCGTTTCCACAACATAAAGGTTACTCTTTAAATTATAATAATATCATGGATGAAAATCTTCTTTTTCGCTGATTTCCTCCTTTTTCAAAAAATTGTCAATTCTGTCTGGAAGGTCCAAAATAGCTGATTTTTTGCTCACCTGGCCTGACAGGCCAAGTGAGCTTATGTCGTGGTGACTGTCCGTCGTCCGTCCCTCCGTATGTCAACTTTTCCTTTGAACGACTTCTCAAGAACCGCCAGGCCGATTTCAATTATATATGGCAGGAAGCATCCTAAGGGCATAGGGATCCAGGTTTGTTCAAACAAAGCCGATCGGCCAATTTGGCCAACAGCCATCGTGGGTTTTGGCCGATTTTTAGAAACGTCTTTAAAAATCTCCGAAACCGCTTGAGGGATTGAAACAAACCTCATGAAATATGATCTTGGACAAGAGCTCAACCAAGTTTGTTCGAGGGAACTTGAGAGGTCCAATGGTTCTACTTTGAATAATACTTACCAGATGTACTATTATGATAATGTCTATTATCTAGTCTAGCTCAACATAAACAATTAAAAACTCTCCTGGTCCTACCCATACTGTGTCCAGGAATTACCATGGCCCCAGGTACCGAGTCAATTCCCAATCACAGTCAGATTCGTCTATTTTGCTGACTTTGGAAGTCGCATGGGGTTTTTTTTGCTCAAAATTGTGCAATTTTTAGAGGATTTAAGCATGTTATTCGTGATTCATCGCTGGCTTCATGGAAGGAAAGGGAAAGTCATCACAGGGGCAGGTTGTATCAATCTAGAATTTATACGTTCGTGCCGTAATGACGGTTTAAAATTTTCTTAAATTGGCACATTATTTTAAAATGATAGCCATTGTTAGAGTCACTCCGGTACTCGTTAACTATTTAATCTTATCCGGGTACTTGGTTAATTTCTCTTGCGACTTGGTTCCTTCCAAGATGGATGCGCCCTTAGCCAAGATGGCGGCACCCATGATTAACGTTTTGTTTTGGCTTGGCGTGTCTATGCACTCTGTTTTAGGCCGATCTTTAGCTCTCGCTTCATTGTCGGGGGTGTTAGTAGCGATCGGTCTTAATTTCCTGGCTATTTTAATGATTAGTTAATTACCAAGTCGTGTTTATTAGCTCACCTGGCCTGAAAGGCGAAGTGAGCTTATGCTGTGGCGACCGTCCGTCGTGTGTCCATCTGTCCGTCATCCGTCCATCAACTTTTCCTTTAAACGACTTCGTCTCATGAACCTCTGGGACGATTTCAATTATATTGGGCAGGAAGCACCCTTAGGGCATAGGGATCCAAGTTTGTTAAAATCGAGCCGATCGGCCAATTTGGCCGCCGGCCATCTTGGATTTCGGCCAATTTTAGGAAACGTCTTTAAAAATCTTCTCCGAAACCGCTTGGGGAATCGATTCAAAACTCATGAAACATCATCTAGGGAAAGACGTAAGCCAAATTTGTTCAAGAAGACTTGATTGACCTAATGGTTCCGTGGCCATCTTGGATGACGTAGTTTTCCCGTAAATATCTTCTCCAGAACCACTGAAGGGACCGGGCCAAAATTTGAGAGATATGATCAGGGACTAAGGACCATAAAAGTTTGTTCAAGGGAAGTTGATCTGTCAAAAAACATGGCCGCCGTGGGCCAATCAGAATGTAGCGTGTTTGGCGGCCATATTGGATTTTTTTATTTGATAGATTTTGAGGCCGAAATTGGTTCTATGTATGGTTTTGGGTATTCTGAGCTCAAATTTGCCATTTTTGAAACTGTCGAATAAACGGTTTGGCGACCGTCTTGGATTATTTTCCCGCCAAAGGCGCCCATACTAAAACAATGGGAAATTTAAAATATCTTCTTCTGGAGAACTACTAGGCCAATTTCAATTATATTTCGCAAGAAGCGTCCTTAGGGCATAGAGGTCCAAGTTTGCTCAAATGAAGCCGATCGGATAATTTGGCCATCTTAGATTTCAGCCGATTTTAGGAAATGTCTTTAAAAATCTCCGAAATCGCTTGGGAATCGATTCAAAACTTATGAAACCTCATCTAGGGAAAGACGTAAGCCAAGTTTGCTCAAGATGACTTGATTGACAGAATGGTTTGGCGGCCATCTTGGATGACATAGTTTCCCCGACTTCTCCAGTACCGGGGCCAAAATTTGGGAGATATGATCAAGGACTAAGGGCCATTAAACTTTGTTCAAGGAAAGTTGCCCTGTCAAAAAACATGGCCACCGTGGGCCAATCAAAATGTAGCCTGCGTGGCGGCCAATTTTGGATCTTTTTATTCGATGGATTTTGATGCCAAAATTGGTTCTATATATGTTTTTGGCTATTCTGAGCTCAAATTTGCAATTTTTGAAATTGTCAGATAAACAGTTTGACGGCCATCTTGGATAATTTTCTCGTCAAACACCCCCATGCTAAAGCAATGGGAAATTTAAAATGTCTTCTCGAGAACTACTAGGCCGATTTCAATTATGTTTGACAGGAAGCATCCTTAGGGCATAGGGATCCAAGTTTGTTCAAATGAACCTGATCGGTCTATTTGCCTGGCAACCATTTTGGATTTCGGCCAATTTTAGAAAATGTCTAAAAATCTTCTCCGAAACTGCTTGGGGAATCTTCATCTAGGCCAAGAGATAAGCCATGTTTGTTCAAGAGGACGTGATTGACCAGATGGTTTGGCGACCATCTTGGATGACCTAGTTTTCCCGAAAACGACTCCTCCAAAACCGCTGAAGGGATCAGGCCGAAATTTGGGCGGTATGATTAAAGACCAAGAGCCATTAAAGTTTGTTCAAGGGAAGTTGATCCGTCAAAAAAAACCTGGGCACCGTGGGCCAATCAAAATGTAGCATGTTTTGTGGCCATATTGCACTTGCAAAAATGTCCACAAACTCATTTAAACGACTACTAAACCACCCACCAACAATTTTGACAAAAATTGATGGTGCTTCAGGTGAGCGACACAGGCCCCTTCTGCCTCTTGTTAAATTTCACTGTAAAAAGTTTCAAATATTTCCTGCCTAAAGACTTGATTATCATTAATTTATGAGAAAGTTAATGTTTCTAAGTAATTTTAAATTACAATCAAGTTAATTGTGTGTGTTGCTCATCATCATATATCATGTGCAGCATTTTAATTCTTACTCTGTGTTCGCAGAAAGTGAAGGGGCAGGATACTCTCTGCCAGCGCTGCAATCGGTTCATGAAACAGAAGTTTGCCGGTCATCACTGCGTTACCTGTGCGAAGTGCAAGGTGGAAGTCCTTGCGATGTGTGTGCGAAGTGGTCGTCAGAGTTGGTGGCGAAGTTCAATCGTGATCGGCGTGTGCATTTGGAGAGGATCGCGAGGGACAAGGTGGCCAAAGGGGATCAGGCGTCAGTAAAAGGTTTTGAAGAGCGTCTGAACAAGCGTATGGACTCAGCCTTGGGTGTTTGGGCGGCCCAATTTAAGGCGATGTTCGAGTCTTTCCAGTCCACGATGCAGACTGGTGCTGGGCAACCTATCGGTGGTCCGGCCAGTTCTGTGGAGGAATGAGCACCTGTCCTTCCTCCTGCATCAAGGCGGTGGCTAGCACGGCTCCTCTCGGAGTTCTGTCACCTGCCGTAGTAGCGGCTATAGTCCCGGGTCCTGTGCTGGAGCCGATTGACTGCGGTGAATCCGTGTCTGGCGATTCGCTGGATACTGGAGCCGCAAGTAGTCAGGTTATGGACCCATTTCATGTTGAAAGACGTGTGGGCCATGGCTCTCAGCATGAATCGTTGGTGACCTACTCATACAAGGGTGAGAAGGAGGATGAGAATGGTAGTCCATTAATGGACGAATCCTCATTTTGCATCGAAGCTGAATGGGTGCAGGTCCTTGGATGGATGTCCGACCGTCTCAGGTTGGCATCAGATCAAGGAACTCAGCGCGATCCGGCGATGGAGCGGATGTCAGAGCGAGCGGCTAGCGCTCTGTCAAGTGTCCATGCCGATGCGCCCCTTGGACACGCAGACTTCCAACATATTGGAAGTTGCGGCGTACCATCTGGTTCAACCAGATTATTTGCTGCCCAAGCCCCCTAATGGGATAAGGAGTAGGGTCCGCTTTCCGGATCAGGCCTATCATCAATATGCCCGGGTTCCTCGGCTTTCCATCGGGGAGAGAGAGGCATTGAATAGGCTGTTGGCTGGCAAATCTAAGGGTCGTTCTCGTCCCTTGGTTTCCCAAGCTAACAAAGATCCTTTTAATGAGTTAACTCTTATTGAGGATGCGGCGAGAGCGTGGCGGAAGGTAGGGAAGTGCCAGAGGCTGCTCCCAGAGTTGTCCGGGACACCATGTGCTTGTCCCAGGATTGCCTGGCTAGGGTAATCACCAGAACATTGGCGGAGCGACGGAGAATGGTTCTCGATTGCATAGAACCAGGATCTGAGATGAGGGCTGCGTTATCTTCTGCACTCTTCAGTCCAGGCTTGTCTGGCGGCTCGGCACGGCAAGCTTTATCCAAAGTCGCGTCAATGGTCACAGTGCAAGAAGTAGTCGGCAAGTCGTGGAAGTCAACGAAGGGGTCTCAGCCTCAGCCCTCCTATAAGCAGTATCGGCAGGAGCAACAGAGGCGGTGCCAGAGATCGCCCTTCCGTCCTTCTGGCCGTGATGCCCATCAGGCATCCGGCTCTCAGGGACCAGGCCGTTCATCCTCATACAAGTCCTCTAATAAGAGGCTATATGAGGAGGATAGGAAGGGTGGCGGTTCGGGTCACAGCGGCTATCGTAAGGATGGCCGTAGCGGCGGTCCCGGACCGTCATATTCTAAGAAACCGCGGGGAGGCGGTGGAGGACGGTGCCTGATGGGTTTCCGGTGGGATCCATTCCGGTGACGTCAGGAACGAAGGGAGTCAAGGATCTTCACCCAAGCGAATTAGCGTCTTATCGTGCAAGATCGACCGCGAGCTGTGTGCAGATTCCTACCTTCAACTGTTCTCAAACCAGTGGGAACAGGTCGTGCAAGATTGTTTAGTCTGTCATTGGTTAAGAAATGGATACGAACAGGATTGGCTCATCCGTCAATCGTTAGTTCCGTTAACATCGACTCCAGTATGGACTCCCGTTCCAAGGGAATCCGATCGTCTAGATGTCATTTGCTCAGAAATCAAAGATCTTCAGCAGAAGAACGTGATTCATCTGGTCCGCAATCAGTCCTCCTTAGGCTTTTATTCGATAATGTGCCTCGTTCCAAAATGCACCGGAGGTTGGAGACCAATTCTCAATCTCAAACCATTGAACAAATTTATTCTTTCTCCAAAGTTTCAGATGTAGACTGTAGCAGCAGTTATGACATGGCTGAGAAAAGGCATGTGGGCAGTATGGATAGATCTGAAGGATGCATATTTTCATATTCCAATGTCAATTCCTTTTCACAAATACCTTCGCTTTGCATTCCAAGACAATGTTTTGCGCAAAAATCTTCAGGTAGTCCTGGCCTTACTAAAGGATCTAGGATGGATTGTGAATCTAGAGAAATCAGAGTTGACTCCATGCCAGGAGTTTGTATATGTGAGAATAGTTTTCAATCTCAGGGACGGTGTAGCTTTTCCGGCGGAGAGAAGAGTCAAGAGTTTGATTGCAGTTCTGGAGTCAGTTTCTCTAAGAGCCTATCTGACAGCGCGTCAGTTTCTCAGAATACTGGATTTACTAGTATCTCTGGAGAAGGTGGTGCCTTATGCGGCACTCAGGCGCAGACCGATTCAGATGTACTTAATGTCATTCTGGTCTCAGAGAACGGATCCGTTGTCTCTGAGGATTCCAGTAAAAGAGCCATTGATATTCCATCTTCAGTGGTCGTTATCAGAACAGAATCTCCTGTGAGGTGTTCCTCTACAACCTCCTCAACCGCAGATGCCCATCTTCACAGATGCATCGACAACGGGTTGGGGAGCAGTATTGGACGATCAGTCAGTGTCAGGGGAATGGGATTGGACCAATGCGCAAAAACATATCAATGTTCTCGAATTATTAGCGGTGCCATTAGAACTTCGAAAATTTGAGAACTTAATCCGAGACAAGATTGTCCTGGTAAGGACAGACAACTCAACAGTGGTGTCTTATTTGAACCGCCAGGGCGGGACAAGATCACCGGAATTGTGTATGATGATTTGGAACCTTCTGCTGTGGTGCCAAGAGAGGAATATTCTTCGGGCAGCACACATTCCAGGAAGACTGAACATTCTAGCGGATGCTCTCAGTCGAAGGACGGTTTGTCGTCCGACGGAATGGCAGCTCAACCAATCAGTAGCGGAGGTTCTTTTCAAACATTGGGGCAAGCCAAATGTGGATCTATTTGCAATGAAACAAAACGCAAAGATGGTCACATACATGTCACCAATCCTGGACCCACTAGCTTTAGCCCCTCATTGGCCAGGCCGATCATGGTTTACGGATCTGCCGGACCTTCTGGTCTGCAATCCAATCCCTCTTCCAGACAGAAGGGATCTGATCTCTCAGAACAGAGGTCTGTATCTCCATGACAGACCGGAGATGTTCCAATTGACTGCATGGATGTTATAAAGCAGCGTGCAATTAAGGGTGTCTTTTCTGAGCAAGCAGCGAGGTTTGTCGCTTCAGCCAGAAGAGGGTCAACCACCAAGACATATAATTATAGAATCAACAAATTTGCAGAGTGATGTAAGGGAAGAGATATTAATCCCTTTTCTGCATCGGTTCAACACGTAGCAGATTTTATCTGTCATCTATACGAAGTTGACAAACTTGTACCTTCAACCCTAGCAGCATATAAGTCTGCATTAGCTTCAGTCATTCCCAGTCTAGCCATTGTAGGAGTTCAGAACAACACTTTGAATGAAGTTATTAAAGGAATGAGCAATTTGCGACCTAGACAGCCAATTCCTATCCCAGCATGGAATCTATCTCTTGTTCTACAGGTTTCAGGGCATGCTCCCTTTGAACCAATTAGATCTATAGATATTAGACTGTTAACTATTAAATCAGTTTTCTTGGTTGCAGCAGCATCGGCGAGAAGGAGAAGCGAAATACATGAGCCTTCTGCCGAACAAGACCGCTTTGTCGTTACGGGTGAAGGTTTAAGACTACTTCCACGTCTTTGTTTCCTGGCAAAGAATCAGTCACTTAAATATCGAGGACAGCCGATCAATTTGCCACGTTTAATTAGACATGACCCAAACTCTTCTGCTTGGTGTCCTGTCAGATGTCTGAAAATGTATAAGAAACGTACTGAGGAGTGGATAGATAACCCGAAATGTCTGTGGTTATGTCTCAAAGCTCCTCATTTGCGCGCCCTGAAAGAGACCATTTCTCATTGGATAGTCGATGCTATTCAGATGTCACACAAAATCGCTACAGGAAAGCAGATTGATCATGCGAACGCCCATCAGGTCCGAGCACTAGCAGCAGCATCGGCCCTTTATAAGGATGTCTCTCTAGAGGAGGTGATGTCTGTAGCACAATGGCATGCTGAGTCGTCATTCACTGATTTCTACCTTCGCAACATCTCCAGCGCACTTAATCCGGTGGCCGTCGCCAATTTATCGAATCTTAGCTAAAGCCACATCCGACCACTATTTCGCATACATCGCAAGGTTCTTCCACATGCACTGAACAATGGTAATGCACACGATCTGAGAACGACCGTGGATTGGGCGAAGCTCCTGTGATTACAAGAAAGACCAAGCACTCAAAAATGGTGAGTTGTTTGCTTTAATTAAGTGACTTATATTAGTTTACTTACAGTTGAAATACCAGACTGATTAAGTAAATAGTCTGGTTCAAGAGTATCTTATTCATTGCAACAGACGTTAGACTCATTCCAATTTGAAAATCTAGGCGATATACTGATAATTTTTTCAAAATTAGAAGTTGTAGTAGCTTCTTTGCACTCTACTGGACTGCCCTAGCTGAGACTTGGGGCTGACACGGGTCTGGTGGGTGTTGCTTCCCCTTTCTGACAGCCCTCTGGAATTTGTGCGGACAAATGACGGGGGGGGGGGGGGGGGGAGCGCGGTCTAGACCATTGAAGTTTAGCACTCCATGAGTCAGATGGCAGACCCCAAGCATATGCCAGGGTTCTAGTCTCGTCACAACCTTCTCTGTCGGATGGTAGATGAGAGCTATTTCGAGCCTCGCCTCCTCCCACCGGTATTTCTTGGCTGTCGAAATCCGGAGTTTATCATAATAGTACATCTGGTAAGTATTATTCGAAGTAGAATCAAAAAAGCATCCGCTTTTGTTTCTACAAGAATTCTTAATACTTACCAGATGTACTATGGCCCTACCTCAGCCGCCCCGCTGAGGTGAGGCTGAACTGCTTTCGCTGTTTGTCAAGGCAAATATAAGATGAATCTGACTGTGATTGGGAATTGACTCGGTACCTGGGGCTATGGTAATTCCCGGACACAGTAGGGGCAGGACCAGGAGAGTGCGGAGTTTTTAATTGTTTATTTTGAGCTAGTCTAGATAATAGATGTTATCATAATTGTACATCTGGTAAGTATTAAGAATTGTCCTCGAAACAAAAGCGGATGCTTTTTTGATTCGCCGGCCATCTTGGTTGACCTACATGTAGTTTTAGCGAAAATAACTTCTCCAGAACCGCTGAAGGGATCAGGCCATAATATGGCAGATATGATTAGGGACTAAGAGAAGTTGATCCGCCAAAAAACATGGCCCCCGTGGGCCAGTCAAACTATAGCGTGTTTGGCGGCCATATTGGATTTATGTATTTGATGGATTTTGAGGCCGAAATTGCTTTTATATAGATTTTTGAGTATTCAAATCTCAAATTTAAAATTTTCGAAACTGTTGGATAAACGGTTTGGCGGTCATCTAGGATCGTTTTCCTGCCATAAGCTCCCATACTAAAGCAATGGGAAATTTAAAATGTCTTCTCGTGAACTACTGGGCCAATTTCAATTATATTTGGCAGGAAGCATCCTTAGCGCATAGAGATTCAAGATTGTTCAAAGGAACGCGATCGGGCAATTTGGCCGGTGGCCATCTTGGATTTCGGCCAATTTTTAGAAATGCCGCAAAATGTTCTCCAAAGCCGTTTGAAGGATCGTTTCAGAAGTCACGAAATATGATCTAGGGCAAGAGCTGAACCAACCTGGTTCACGGGAACTTGATTGACCGAATTGTTCAGCAGCCATCTTGGATGACCTAGTTTTCGCAAACACGACTTCTTCCCCAGAACCGCTGAAGCAATCAGGCCGAAATTTGTAATATATGATTAAGGACTAAGGGTCATTAAAGTTTGTTCAAGCGTAGTTGATCCTTCAAAAAACATGGCTCCGGTGGACCAATCAAAATATAGCGTGTTTGGCAGCCATATTTGATTTTTTTATTTGATGGGTTTTGAGGGCGAAATTGGTTTTATTAAGTTTTTTGGGGTATTCTGATCTCAAATTTGCAATTTTCGAAACTGTCGTATAAATGGTTTGGTGGCCATCTTGGATCATTTTCCTGCCAAAAGCTCCCATATTAAAGCAATGGGAAATTTAAAATGTCTTTTTGAGAACTGCTCGGCCGGTTTCAATTATATTTAGCAGAAAGCATCCTTAGCACATAGAGATTCAAGTTTGTTCAAACGAACCCGATCGGCTAATCGGGCCAGTGGCCATCCTGGATTTTGGCCGATTTTTAGAAATGTCATTAAAAATCTCTAAAACCATTTGAGGGATCAATTCAGACCTCATGAAATATGATCTATGGCAAGAGCTGACCCAAGTTTGTTCAAGGGAACTTGATTGACCAAATGGTTCAGCGGCCATCTTGGATGACCTCATTTTCGCAAAAACGACTTCGTCCCCAAAACCGCTGAAGTGATCAGGCCAAAATTTGTGATATATGATAAGGGACTAAGAGCCATTAAAGTTTGTTCAAGAGAAGTTGATCCCTCAAAAAACCTGGCCGCCGTGGCCTAAAGCGATGGGAAATTAAAAATGTATTCTTCTCGCGCCATCTTGGATTTTGGTCGATTTTTAGAAACGTCTATAAAAATCTCCAAAACCACTTGGGGGATCAATTCAAAACGCATGAAATATCATCTAGGACAAGAGCTGCAAGTTTGTTCAAGGGAACTTGATTGGCCAAATGGTTTGGTGGCCATCTTGGATAATCTATTTTTTGCCAAAACAACTCCAGAACCACTGAGCGGATTTGGCCGAAATTTGGGAGATATGATTAGACAGTGAGTGCTATTAAAGTTTTTTTCAAGGGAAGGAGCTATGTCAGAAACATGGCTGCAGTGGGCCAATCAAAATGTAGCGTGTTTGGCGGCCATATTTTTGTCCACAAACTCATTTAAAAGACTACTCCTAAACCACCCACCAACAATTTTGATAAAAATGCGTAGTGCTCCAGGTGAGCGACACAGGCCCCTTGGGACTCTTGTTTTGGTAGGGTATGTAACATTCCTCCTTTTCCTCTGACATTTCCTCTCGTTTATTCTTGGCCGTTCTCATTCCTGTCATATACAAAAATTAAGAATAAAAATATATCAAGCATTGGGATATTTACTGAGAATGAGTTACAATTCAAATGTTTATAGCCATCTGCCATGGGCCAGGTGATGGATTTCATATTCTGTCCTTTGTCATGCAAATGTGTTAACTAAATTTTCAAATTAAATTAAAGGATAAACTGGTGTTAATTTTTCAATAAATTTGGTGGGAGATGGTGCTGTCTACATTGTTGAAAAATGTACACCAGTTTCTTTGATATTGACACTATAAAAGATAGAAGATCAGAGTGGTAAGGGTTAGACCATTAACCAGTCTTGTTTTAGCCTCAAAGTACTAAAAATATTACTCATATCACTTAACCCTTTAATTGCCAACATTTTTAAAGAAAATTGTAATTGTAGCAGAACAAGAGATTGAAATTGATATTGATTTATAAAAATTAGATTTCTGTTAAGCTGGAAATGGACATTCCTCAAACACTGCAACAGAATCCGTTTTGGCCACCTTGACCGTTAATAGATTCATGGTGAAGAAAATCTCTGTTTAACTAGTGTCTATTTGCAGGCCAAAACAAGATTATTTTTGAAAATATATCACTGAAATGATTGGCTCCATTATCATGCTAATCGTTCCAGTGGAAAATTTTGAAAGATAATCTCTCAGTCTACAAATGGATATTTTCTATGTGAAAACTTAAGTGGTCTTGAAAGAATGTGGTTGCTTACTGTGCTTAATGCATTGCAGATGAAGCAGCAGTTGGCAAATATGGAGTTTGGGCGGAGAGTAGCTGTTGAACGGGACCTTGAAAAATGTGACGCATTCCACCATTGTAACATCAGTAAGTAAGTAACCCTTTGCTGCTCACATGCGGTACCAAGGGAGATAACTCATATAATATAAATAGCCTGTTATTGGATGATTATAGCTTTGAACTGTGGCTAGGAATTTTCTCCGTTCAAACATGTGATCAGATAAATGGTTACTGTCAGATTTAGGAGTGCAAGATTAATCGATATTTTGATATATATCGTAATTCTATCAATAATTACAAGTTCTTATGAAGCTATGCAAAAAAAATTAAAAATTCATGAACAATTTATCGCAGCATCTTGAATATTTTGAAATTATTTTGTCTGGAAACAGTTGCTGTCCAAGGCAGCACCAGTTTCCAGTCAAAGTAATTTCAAAGTGGAATCTGCAGTTGATGGCATGACATCACAAATCAGCATGCTTTCGGCGACTTGTACGTTCTGCATCATGTTCACCACCACCACGGGTGGGTGTGTGAGCACAGCCTAATGTAAACGTTGTCTCCTTATCCGCAATCATATGGGTATCTCACATAATAAATTTGTTTGGATTCTGCCAACTTTGCCTTTCTACCCCACCATAGCCCAGCCCCTCACCCCGGTGGTGGAGGCTAATATAAAGTGTCACACAATCCACAATCATATGCGATTGATGCAGATATAGACAGCGTTCTTGTTTGATACATTTGTTTTATTTTTATTTTATTAGTTTTTGATGAGAGCAGTAACTTCATATTATACTCAACAATGCTGGGTGTTAAAGGTGAGTGTGTCTGGTAAATAATATCCAATGAACATCGATCGCACACGCTCCAGAAATAGCCTGCATCTTATGGCCAAAAATGTTCTTGTTATCTAACCCTTTGATGGTCAAATGTAGGCAAGAATATATAGAACTTTTCTCTGAGAGTGTCCATTTGCATCGCAAGGAGATATGTTAGAAAACTTAGCTCTGATATTACTGGTTCAATGGAGGGATCAATCTGTCACCGAATCATCTGATATCATAATCAAAATATATGACATGTTAGCTGATGTCATAATCAATATGATGTATAGCTTTGTCACAAAACAATTGAAATGTCTGTTACAAAGTGTACAAATGGTATGTCTTAGAAGAATTTACAATTTAATAAACATTTTGTGCAATACTTTGAAAGTAATTTGACTGGGAGCTGTTGGTGCCATAGCAAATGCCCCTAGTCAAATTAGCTTCAAAATATTCAACAGCTTGCCTGTAGAGTTAGGTTAAAATTTTTATTCTGGGAATTCAGGTTTCAAAGTGTCAAATAGATTCCAACACGTAAGATGTAAGCAGCATTTAGCTAGAAATGGGAGGGGCATAGCTAGAAATGGGAGGGGCATAGCTAGAAATGGAAGGGGCATGGCTAAATCCATCTATTAACCCTTTAACCTTCAAATTTGTTCATAGAAAATGTTAATCTGCAGAGCAAGAGAAGACTATTTTTGAAAATTTACCACTGGAATGACTGGCTCGGTTATCAAGCCAGTCATTCCAGTGGTAAATTTTCAAAAATAGTCTTCTCTTGATCTGCAAATGGACACTTCTCGAGACCACTGCCGAAGCCATTTTTGGCTGATATGAGGGTTAAATGGTTACTAGTTCTTTCCAGTGTTACTGTGTTAATAAATAGTGAATTTTTACATCAAAACAAGTTCAATAAATTTAATATTGTAGTACTTGTTAATTGTCTGACTGCTGTAAGCCGCCTGACAATAATTTCAATGGTCCATACATCTGGACCTGCCAGATATTTTGGAAACAATTTAATTGAAAGTTGTTGGTAGCTAAGTCAAATTTTGTTCAAAATAGTCAGCAGGTCCGGAATTTAACCCCATGGAAAATGTAGTCTGCAGAAAATCAGCAGGAAGCTAGTTAACCCTCTAACCCTCGAACTTGTTCAAGAAAATTTCAATTTTCTCATAGAAAATGTCCATTTGCAGACCAAGAGGACTATTTTTGAGAATTTACTACTGAAATGACTGGCTCTGTTATCGAGCCAGTCATTTCAGTGGTAAGTTTTCAAAAGTAGTCTTCTCTTGGTCTGCAAATGGACATTTCTCAAGACCACTGCAGAAGCTGTTTTTGAATGATATTAGGGTTAAAGCATGTCTTCATCAAACCATAGATTCAGATATTGCATTATCACATCACTTGGTTGATGTTCCATGAAAGAATTGTTCTGTTTCAGTAATAAACCTGCACACTAATCGCTGCTGTCGGGTCATCGGTAAACCAGAGAATGCCAGGTTTCTCAGTATTCACTTATTTCAGGTAAATACCAGATTATAAAGTTAATGTTTTAAAATTATCCCTTGAATGGTCAAATTTGGTCAGGAAAATCAGATTATTTGTGTAGCAGATGTCCATTTGCAGACGAAGAGAAAGGATTACCGAGTCGGGCATTCCAATGGTAAATTAAAAAAAGTGTTCTCTTGGTCTGCAAATGGACTAATGGAAACGCTGGTTTTGTAATTTGTTAGACTTGTTTTGTTTTTGGCAAGTACTGAAAAAAATTACTTTTACGAGTCAACTTTTTCAGCCACTGCAAAGAAAATTATGTGTGACCTTGTGACATCAATGTGACAGATGCATCCACCGCTAGTCCGCTACTAATTCATTTTTCCAGAGTATCCATCCATCATCTGACCTCATGATGTCATAATCAGCTCAGCACGTGTATGATGACCTCACAATCATTACGTCACAACGGGTTCCATATAGACAGACCATCATCAAATCTCAAATAGTCCGACACGTATGAATTGTGTGTCTTTGAAATTCTTTGCTATTTAATAAACATGCTGTTGAATATTTTGAAACTAATTTTTTGGGAAATTAATAGTCAGAGTATTCAGAGATTGATTGACCCCAGCACGAACGTGGTGTGGGTGGAGCTGAGCTAGAGATGGGCAGGGCATAGGTAAAACCGGACAGGTCCATTACTGCATGTTTGCTTGGCTGTTGTTTATAGTATTATCTGAAACCAGAATTTCTGAATAAATATCTGTTAAATTTTACTTCATCTACCAAAAATTTCGGGTAGCAACAGAGCCCAGTCAAATTAGTTTCAAAATGTTCAACAGAATGTTTATTAAATAGTAAAGACATACAATTCATACAACAATGTTTAGTCTGTCATCAATTAAGCGGTCGTGATGAACTTATCTTGTTCATGACATGTTTGATTATGACATCATCCTACACATCACATAGTTGCTTGTGACGTCATATGATTGAAGGATAAACTGGAAAGGTTCATTGTTTCTGAGACAGACATACAGACATTCTCAAATGCAATGACACTATCCGTAATGATAATAATTTTGCATGGACACTTATTTGAAGACATTTTCTCAGTTATATCTATATATTATTGCAGACAGGGTTATTCACCCTGGCCATGCCATTGGGTTTTATAAAACCCTTCAATGCCACAGTTCAGGTACAACTAATTCGTTATGATATATTTTTTAAACTAACTGAATAACTTATAGGAGTGGACAGGCTTTGATTCAAGTTAAATAGTTAGAACATATTCAACAGCTTATCTGTAGGTTTTATATAAAATTAAATGTTGCTTACTGGTATCCCAGACACATGCCAGAGTTGGTGGATAAAATGGGGTTTTTTCATTTCTGCAGGGTACAGGAAAAGAGCAGAAGGCAGCCCCTGATTTACACAGTACAGCATCGGACAATCCTCTCTTAGCGAATGTCTTCTTTGACCCGATCCTCTTCTGTACAGCCTATAAAAAGAACAGATTCTATTTGTTTACGCGCAGAGAAACTCAAGAGTACGTTAGTTAATCAGAATAACTGTTTGAATGTTTAACTCTCAATCTGGCAAAAAATGGTTTCTGCAGTGGTTTTGAGAAAGTTCAATTTGTAGACCAAGAGTAGACTATTTTTGAAAATTTACCATTGGAATGACTGGCATGATAAGCAAGCCAGTGTTTCACTTCAAGAGTATACTTACCTCCCTAATACTTTTGATATTGCTAAATATTGGCTTTCACTCAATAAACACTCAGATTTAAAACAGTTAGGTGCCCCTACTGGGCAGGGAGTCAGAGCGTAGTCTGGCGGATGCCAGCCCCACCACCGCGCATGCGCAGACTAGCACTTCCTCTTTGCTAGATTATTGGCAAAGAGAACACACATGTTTTTCAGTCATAAGCTTTTCTTGCTCATTAACGTTGTTATTGGTGTTATTTTGGAAGTGATAAGACCTGATTTGGATGGCGGGAGGATACACTTCGCCACCGGAGGACGTTGGACCTTTAAATCAGGTGACTTCTAGTAAAATTAGCGAGTTTTCTTCCCGGTGTATTGTGTTTCCGGGACTCGCGTTTACCGTGATAAGCGCCTTAGTTAGTTGGTTTAGGTCAACTCGGTGCTACCTAGGACTAATTTCTCTTTCTGTTTCTGTCCACAGGTCTGTATGACGCTAGGTTGTGACGTCACAGTACCAGAGAATTAGTATTCTCTCCACCATGGTTCCATTTCCTACTAACACTGTCAGGTTATCTAACCAAATGAAAAATTATGCCCAGTGAGTTGGAGGCCTGGTATAAAGGTCTTCTCACTTTGCCCTCTTGTTCCAATTCCTTCCCCATGAGGTGGAGAGAGTTAAGAGGCGTGCAGATGGTGGAGTTTCCGGTTCGTCACGTTGGATGGTTTGTCTATACAAAGTGTCAGGTATCTAGTCATTGGTAATGTGGTGATGTTAATTATTGTAAACAATCAAAGGGAGATAATTAACATTTTTGCCAGTAAAGAGTTATCTATATGTATCTGATGGTTGTGTAGTCAACTTATCCATTCAGCATACAATTCGTCTTTGCACTTGGATGTTTTGTTGGGATCGAATTTTTCCTGTCACGGGATTAATGACGTCATAATCAGCTGGCTATGTATTTATTAGCAATTCAAGCGCTAGGCTGGTTTTTGATGTATATTGATCTTTATGATCGTTTTTCCTTCTCCTTGAGTTGGATTGAGTTTCTAAGCTTAACTAGTTGCTCATACTCCTTGTCCTTTGCCCTGTTTCAGGGACCGGGTTGCGCGTCCTGTGGACGTTTTATGCATCTGAAGTTCTGGCCGCATCTGTGTTATCGATGTAGCCCTTGTGGTCCATTGATTAATTGTGACATATGTAAGCACTGGGGGGGCGTGTTAATGTCCGAATTCTTGTGCTGCTTACAGGCGACGGACAAGGTGGTAGTGGTGGAGAAGAAGAAGAAGCGGAAACGAGAGGTTGTAAGTGAGAAGGGTAAGGGGAAGGTCTCGTCCGCGGTGGATATGGAGACCTTCCGGACCGAGATGTTGGGAGAGATGAGGAGGACAATAAAAGATTTGGTTCCAGGGTTGCTTCGTGGCATGCTTCCTGGACCAGATCCTTTATTGTCCTCGTCATCGGCTTCGGAGCAGGTAATCCCCGCCTCTGGATCGATTTTCCTTAGTCCGCTTCCGTTGTCCGACGATTCAGAGGTGGCCCCATTAGAGGGGGCGTTCCACGGCCCTGGCAGCAGGCTTATTGCCGCGCCGATAGGGGACCGTGGACGGTTGTCGCTGGAACCCGCTGGCTGCTTATCAGTCCAGGGGTATCCGCACGCCGCGGTGGCCAGTACCTCCTATGGCACCGTTCCTGGTCAGCCCGGGTTAGCTCTCTTTGCTGACCCGGGGTCTAATCTTTCTGACCAGGGTGATGAGGATTACCTGCTAGGGTCGCCGTCTGACGACGTGGACATGGATGAAGACGTTTGTGCACCCCTCGCGGGGAATACAGGCGCTTTTTTCCACGGTATTACTCACCCTGGAGTAAGGTCCGCGGTTCAGGTGGTGGCCCAGGGCGCTGCTGATGGCCAGCGGTACCGCATACCTCGGCTTGCCGAGAGTGTAGCTGGTGCTGGCCGGGCCCGTGGTAGAGCTATATATACCCCGCGCTCTACCGCGGTGCCTGCTCCTGGTCAAACCAGTGATATTCTCATGCCGGTGCTGACAGGCCCGCATGTTTTCCCTGGCTTGCCAGGTGTATCAGCGTACCCGCCGTCAAGTACTGCTTGCGCTCAGGAGGAAGACGAAGGACCCCGTCTTGTAGAGCGCTCGCAGTTAGCCACGGAGGAGGATTGGTATAACGCTTGCCAGTGGTTGGTGAGCGTTAGGCCTGATCTGCCCGTGGAGCAGTCGGCTAGCCACCGTGTTCACACGCCGTGGTTAGCTGGGAATCCAACTGCTAACGCTATGCCTTCTCTGCCGCTGGCGGAGCATGTCGTTGACATGTTCAAGGCGGCGGAGGCGTCCATTAACACGAGTGGACGTCTCGCGAAGGCCCCTCGCGAGGTGGCCAAGCGTTGTCGCATCGTGCCCCTGGACTACCAGCGGTACGGTGTGGTACCCAAGCCCAGCGTGGATGACCGCGCGGCTTTGGGTGAGGATACGCGGCCAGGATCCCGTTCTGACGCGGGGGTCTTGTGCGCGAACGCGTTGCGTTCGGCGAATACCGCGTTGCGTGATGCGGAGGAGAGTGGGCGGGCTTCGATTGCCGCTCTGTCCCACGTCTCCCAGCTGTTACAGGGGGTAGTAACGGCATCCGCATCGCGCCAGCCAGGCCCGCTCGCGGTCCAGCGTACCATCCAGGATGGTGTTAACCTGGCGCTGGACTGTATGACGCGGGCGGTGACCAGGAGTGTCAGGGCAAGACGCACTTTTGCCCTGGACAATTTGTGCCCGTCTCAGGACCTGTATAATAGGCTACTCCGTACGCCTATGACGGGTCCTGGTCTTTTTGGAGGTGAGGGATGTCGCCACCTCCAGGAGACGGTCACCCTGGTGAATAACCAGAGGGCGCTGCGCGAACAGTTTGAGGTACTGCGTCGTGCTAACGTTCGCGCCGCGGCCCCTGCGTATCGTCCCCTGCAGGCTCGAGGTGGTGCTGGCCAAGTCAGAGGCCAGCCGCCGTCGCAGCGCCGGCCTCGGCCGCGTGCGATTCGGCCAGCAGTGAGGGGGGCGCAGGCTCCTCAGCCGCCGTCAGCCAGGCAGCCGCCCGTGCACCGAGGTGCGCGCGGGGCGGGGCGGGTCGCGCGAGGATCTGGGCGTGGTTATCGTTCCTGACAGGGCGCTTACCGCGGTAAGGACCACGCCGGTGTGTATGGCGACGGAGACAGTGCCGCTCTTGCATGCCTTGTGTCCACCGCGGTCCCTAGGTGGACCGGTGGGAGGCCGGCTTGCCGACCACATGCAAGAGTGGGAACGGTTAACTCAGGACCGTTTAGTCTTGCGATGGCTTTCCGTGGGGTATCATCCAGAGTGGATGACAGGCCCGCCGTCGCGACTGTCTCTGGTGCCAATCTGGACTCCCGTTCCGAGAGATCCAGATCAAAGGTTGTGTATCGAGGAGGAGATAAATTCCCTCGTACAAAAAGGAGCTATTCAGCCGGCACAGAGGTGTCCGGGCTTCTATTCAACCCTGTTCTTGGTAACAAAACGCACCGGTGGGTGGAGACCGATTCTCAACCTCAAGCCATTGAACAAGTTCATCGAGACGCCCAGTTTCAAGATGGAAACGGTGCGCTCGGTGTTGGCGGGGTTGGAGAGGGGGATGTGGACGGCGTCGATAGATTTGAAGGACGCTTATTTCCACATCCCCATCCACAGGAGTTTCTGTCGCTTCCTGAGATTTGCATTCCAGGGCAGACAGTGGGAATTCAGGGTGTTGCCCTTCGGAATTTCCACGGCTCCTCGGGTTTTCACCCGTGTGGTTCTTGCGATCACAGCATACCTCCGCAGGAGAAGCATAGCAGTCCACACGTACATAGACGACTGGCTGTTGAAAGCGCACACCCGGGAAAATTTGTCCGCCAATCTGGAGATTGTTTTGAAAATTCTCACAGACTTGGGCTGGATGATCAATTTCCCAAAATCAGAGCTGACTCCATCCCAGAAGTTTGTTTACCTGGGGATGTTCTTCGATCTGGAGACAGGATATGTTTATCCTACTCAGGAGAGGGTTCAAATACTCATCTCGTTGATTCAGTCAGTGTGCGACAGTCGTCATGTCCTGGCACGGGTTTACTTGAGAATGCTGGGGTTGATGGTTTCGTTGGAACCAGTCATTCCTCAGGCCGCCTTACGCAGGCGGCCGATCCAGTTGTTTCTCATGACACAATGGACCCAGAGTACAGGTTCGCTGGACTCGAATGTGTCAGTGTTGGCGCCTCTGATTCACCACCTGCAATGGTGGTTGAATACAGAGAATCTCTTACCGGGGGTTTTGCTAACCCCTCCCCACCCTCAGGTGACTGTGTATACAGATGCATCGATGGAGGGCTGGGGAGCTTGCCTGGAAGAATCCACGATATCAGGGCTTTGGAATCTGGAACAGTCACAGGAACATATAAATCTACTGGAGCTAAGAGCAGTAGTCCTGGGCCTGGAACATTTCTTACAGAAAGTTCAGGGCAAGATTGTTCTTATTCGTTCAGACAACTCAACAGTTGTGACTTACATAAACCGCCAGGGCGGAACGAAGTCGCCCAGTCTCTGTATGATGACATGGAAACTGCTATGTTGGTGTCTGGATCACCAGATTACCTTGAAAGCAGTTCATATTCCGGGAAGGTTAAACCTGCTTGCAGACTCATTGAGCCGAAGGATGAGTGTTTTACCCACGGAATGGCAACTAAATCAATGTGTGGCGGATCGTCTGTTCGACCATTGGGGGAAACCCAACATCGATTTGTTCGCAACGAGCAAGAATGCGAAGATGACGACGTACGTCTCTCCGATTCCGGATCCAAGCGCTTTCGCAACAGATGCGTTAGCTATCAGCTGGGGGAGAATGTATGCATACGCATTCCCTCCAGCAATCCTGATTCCAAAAATTCTTCAGAAAATCAGACAAGAGGAATGCCAAGTGCTTCTGATCGCCCCGGATTGGCCAAGCCGATCATGGTATACGGATCTGCTGGACCTTCTGGTCTGCAATCCGGTTCCTCTGCCTCTGATGGACGATATTATCTTCCAGGGCAAGGCCCTTCACAACAATCCGTCAATGTTCAGATTGACTGCGTGGATGTTGTCAAGGAATCTAGAATTAAGGAGGGCTTTTCTGAGCAAGCAGCCATGTTTATGGCCAAAGCCAGGAGGGGGTCAACCTCCAGAGCATATAATTATAAAATCAACAGATTTGCAGAATGGTGCTCAAAAAGATGTATTGATCCAATGGATTCATCTATTCAAGTAGTAGCTGATTTCCTCTGTCACCTCTATGATGCCTATAGCCTCAAGCCTAACTCTATTGCTGGTTATAAATCAGCATTAATGTCTGTTATTCCTTGCTTGGCTAAGAGGGGAAGTGATGAAGTAAATACATTGAATGTATTAATTAAAGGCATGGGCAATCTAAGACCAAGGAATCCTCCTGTGATTCCGTCTTGGAGTTTATCGCTAGTGCTTCAAGTACTAGGTGATAAGCCTTTTGAACCACTTAGTTCCATTTCTATGAAACTATTAACACTGAAGACTGTGTTTTTAATTGCTGCGGCCTCGGCTAGGCGTAGGAGTGAGATTCATGCCTTATCAGCCGAGGATGACCGTTTTGTGGTTTCAGGGGAAGGCCTTAAGCTGCTACCTAGGATTAATTTCTTGGCTAAAAATCAGTCGTTGAAATATCCAGGTCAACCTATTATTTTGCCTGCTTTAACTAGATATGATCCTAATTCTAAAGCATGGTGTCCCGTCCGGGCGCTGCGCCGGTACAAACAACGTACGGCGGCATGGCGCACCGACCAGTCAGCGTTATGGTTGTCATATATTGAACCCCATGGGAGGGCTTCTAAGGACACCATTTCCAGGTGGATTGTGGAGTGCATTCAGTTTTGCCATAAATCCGCCACCGGGAAGCAGGTTGACGTGGCCAAGGCTCACAGTGTCCGCGGCGTAGTGACATCCACGGCCCTATTTAATGGGGTCCCTGTGGATGATATTATGTCGGTGGCTCAGTGGCACTGTGAGTCAAGTTTTACAGACCATTATCTCCGTGACACCTCTAATCCTCTCGCCTTGTCGGTTTTGAAAAAATAAATCGGTTTATATTTTTTGAGGTGATTTCCTCATTACTTATATATATCACAATTAATTTATGGAAACACCCACTTTTTTGGGCCTGCATCAGTCTTTACCGATGGGAAGATGATGTCAGCAGCCATTTTCAACAAGGTCAGTCTTGTTCATGTGTTGTCCGTTGTTGATTGTATTGTCACGATTACCCGTTATTAATATGGTGATGGTTTGTGTATTTGTGTGGTTCATTGTTGAGAGTTACGAAAATGGAGCTTTTTCGTCTCTGTCCTGTAGTACATGGCACTTGTACGTAGAGAGCGTATAGGACATTGAGGTCAGTCGACTCTTCCTCCCAGGAAGGAGGGGGGGGGGGAGCGCATATGACATTCGGTCATCTCTCATACATCGGTCGTGTTATCCGATGGTTAGTCAAATCCTGACTGTTTTTTCTTACAGTTTCAGAAGTTTAAGTGCCTTAAACGCAGAAAAGCGTATTGGGATGAGCTGGTCTTTTGACCTCGCCTCCCTCCCGCCAGATTCACTTTCGAATTCTGGCAATATCAAAAGTATTAGGGAGGTAAGTATACTCTTGAAGTGAAATAAACGAAATCTAGGATTTCTTTTTTCACGAGAGAGTTGATACTTACCTCCCTAGATACGGACCCGGCCTCTCCACCCCACAGAGGCTCGGTCTTCAGGCTCTTAATAGTTGCATGTGTGTCAGCCAATAATCTAGTCAGAGGAAGTGCTAGTCTGCGCATGCGCGGTGGTGGGGCTGGCATCCGCCAGACTACGCTCTGACTCCCTGCCCAGTAGGGGCACCTAACTGTTTTAAATCTGAGTGTTTATTGAGTGAAAGCCAATATTTAGCAATATCAAAAGTATTAGGGAGGTAAGTATCAACTCTCTCGTGAAAAAAGAAATCCTAGATTTCGTTTAATTCTAGTGATAAATTTCAAAAAATAATCTCTTCGTCTGCAAATGGACATTTTTTATATAAGATTATAATATTATTGAAGAAATATGCGGATTAAAGCATCAATTGTCATAGGAATTGCTGCTTTGTGTAACACATTCACACACGAATGCACAACCATGCGTAAAACTCAATGACTGTGGCTCCTTAAGAAAGATAGTGTGTGCATGCTGGTTTCAGGAGCTTACCTCTAGAAAGCATATATGGATTATCTTTAAATTTTGTATGTGGGTACTGTGTGTGAAGACTAATTTCAGAAAACCTGTCTATATGCACCAGAGTTATTTCACGTAAGAGTTTCAAGTTCATATAAAGTTTGCAGAGAATAAACCTTAAAAGCCTGAATTGATTGACTTCATATATAGGATGTTTCTTTTTAGTAATTATTCTAATTTATTTTCTTTTTTGCTGACCAGTAATAGTTGTTTTATTATTATATGACAATAGCACAATCAACATCATTTGATAGTTTTCTTTTCATTTCCTTTAAAGGAAATCTCACCTTATCTTAAACTAACCATTCATGTGATAGAATTTGCCACCCATAATCCATCCCTGACATTTTAGATTTTTATCAAGCCGCCGATGAAATATATTCAGGCTTTAGTCGCGAAATGTTGATACATTTCTACAGCCTATGATGGCTGTCACGATTTAATTTTCAACCAATCAGAAAAAACCTAGCGTGTCTGCCTCGGTATATATGCTCAGTCTAGAGGTGCCAGCTATAGCTTGGCAATGTGATATAAAAGCAGTCATACAGGTAAGCTGTTGAATATTTTGAAACTAATTGACTGGAAGTTGTTGCTGCTGCCAAATTAGTTTCAAAATATGCAATAGGATGAGTATTACATAATAAAGAATGTAATGCACTGACACTTACATGACATCACACACTATCGCTTGAGGAGACAAAATGGTGGCGATCACTGTTCAACATTTGCGAGATATTACAAAGCAGATAATTGTGATACAGATAAGGGAATGTGACAGGATATGAATGATATGGAATCTACAAACCATAATCTATCGGTGCAGTACAACATTGGAGATGAGATTAGCATCCCTTGAAGTGTTTGGTTTAGCTCTACATATAATATTAGCTTACATCTCAGGCTATTGGTACTAAACTCAGACACATGCTTGCCTATGTCAAGAGAGCACAAAGCGTTAACATTGAGATCACTTAGTCAAAGGTCACGGTCAAACAAGTAAAGCCCTTTGTGCCAAAATGCTGGGTCAGTGCCTGAATTTTTAGCAATACCATCAGTGTAGCACTGATGTCATTTATATGTAGGATTCACAGAAACAGTTCTTTATTTATCTATCTTTCAGGAGTGTGGTTGATAGAGATATATACAATGAGAAGCCATCAAAGGAGGAATTAGTGTCTGCTACACAGGTAAGTTAAATGTTCAGAACAGTCACAATAAAGCAGGCTTGCACAATTATGCAGTGAGCTTATGGCATGGCAACCGTCCGCCATCCATCAACTTTTCCTTTAAACAACTTCTCAAGAACCACTGCGTCGATTTCAATTATATTTGGCAGGAAGCATCCTTAGGGCATTGCGATACAACTTTGTTCAAATGAATGCTGTTGGGGTACTCAGATATTTTATTTGATATTGGCTCCTAGCTAATGGATAACACATCTGAGCTATGGCCTTATTTAATCCTGAAATCTCAGATATCAAGTTCCGCATTAAATTATCCCAAAAAAGAAGATTAGCTCATGCATTACGCCGATGCTGTCTAGCATATAGCAACCTCTTCCAAGCTGTGCAGCACCACCTCACTGTTCAGCTTGCCTACTCATTCATTGATAGACTATTTAGACAAAGAAAACGTTTCTTGCAGCACCATCTCACTGCATTTATTATATAGCTCCTCCAGAGCTTGTCTTACATCCGTGATATTGCAGCACCATTTCACTGCATAGATCCTAAATCATCAATGCCTGTCTGTTGACATTTTGATATCAGTATAGTATTGCAGCATCACCTCACTGCAATTTGTATAGCTACTCAATGCCTGTCTCTGACATTAGGCTTCCTGCAGCACCATCTCACTGCAGCACCCAGCTACTCAATGACTGCCTTTGACATTAGGCATCCTGCAGCACCAGCTGACTGCAGCCTCCAGCTACTCAATGCCTGTCTCTGACATTAGGCTTCCTATAGCACCATCTCACTGCAGCATCCAGCTACTCAATGCCTGTCTCTGACATTTGGCATCCTGCAGCACCATCTCACTGCAGCATCCAGCTACTCAATGACTGTCTCTGACATTAGGCATCCTGCAACACCATTTCACTGCAGCCTCCAGATACTCAATGATTGTCAATCTCACTGCATCCTTACTCGCAGCAGCACCTCCCATACTGCTGGCCTGGTATCGACAATTATTATAATGCCATATAAATCAACTGCCGTCTCCTTATAAGATGATTCTGCCCTTCCTGTCATGACAGGTACAGTACAGATCATAGTTAGCTTTACTTAAACGCATCATAAAGCGCGTTTAAAATGCGTCTAAATAGCGTCATTTTCTCGTAGTGATCTACTTAGACATAGCGCGTTTGGTAAAATCTCAAGATGCATCTTGAATTTTATCTTGACAGGTTAAATTTTGACACTACAGGTTTGACATTTTGAATGACAGGTTTAACTTTTTGCCCTACGCACTTGGTAGCGTTTGAAAATTTTCCAATAAATTAAGCGTGCCATCATTTCACATCAAGAGTATACTTACCACCCTAATACTTCCTAAATATCGACCTAGCTTCAATAATACTCGGAATTAAAAAGAAACCGCCCCCACTGGGCAGGTTACACAACTGACAGACCAGCGGATGTGCAGCCCAAACTCGCACATGCGCATAGTCTTGGTGGAGTGTTCCAGTTCATCAGATTGGATGGTTTGTCTATGCAAAGAATCAGGTATTCTAGTTAATGATATGAGGCACTTCTCTTATTTTGGAAAATAATTATATAAACTTTTGCCATTTTATCATTGTTTATCTGATGTTTGTGTAGCCTGAATATTCTATCCTTTCTAGTTAGGATGTTCTGGATATGAATACAATTCGTCCTTACACCTGGATGTTTGTTTCGGATCGATTTAATTTCTTTTTTGAAATTATGACGTCATAATCAGCCTTGCACTTTATTAACAATTAAAGTTTTGCCCAACGCTGGGTTTCTAATATCTGATAGGTGCTCTTTATGAACACTTTTTCCTCTCCTTTATTTTGGTTTTGAGTTTTCTAACCGTAACTAAAATACTCATTGTCTTCGTCTTCTGGACTGTTTCAGAGACCTGGTTGTCCGTCTTGTGGTCATTTCCTCAAGGAAAGATTTATCCCACATTTATGTTTCCAGTGTAGTCCTTGTGGCCCATTACTTAAATGTGATGTATGTAAGCATTGGGGGGGGGGCGATCTAATGGCGAATTTTTTATCTTTGCAGGCGAAGGATAAGATCGTGGAGGAGGAGAGGAAACAAAAGAGAGAGGTAACGAGTAAAAAGGGTAAGAGGAAAGCCTCGTCCTCAGTGGACATGGAGGCCTTCCGTAGTGAGATGTTGGGAGAGATGAAGAGGACAATCAAGGATTTGGTTCCAGAGTTGCTCTGTAGCATGCTTCCTGGATCAAACTCTTTGTTGTCCTCTTCATCTGCTTCGGAGTAGGTAATCCCCGCCTCTGAATCTGGTTTCTTTAGGCCTCTACCAGTGTTCGATGATTCAGAGGTGGCCCCATTAGAGGGGGCATTCCAGGACACTGGCAGCAGGCTTGCCGCGCCGGTGGTCCGTGGACGGTTGTCACTGGAACCTGGTGGCTGCTTATCAGCCCAGGGGTATCCGCACACCGCAGGTGCCAGTACCTCCTATGGCACCTTTCCTGGCCAGTCCGGGTTAGCTCTCTTTGCTGACCCAGAGTCTAATCTTTCTGGCCAGGAACGAGAGGATTCCCTGCTGGGTTCCCCTACTGATGTCGTAACCATGGACATTGATGTCTGTGCACCGCTCGCGGGGAATACAGGCGACATTGTCCACGGTTCTACTCACGCAGGAGTAGAATTCATGGATCAGAAGGTGGCCCGGGTTGGACCTGACGGCCAGTTGTTCCGCATACCTCATCTTGCCGAGAGTATAGCTGGTTCTGGCCAGGTCCATGGTGTGGCGATAAGCGCCCCACGCAATACCACGGCGCCTGCTCCTGGACAAGCCAGTCAGATTAACATGCCTGCTCTTTCGGGCCCACATGCTTTCTCTGGCTTGCCAGGAGTGTCAGGCTATCCAGCTTCTAGCTCGCCTGCGAATGCTCAGGAGGAAGACGAAGGCCATTGTAGAGCTTTCGCAGGTAGCCATGGAGGAGGATTGGTCAGACGCTTGTCAATGGCTTATAAGCGTCAGGCCAGACCTGCCCGTGGAACAGTCGGCTAGCCAGCGAGACCATGGGGCCGTGGTTAGCTGGTAAGTTGACTGTTAGCGCCATGCCATCTCTGCCGCTGGCAGAACATATTGTTGATATGTTCTCGGCGGCGGAGACGTCCATCAAGGCGCATGGACGTCTCGCGAAGGCCCCTCGCGAGGTTGCAAGGCACTGCCACATCGTACCCGTGGAGTATCAGAGGTACGGTGTGGTACCTAAGCCGAGTGTAGATGACCGCGCGGCATTAGGTGAAGACACGCGGCCAGGTTCCCGTTCTGACACAGGAGCGCTGTGTTCGAACGCATTGCGTTCGGCCAATACCGCATTGCGCGATGCGGAGGAGAGTGGGAGAGCATCTATTGCGGCGCTTTCTCATGTCTCCCAGCTGTTGCAAGGGGTAGTGACAGCATCTGCATCGCGCCAGCCTAGCCCGATAACTGTCCAGAGAGCCATCCAGGATGGAATCAACCTGGCTCTGGATTGTTTGACTCAGGCTGTGACCTGTGCCTGTCCCAGGACCTGTACAATATGCTGCTGCATACGCCTATGGCAGGTCCTAGTCTCTTTGGAGGTGAGCGATGCAAGTACCTCCAGGAGACGGTCACTCTGGTCAACAACCAGAGGGCGCTGCGCGAACAGTTTGAGGTGCTCCGTAGGGAGCGCGTTCGCGCAGTACCCCCTGCGTACCATCCCCTGCAGGCTCGAGGTGGAGGTGGCTATGTCAGAGGCCAGCCACCAGCGCAACGTCGGCCTCAGCCACGTGTGATTCGGCCAGCAGTGAGGGGGGGGCGCAGGCTCCTCCAGCACAGGCAGCCCCCCATGGCACGCGAGGATCAGGTCATGGTAATCATGCCTGATGGGCCGGTTACCATGGTGAGAACAACTCCGGTGTTTCAGGCCAAGGAGACAGTGCCACTCTTGCACTCCTTATGTCCACCTCTATCCCTAGGAGGTCCAGTGGGAGGCCGGTTGGCCCACCACAATCAAGAGTGGGAACGGTTAACTCAGGACCGTTTAGTCTTGCGATGGCTTTCAGTCGGGTATCTTCCCGATTGGATGACAGGCCCACCATCGCGACTGTCTCTGGTGCCAATCTGGACTCAGATTCCAAGAGATCCAGATCAAAGGTTGTGTATAGAGGAAGAGATTAACTCCCTCATACAAAAAGAAGCAATTCAACCGGCGCAAAAGTGCCCGGGCTTCTATTCAACCGTGTTCTTAGTAACGAAAAGCACCGGAGGGTGGAGACCAATTCTCAACCTCAAGCCATTGAACAAATTCATAGAGACACCCAGTTTCAAGATGGAGACTGTGAAATCGGTGTTGGTGGGGTTGTAGAGGGGAATGTGGACAGCTTCAATAGATTTGAAGGATGCTTATTTCCACATTCCTATAGCGAGGAGTTTCCGTCGCTTCCTGAGATTTGCATTCCAGGGCAGACATAGGGAATTCAAGGTGTTACCCTTCGGAATTTCCACGGCTCCTCGGGTCTTCACCAGAGTGGTTCTTGCGATAACAGCATACCTCCGCAGGAGAAGTATAGCAGTCCACACATACATAGACGACTGGCTGGATAATCAATTTCCAAAAATCAGAGCTGACTCCATCCCAGAAGTTTGTTTACCTGGAAATGTTCTTCGATCTAGAGACAGGATATGTTTATCCTACTCAGGAGAGGGTTCAGATACTCATCTCAATAATACAGTCAGTGTGCACCAGTCGTCATGTCCTGGCACGGGTTTACTTGAGAATGCTGGGGTTGATGGTTTCTCTGGAACCAGTCATTCCTCAGGCGGCCTTACGCAGGCGGCCGATCCAGTTTTTTCTCATGACGCAATGGACCCAGAGTACAGGTTCACTGGACTCAAACGTGTCAGTGTTGGAGCCTCTAATTCACCACCTTCAATGGTGGTTGAAGACAGAGAATCTCCTGGTGCGGGTGATGTTAACCCCTCCTCACCCTCAGTTAACGATGTATACAGATGCATCGATGGAGGGGTGGGGAGCTTGCCTGGAAGAATCCACGATATCAGGGCTTTGGAATCTGGAACAGTCAAAGGAACATATCAATCTACTGGAATTACGAGCAGTAGTCCTGGGCCTGGAACATTTCTTTCAGAAAGTTCAGGGCAAGAGTGTTCTAATTCGATCAAACAACTCAACAGTAGTGACTTACATAAACCGCCAGGGCGGAACGAAGTCGCCCAGTCTCTGTATGATGACTTGGAAACTGCTTTGTTGGTGCCTGGATCACAGGATTACCTTGAAAGCAGTTCATATTCCGGGAAGGTTAAATCTGTTAGCAGACTCATTGAGCCGAAGGATGAGTGTTTTACTGACGGAATGGCAACTAAATCAATGTGTGGCGGATCGTCTGTTCGACCACTGGGGGAAACCCAACATAGATTTATTCGCAACGAAGAAGAATGCGAAGATGACGACGTATGTCTCTCCGATTCCAGATCCAAGCGCTTTCACAACAGATGCGTTAGCTATCAGCTGGGTGGGAATTTATGCATACGCATTCCCTCCAGCAATCCTGATTCCAAAGATTCTTCAGAAAATCAGACAGGAGGAGTGCCAAGTGCTTCTCATCGCCCCAAAGTGGCCAAGCTGATCATGGTATACGGATCTGCTGGACCTTCTGGTCTGCAATCCGGTTCCTCTGCCTCTGATGGACAACATTATCTTCCAGGGCAAGGCCCTTCACAACAATCCGTCAATGTTCCAATTGACTGCATGGATGTTGTCAAGGAATCTAGAATTCAGGAGGGCTTTTCTGAGCAAGCACCCATGTTTATGGCAAAAGCCAGAGCATATAATTATAAAATCAACAGATTTGCAGAGTGGTGCTCAAAAAGATGTATTGATCCAATGGATTCATCTATTCAGGTAGTAGCTGATTTCCTCTGTCACCTGTATGATGCCTATAGCCTCAAGCCTAACTCTATTGCTGGTTATAAGTCAGCTTTAATGACAGTTATCCCTTGCTTGGCTAATAGGGTAAGTGATGAAGTAAGTACATTAAATATTTTAATTAAAGGCATGGGCAATCTAAGACCAAGGAATCCCCCTGTGATTCCGTCTTGGAGTTTATCTCTAGTGCTTCAGGTACTAGGTGATAAGCCTTTTGAACCACTTAGTTCCATTTTTATGAAAATGTTGACTGTTAAAACTGTATTTGTACTTGCTGCGGCCTCGGCTAGGCGTAGAAGTGAATTTCATGCCGTATCAGCCGAGGCAGACCGTTTGGTGGTTACAGGGAAAGGCCTTAAGCTTCTACCTAGGATTAATTTCATGGCTAAAAATCAGTGTTTGAAATATCCAGGTCAACCTATATTTTTACCAGCTTTAACTAGATATGATCCTAATTCTAAAGTATGGTGTCCAGTCCGAGCATTAAACTGGTACAAACAACGTACTCAGGAATGGCGGACGGACCTGTCAGCATTATGGTTGTCATATATTGAACCCCATGGCGGGGCGTCTAAGGACACCATTTCCAGGTGGATTGTAGAGTGTATTCAATTTTGTCATAAATCTGCCACAGGTAAACGAGTTGACATAGCCAAGGCTCACAGTGTCCGGGGTGTAGTGGCTTCCACTGCCCTATTTAATGGGTCCCTGTGAATGACATTATGTCGGTAGCTCAGTGGCACTGTGAGTCAAGCTTTACAGACCATTATCTCCGTGACACCTCGAATCCTCTCGCCTTATCGAGTTTGAAAAAATAATTAGGTGTACATTTTTTATGAGGTTTCCTCATTATTTATATATATCACAATTAATTAATGGGAACAACCACTTATTTGGGACTGCATCAGTCTTCACCACTGGGAAGATGATGTCAGCAGCCAAACTCTACAAGGTCAGTCTTGTTTTTTGTGTTGTTCATTGTTAATTGTATTGTCACATGACCCTTTGTTATTAACATGGTGATGGTATGTGTTCTATGTGGTTCATTATTGAGAGTATACAAAAATGGAGCCTTTTCGTCTCCTGTCCTATAGTACATGGCACTTGTACGTAGAGAGCGTATGGGACATTGAGGTCATTCAGTCTTCCTCCCAAGAAGGGGGTGTGGGGAGAGAGCGCATATGACATTCGGTCATCTCTCATCCATCGGTTTGTGTTAGCCGATGTTTGCATCTAATCCTGACTGTTTTCACACAGTTTCAGAAGTTTAAGTGCCTTAAACGCAGAAAAGCGCATAGGGAAGAGCTGGTCTTTTGACCTCGCCTCCCTCCCGCCAAATTCCCTGACGAATTCTGGTAATATCAAAGAGTATTAGGGAGGTAAGTATACTCTTGAAGTGAAATAAACGAAATCACGGATTTCTTTTTTCACGAGAGAGTTGATACTTACCTCCCTAATACGGACCCGGCCTCTCCACCCCACAGGGGCTCGGTCTTCAGGCTCTTGTAAGTTGCATGGTGTCAGCCAATAAATTAGTCAGAGGAAGTGCTAGTCTGCGCATGCGCGGTGGTGGGGCTAGCATCCGCCGGACTGCCCTCTGACTCCCTGCCCAGTAGGGGCACCTAACTTTTTTAATCTGAGTGTTTTATTGAGTGAAAGCCGATATTTAGCAATATCAAAGAGTATTAGGGAGGTAAGTATCAACTCTCGTGAAAAAAGAAATCCGTGATTTCGTTTAGCCCCTCGCAGGACCTGTACAATCGGCTTCTTCGGACGCCGATGGCAGGTCCAGGGTTGTTTGGAGGTGAAGGATGTCTGCACCTCCAACAAACCGTAAACCTGGTGAACAACCAGAGGGCACTGTGAGAGCATTTTGAAGTGCTCCGCAGGGAGCGTGTTCGAGCAGCGCCCCCTGCCTTCCACTATCAGCCGGCTAGAGGTGGTGGTGGCCTTGTCAGAGGCCAACCACCTACGCAGCGTCGGCCACGGCAATGACAGCGTAAGCCAGCTAGGGTTGGAGCGCAGGCTCCTCCAGCGCAACCCGCCAGACAGCCTGCGTACGGAGGTGCGCGTGGCGCTGGTAGAGGAGCGCGGGGTTCTGGTCGTGGGTGCCGAACCTGATGGTTCGCCTCTCAAAAAGACCACACCAGTGCTGCTAGGACAGCCACCAGAGACAGGGCTTCTCTTGCACTTCTCAGGTCCACCTCAGTCCTTAGGTGCACCTGTGGGAGGCCATCTGGCCTTCCACATGCAAGAGTGGGAGCGGGTTACTCAGGACCGCTCAGTCTTGCGATGGCTTTCAGTCGGTTACCATCCCGACTGGATTTCAAATCAGCCATCGTGCCTGTCTCTGGTTTGGATCTGGACTCAAAATCCAAGAGATCTAGATCAACGGTTGTGTATAGAGGAAGAAATTCAATCCCTCATACTAAAACATGCTATTCAACCGGCACAAAGATGTCCGGGTTATTATTCAACCGTGTTCCTAGTGACAAAAAGCCCTGGAAGGTGGAGACCAATTCTCAACCTCAAGCCTCTCAACAGGTTTATCCTCACACCAAGTTTCAAAATGGAAACTGTGAGAACGGTGTTAGCAGGATTGAGGAAGGGAATGGAGACAGCATCAATAGATCTAAAAGATGCCTATTTTCACATTCCCATTGCGAAGAGCTTTCGTCGGTTCCTGAGATTTGCATTTCAGGGCCGCCAATGGGAATTCAGGGTTCTCCCATTTGGTATATCGACGGCTCCTCGGGTCTTCACTCAAGTGGTCCAAGCTATGACGTCATACCTCCGCAGGAGACACATAGCAATCCACACGTACATAGATGACTGGCTGTTAAAGGCACACACTCAAAAAAGTCTATCAGCAAATCTGGAGATAGTTTTGAAAACTCTTACAGATCTAGGCTGGATAATCAATTTTCAAAAGTCAGAGCTGACTCCATCCCAGAAGTTTGTTTACCTGGGCATGTTCTTCGATCAAGAGAGAGTAGAAACACTCATCTCATCATACAGTCAGTGTGCAACAGTCGTCATGTCCTGGCACAGGTCTACTTAGAATGTTGGGGTTGATGGTTTCTTTGGAACCAGTCATTCCTCAGGCAGCCTTACGCCTTACGCCGGCGGCCGATCGAGTTATTTCTCATAACACAGTGAACCCAGAGTACGGGTTTCCTGGACTCAAAGTGTCAGTGTTGGAACCTCTTATTCACCACCTTCAATGGTGGATGAAGAGAGAAAATCTCCTGGCGGCGGTGACGTTGTCACCTCCCCACCCTCAGTTAACGATGTACACAGATGCATCAATGGAGGGATGGGGAGCTTGCCTGGAAGAAAACAAAGTATCAGGGCTTTGGAATCTGGATCAGTCAAGAGAACATATCAATCCGCTGGAAATGCAAGCAGTAGTCTTAGCCATGGAACACTTCCTAGAGAAGGTCAAGGGCAAGAGTGTTCTGGTTCTATCAGACAATACAACAGTAGTGACTTACATAAACCGCCAGGGCGGAACGAAGTCGCCCAGTCTCTGTATGATGACATGGAAACTGCTTTGCTGGTGTCTAGATCATGGGATTTCCCTGAAAGCAGTTCATATTCCAGGAAGGCTAAATCTATTAGCAGACTCATTGAGCCGAAGAATGAGCATTCTTCTCATGGAATGGCAACTAAATCAATGTGTGGCGGATCGCCTGTTCAACCACTGGGGCAAGCCCAACATAGATTTATTCTCAACGAACAAGAATGCGAAGATGACGATGTACGTCTCTCCGATTCCAGATCCGAGCGCTATCGCAATAGATGCACTAGCTATCAGTTGGGAGGGAATGTATGCATACACATTCCCGCCAGCAATCCTGATTCCAAAAGTTCTCCAGAAAATCAGGCAGCAGGAATGCCAAGTGCTTCTGATCGCCCCAAATTGGCCAAGCCGATCATGGTATACGGATCTGCTGGACCTTCTGGTCTGCAATCCTGTTCCTCTGCCTCTGATGCACAACATAATCTTCCAGGGCAAGGCCTTGCACAGCAACCCGTCAATGTTCCAATTGACTGCGTTGATGTTGTCAAGGAATTAGCAGTTAAGGAGGGTTTTTCTGAGCAAGCAGCCATGTTTATTGCAAAAGCCAGAAGGGGGTCAACCTCCAGAGCATATAATTATAAAATCAACAGATTTGCTGAATGGTGCTCAAAAAGATGTATTAATCCAATGGAAGCATCTATTCAGGTAGTAGCCGATTTCCTCTGTCACCTTTTTGATGCCTATAGCCTCAAGCCTAACTCTATTTCTGGCTACAAGTCAGCTTTAATGTCAGTTATCCCTTTCTTGGCTACTAGGGGAAGTGATGAAGTATATAATCTAAATACTTTAATCAAAGGCATGGGTAATCGAAGACCAAGGAATTCTCCAGTGATTCCATCTTGGAGTTTATCATTAGTACTTCAAGTATTAGCAGATAAACCCTTTGAACCACTTAGCTCCATTTCCATGAAAATGGTGATGCTTAAAACTGTTTTTCTGATTGCTACAGCTTCAGCCAGACGAAGAAATGAAATACATGCTTTGTCAGCAGAGCCAGACTGTTTTGTTGTGACAGGGGAAGGCCTTAGGCTTCTACCTAGAGTTAACTTTATGGCGAAGAACCAGTCTTTAAAATATCCTGGTTAACCTATAGTTTTACCCGCTTTGTCTAGGTTTGATCCTAATTCAAAGGCTTGGTGTCCAGTCTGCGCATTAACGTGTTATAAACAACATACACAGGAATGGCGGACGGACCCTAGTGCTTTATGGCTATCTTACATTGAACCCCATGGGAGAGCTTCTAAAGATACCATTTCTAGGTGGATTGTGGAATGCATCCAGCATTGCCCCAAAGCCGCCACGGGTAAAAACATGGCCAAGGCTCACAGTGTCCATGGCGTAGTGACATCCACGGCTCTGTTTAACGGAGTGCCGGTGGATGACATTATGTCAGTAGCACAATGGCACTGTGAGTCTAGTTTTACAAATCATTACCTACGTGACACGTCAAATCCACTTGCCTTATCGATTTTGCATAAATGTTAAACCTGTATATAAATTTGTAAATATTGTACATAAGGCCGTTGACTCACACTCAGTGCAATTTAGTGGGGGGAATCCCCGCTTTTCTGTACTGTACCTATCATCGCCAGCGGTGATCAAAGGGGAATCTCGTCAAAATAGGTTAGTCCTATATTTGGTGATGGTTGTTTTTTGTCACGTTTTTTATATTACTTACTAAAATGGTGATGGTTTTGTGTTCTTTGTGGTTCCATCTGAGAGTATACAAAATGAAGCTTTCGTCCGATGTCTTATAGTACTTTAGCACGAGTACATAGAGAGCGTATAGGACATTGAGGTCATGGCTCCCTCTTTAAAAGAGGGGGGGGAGCGGATGTGAAACGGTCATTACTCTCAACATCGGTCATGTTATCCGATGTCCAAATCATTTCCTGATTGTGTTTACATACGCAATTTCAGATGTTTGTTGTGCTCTAAAAGCAAAAGCTTGCTCTTCCAGGGATGAGCCGGTCTTCTGACCTTCGCCTCCCTCCCGCCGAATTCTCTTACGAATTCTGGCTATATCATGAAGTATCAGGGTGGTAAGTATACTCTTGAGGTGAAATAAACAAAATCACGGATTTCTTTTTTCACGAGAGAGTTGATACTTACCACCCTGATACGATCCCGGCCTCTCCACCCCACAGAGACTCGGTCTATCGGCGTTTTATGTTGCAATTAGGTCAGCCAATATTTTGAAATAGAATGAGTCGGCCCCGCGCATGTGCGAGTTTGGGCTGCACATCCGCTGGTCTGTCAGTTGTGTAACCTGCCCAGTGGGGGCGGTTTCTTTTTAATTCTGAGTATTATTGAAGCTAGGTCGATATTTAGGTGGTAAGTATCAACTCTCTCGTGAAAAAAGAAATCCGTGATTTCATTCAATTCCAACCGCGCTCGCCGAGTCCTATGGCTAGAAGCAAACGGGTACTCGGTTCCTAGTCTAGGCAGACCCGGTTATCAGTACACTTTTTCTCTGTACATGTATCTTGCGTGCTTTGCAAACTTTGAGCGATTCGTACAGCAGATTTTAACTTATTAACGTCAATTTGTGGCGGGATTTATCAGAAGATGTATTTAATTTAGTGTTTCTTCACGTGATTCCTCTAATTTCTGCGTTTTTATAGTGAAAATCTCGATATATCTAATGCCGAATGGACAATCGTGTTGAACTGGAACATCATTCCATTCTGATGGCATCATCGTGTATATATTTAACCTCGTTATCTTTGATTGGCAGAGATATTGTTGGAAAAGCCATCAATGGCAAATCTGATTGGTTGAACTAATGTCATGACACTTTGACAGTTGTGTACTATTAGATGCCAGTAAAAAAGCAACATAACCTAAACAAGGATTTCCACACTTTGGCTGTGATCTGGACAAAAACCAAGTTGGATCCAGATTGAGTACTAATTTTAATCTATGGATATATTGGAAACAAACTGGTCAGATTTTGCTCAAATTTTAACAAAAGGAGGTTGTGTGATCATACATTAAGATTTAACAACCTTGGATGCGATCAAAAGAAAATTTTAGGCTGTGGTTTACAATCTCTGATAACTTGGATCTATCTGACGATGGAAAGTAAGTGATAACTAGATTGTTTGGTCGATGACGTGTCATAGCAATCGACCACGTTCACTACTTTGACCTCTTTAGCCTACCCCACCCCCCGAGCAGGAGCCAAATGTATTACCAGAAATGTGGCTGCAATGCAACCATGAATCTCGACTTCGTGACAGCAATGAACTATGAAGATTGACTTCAAACATAAAATAAATTTAGAAGGCTTATCAACAAGAGGCCCAAGGACCTGTAATGCTATCCTGGATGGTGTATGGCAATAAGGGCTGCCAACAGAGAAGGCTGCTACTATGTCAAAAAAGGCTGCCTATATAATATACTGAGTATGTACATACCTATCTATCTATCTATCAAAACTATTTCCAAAATATTCAGCAGGTTGCCTGTATACCCTTATCTAATTTTCACTTCCTATTTTTGTTTTCAGATGAGGCGGACATAGAGGCGAACTGTCAAAATATCTCATCTGATGATGGTTGTTGCTAAGCACAGAATTATAAATAGGGATAAGTGTTAACAAAAGTAATTTTATAATGTTCAAGTTTCGGTATAAAACCGTTTTAAAACAAACATGAATAAAATAAATTGGTTGAATAATTTCAGTTTATTTCGTCAGATTTCTAGTCAACACATACTATAACATGCGAAAAACTACTGAATGTTTGAATCACATTCCATAAGGATTGAAAAGTGTAGATACAGAAAAAAAGAAATATAAAAATCATTTTGATCTTCATATTCAATATTGATTGTTGTTGTTGTTTGATATGTTGAAGCTTACAGCCATATGATCATTCCATCCAAGTTTCGTTGAAATTGGGACCCTAATTAAGGAGTAGGGTTTTAAATGGTTCTGGAGTTTTCAAAAAATCCAAATGGCCACCAAAAATGACCACACAAAATTATGAATAGAAGTTCTAGAGCCAACTACTACAGAATCCTTCCAGCCAAATTTGGATATAATCCACCAAGCGGTTATGGAGAAAATGCATTTTGGCAATTTGTGTCCAGCCAACTAGGGTTGCAATCTGTCAAGTGGTTAATGACGAGTAACGTTTTGACAATTTCTGCTAAATTTTTCATAAAGTCAAAGATTTTCACACAAAAATTAACCAATCAAAATTCTGTATGCATGTTCGGAAGCCGAAAGCATTAGGGTACTTCCAGCCAAATTAGCTTAAAATCCGCCAAGATGTTAATGTGGAGTGGCGTTTTTAAATATAAGTTGACGGATGGACGGCGGACAGCAGATGGTTGCCATGCGTATCAGTGACTTTGACCTTTTGGCCAGAACATCATTGTGTGATGCCGTGTATTTATAAGGAGGCATGTGTCTAAGTTTGGGACCCGTATGATTAACCAAACATGAGATATAAACAGAAAAGTTGAGCTAAACACAAATTGGAGGCCACCAGGTGACGTGCAGGGTATCACAATAGCTCGTTTTACTTCGTAGTTGAGATAAAAATGGCCTCTTGCACTCCATAGTAACCTACAACATTTGTTTGAATTCCATCCACCGCTTTCTGAGGAGTTGCATTACACAGACTGGCGCGGATCGCTGTGAAAAATCTGGATGTCATATGGGGAAATGATCTGTGTGAGCAGGGGTTAAAATTAACATGAGCTGGAGGTTAGCAGAAATTGACCAGGGCTACTACAACTTGTAACTGATCAACCCAATGGTAACAATTTGACATGTCAACCCTTTAATGGTCAAGGTGGTCAAACAATTCCTCTGCTGTGATCTTCAGAAATGTCGATTTGCAGAGCAAGACGACTATTTTAGAAAATTTACCAGTAGAATGACTAGCTCGATAATTGAGCCAGTCATTCCAGTGGTAAAATTTTAAAAATTGTCTTCCCTTGGTCTGCAAAGAAGATTTGAAGGGCTTCTATCTAAATGTAGTGGCTCATCTGGCTTAATTTAAAACTATAGAGAGGGTGTCAAATGATGTGCGAGAGTGTGGGCAGGACTATGGGAAATCTAGATAAATCTGGAACACCCCAACCTCTGACTACATAAAATAAACATTGTCAGCCAATCTGCAATCATATGAATAGCCCACATACCAAATTTGGTTGAATTCCACCTAACTGTTTTGGAGGAGATAGCATGATGGATGGACGGAGAGAAATGTATCCTAATTTTTTCAAAACATGGAGATAAAGAAAGGACTTGAGATTTTAAAGGTAGGTAGGTAATTAATTCAAAGTCATACTAAAATGTAATTTTCTTTCGGATTGAGAAATTAGGCTACCAGAAGCATTTGCCATGCCACATTGTTTTCAGGACTTGTCGGTGAAAGGGATAAACATAGCAAAAACTGGAATTGGCAAGAGGATAAAGCAGAAATTTAGATTCTCTAATAGATGGATCCACTTTTAGCTATACCCCAGCCATCTCTAGGTAGGCTCCGTCAATGCTTTGCGATTGCGTGTTTTGGGATCAATAAGTACTTTGAATCCTGAATTCCAAACTTCATGGTAACTATAGATACAGTTAACCTGTTGAATATTTTGAAACTAATTTCAAATAATTTGACTGGGGTCTGTTGTTAAATATTCAACAGAATGTTTACTAAATAGTAAAGACATACAATTTGTACAACTGGCTTAAACATTTGACAGATTTAGCTACGTCAGCCTACATATCATGTATTTCACTTCAAGAGTATACTTACCTCCCTAATACTCTTTGATATTGCTAAATATCGGCTTTTACTCAATAAAACACTCAGATTAAAAAAGTTAGGTGCCCCTACTGGGCAGGTAGTCAGAAGACAGTCTGGCGGATGCTAGCCCCACCACCGCGCATGCGCAGACTAGTACTTCCTCTTTGCTAATTTATTGGCTGAGAGACAACTCATGTTTTCTATGCTCATAGGCTTTTCCTTAATTTCGGAAAGTTTTGTCTGTGTAGAAGTTCTATTTCACCTGGATTAATATGGCAGAACATGTTACTACTCCAGAGGAGCGGCCAGGACCTAGCCACCAGGTGACTTCTAGTATATTTTAGCAAGTTTATCCCGTTGTGATGTGTTTCCGGGACTCGCGTTTATCGTGATAAGCGCCTAAAATAAATAGTTTATTTCAAAATGGCGCTATGAAATGCTAATCTCTCTTTGTGTTTATGTCCACAGGTATCTACCTAGGCGTGTTAGGACATCACATCATCAGAGAGTTTGTTTTTCTCTCCACCAAGGTTCCATTTCCTACTAACTTTGTTAAACAAAAATCTTTTCCCAGTGAGTTGGAGGCCTCGGATGAAGGTCTTCTCACTTTGCCCTCTTGGTCCACTTCTTTCCCCTATAAGGTGGAAAGAGTTAAGAGGTCATAATGATTGGTGGAGCGTCCGGTACATCAGATCAGATGGTTTGTCTATGCTAAAGACTCAGGTACTCTAGTTATGATATGAGGCATTTCAATTATATTTGACAATATTTATAAAATCTTACTGCCATTTATCATTGTTTATCTGATGTTTGTATAGTCTGTATAAACTATCCTGTCTAGTTAGGATGTTCTGGATATGATTACAATTCGTCCTTACACATGGATGTTTGTTTCGGATCGATTTAGCTTCTTATTTTTGAAGTTATGATGTCATAATCAGCCTTGCGCCTTACTATCAGTTAAAGGTTTTGTCCAACGCTGATTTATTATTATTAGCTTGGGTCTTTATGGCCCCTTCCTCCTTGTTTATTTCGTGTTGAGTTCTAATTCAATATCTGTAATACTCATTGTCTTCGTCCTCTGCCGTGTTTCAGAGGCCTGGTTGTCCTTCATGTGGAAGATTTATAATGGATAGATTCTTCCGCCATTTATGCTCCCAGTGCAGCCCATGTGGGCCATTGCTTAAATGTGAGATCTGTAAAGGTGGGGGGGGGGGGGTCCCAGAGTTGCTTTGTGGCATGCTTCCTGGTCCAAATCTTTCATTGTCCTCTTCATCTGCTCCGGAGCAGATAATCCCCACCTCTGAATCGGTATTATTTAAGGGACCTACCAGTTTTTTACCATGATTCAGAGGTGGCCCTAATAGAGGGTGAAATCCACTATAAGAACACTGGCAGCAGGCTTGCTGCGCCGGTTGTTCGTGGTCAGGTGTCGCTGGATTCTACTTCGAATAATACTTACCAGATGTACTATTATGATAATGTCTATTATCTAGTCTAGCTCAAAATAAACAATTAAAACTCCGCACTCTCCTGGTCCTGCCCATACTGTGTCCGGGAATACCATAGCCGCAGGTACCGAGTCAATTCCCAATCACAGTCAGATTCGTCTATTTTGCGCTTTTTCAAAGTCGTGTTTTTTAGAGTGCTCAAATTTTGCAATTTAAGCAGTTAATCAGTTGTGTTGGACGATTACATCGCTGGATTCATGGAGGAACTCGGGAAATCATCACAGGGGCAGGTTGTATCAATCTAGAATTTATACATTCGTGCCATAATGACTGTTTGAAATTTCCTTAAATTGGCACATTTTTTATAATGTTAGCCATTGTTGGAGTCGCTTCTGTACCCGTTGACTTTTAGTTTTAATTCGGGTACTCGGTTAAATTTCTCTTGCGACTCGGTTCCTCTAAGATGGATGCGTCCTTGGCCAAGATGGCGGCGCCCATGAATTATGTCGTTCTTGCCTTGGTGTATCCAGGCACTCTGTTGTCGCCGATCTTAGCTCTCGCTTAGTTGTCGAGGGTGTTTGTAGTGATCGGCGATTTATTCTTGGTTATTTAACGTTAGTTAAAGGCTAAGTTGTGTTTTTAAAAAAATTTTCACTCAAAAAAAGTTTCAAATATTTCCTGCCTAAGACTTGTTATCATTAATTTAAGAGAAGTTAATGTGTTTAAGAAATCTTAACTATCAAGTCTATTGTGCGTATTGCTCGTCATCACTTGTCATGTGCAGCGTTTTAATTCTTCTCTGTGTTCGCAGAAACCGAAGAACCCAGATACGTTGTGCCAGAAGTGCAACAGGTTCATGAAACGGAAGTATCTGGGTCATCACTGTGTGGCGTGTGCGAAGTGTAAGGTCGGAAGCCCGTGTGATGTGTGCGCCAAGTGGTCGTCGGCAATGGTGGCTGAGTTTGACAGGGATCGACGGGCGAGGCTGGAGCGTATAGAGAAGGATAAGGCAGTGAAGCGGCAGCAAGCGTCGTTGGTTGGACTGGAAGGTCGGCTGAATGAGAGGATGGATTCAGCACTGGGCGTATGGGCGGCCCAGTTCAAGGCCATGTTTGATTCATTACAGTCCACGGTCCCGGTGAGGCAAGCTGGTGCAGGGCAACCATTAGGTGGTCCGGCTAGTTCTGCTGAGGGTCATGCACCTGACCCTTCTCTGTCCTCGGCTCAAGAGCCGTCGGTAGAGGAGGAAGAATTCCTGTTGATGGAAGATTCCGGCAAGCCGGATCTTTCAATGTCGGCAATGCCTAGTACGTCCCAGGGGTCTCCCTCGGGATTTGTACGGGTTTGCCAGGCGGATGGTGATGTCGACGTTCCGTCGGGCATTTTTCATCCATCATTTGTGCAACCGGATATGCCGGCGGAGCCGTGGTTTGCGGTTCCGACGGCTATCCCGACGGCGTTAGGCGCGGCTCCTATCGGAGTGACAGTGCCAGCCGTGATTGAGGCGGTCGTAGTCCCGGATCCCGTGTTGGTGCCGATGGACTGCGGGGAATCCGTATCCGGCGATTCGTTGGATACTGGTGCCGCTGGTAGTCGCGCTATGGATGCGCTCTGTCCTGGCGTTTATCGTAGCGTTCAGCAAGGATCGTCGGTGGCCCTCTCATCTAAGGGAGAGAGGGAGGATGAAAACGGGAGTTCTTTAATGGACGATTCCGCTTTCTGCGCCGAAGCTGAATGGGTGCAGGTCCTTGGATGGATGACCAATCGTCTCGGGTTGGCATCGGATCTAGGATCTCAGCGCGATCCGGCGATGGAGCGGATGTCAGAGCGTGCGGCTAGCGCTCTGTCCAGTGGCTCTTCGGCCATGCCTACACTCCCCTTGGACACGCAGACTTCTGACATGTTGGAAGTTGCGGCATATCGTCTGGTTCAGCCAGACTATGCGTTGCCCAAGGCCCCGAAGGGGATAAGGAGACCCGTTTAATGAGCTCACGCTCATTGAGGATGCGGCTAGGGCAGCCATGGCTGCGCTGTCGCACGGGTGTACCGTCTTGCAGGGTATGCTGGACTGCACGGCGGAAGGCGGACAGGTGCCAGAGGCTGCTCCCGGAGTTGTTCGGGACACCATGCGCCTGTCTCAGGATTGCCTGGCCAGGGTGATCACAAGAACTTTAGCAGAGCGACGGAGAATGGTTCTCGATTGTGTGGAACCAGGACCGGAAATGAGGGCAGCGTTATCTTCCGCGCCTTTCATAGGTCCAGGCTTGTTCGGCGGCTCGGCACGACAAGCGCTTTCTAAAGTTGCATCGATGGTGGCGGAGCAAGAGGTGGTCGGCAAGTCGTGGAAGTCGACCAAGAGGACTCAGCCGCAACAGTCCTACCGTCAACACCGACAGGAGCAGCAGAGGCAGCGTCCTAGATCGCCCTTCCGTCCTTCTGCCCGTGATGCCCATAGGCCATCCGGAGCACAAGGGCCTGGCCGTTCGTCCACATACAAGCCCTCTAGTAAGAGGCCGTATGAGGACGACAGGAAGGGTGGCGGTTCGGGCCGTGGCGGCTACCGTAAGGATAGTCGTGGCGGCGGTTCCGGACCGTCATACCACAAGAAGCCGCGGGGCGGCCGTGGGGCTCGTTCCTGATGGGTTTCCGGCGGAATCAATACCGGCGGTTTTGGAAACAAATGGAGTCGAGAATCTTCACCCAAGCGATGTAGCGTCTTGTCGGCTAATCTCGACCGACAACTGTATGCAGATTCCTTCCGTCGGAGGCAGACTTCAGCTATTCCTAAGCCAATGGGAACAGGTCGTGCGCGACTATTTAGTCTGTCAGTGGATAAGAAACGGCTACGATCCGGACTGGCTCATCCATCAATCGTTAGTTCCGTTAACCTCGACTCCAATATGGACTCCTATTCCAAGGGAATTAGACCGTCTAGTTGCCATTCAGTCAGAGATAGAATCACTTCGTCAGAAGAAGGCGATTCACCTGGTCGCCGATCAGTCATCACTGGGCTTCTATTCGATTATGTTCCTAGTTCCGAAGCGTACCGGAGGGTGGAGACCAATTCTCAATCTCAAACCGTTGAACAAATTTATTCTTTCTCCCAGGTTTCAGATGGAGACGGTAGCAGCGGTGATGACAGGGCTCAGGAAAGGCATGTGGGCGGTATCAATAGATCTGAAGGATGCTTATTTTCATATTCCAATGTCAATTCCCTTTCAGAAGTACCTGCGGTTTGCATTCCAAGACAGTGTTTGGGAATTCAATGCTCTTCCATTCGGCCTGACCACGGCTCCGAGGGTCTTCACCAAGGTGGTTCTCGCCATGACTTCTTTACTTCGCAGGAGAAACATAGCTGTTCACACTTACATAGACGACTGGCTGCTAAAGGCGGGGAATCCAGTCACTCTGCGCAGCAATCTGAAGGTAGTCCTAGACTTATTGAAGAAGCTAGGATGGATTGTGAATCTAGAGAAATCAGAACTGACTCCATCCCAGGAGTTTGTTTATCTGGGAATTTTTTTCAATCTCAGGGACGGCGTAGCTTTTCCGGCGGAGAGCAGAGTCAGAAGCCTGATTGCAGTATTGGAGTCAGTTTCTCTAGGAGCCTATCTGACGGCGCGTCAATTTCTCAGAATACTCGGTTTACTAGTATCTCTGGAGAGGGTGGTGCCATATGCGGCGCTCAGGCGCAGGCCGATTCAGATGTATTTGATGTCGTTCTGGTCACAGAGAACAGATCCGTTATCTCTGAGAATACCAGTAAGAGAACCATTGATATTCCACCTTCAGTGGTGGTTGTCGGAACAGAATCTCCTGCGAGGTGTTCCTCTACAACCTCCTCAACCTCAGATGTCCATGTTCACGGATGCGTCGTTGACAGGTTGGGGAGCGGTATTGGACAATCAGTCAGTGTCAGGGGAATGGGATCGGACCAATGCGCAGAAACATATCAATGTGCTCGAGCTATTAGCGGTGGTATTAGCACTGCAGAAGTTCGAGGGTCTAGTTCAAGACAAAATTGTCCTAGTAAGGACAGACAACTCAACAGTGGTGTCTTATTTGAACCGTCAGGGCGGGACAAGATCACCGGAGTTGTGTATGATGGTTTGGAACCTTCTGCTGTGGTGCCAAGAGAGGAATATTATTCTTCGGGCAGCACACATTCCAGGAAGATTGAACATCTTAGCGGATGCTCTCAGTCGAAGGACGGTTTGTCGTCCGACGGAATGGCAGCTCAACCAAGTGGTAGCGGAGGTTCTATTCAGACAATGGGGCAAGCCAAATGTCGACCTATTTGCAATGAAGAAAAACGCAAAGATGGTCACGTACGTGTCACCGATCCCGGACCCGTTAGCTCTAGCAGTAGACGCACTGGCGATAAGTTGGAAGGGAATGTACGCGTATGCGTATCCTCCAACAATTCTCATCCCGAAAGTTCTGGCAAAGATAAGAGAGGGGATGTGCCAAGTACTACTGATCGCTCCTTATTGGCCAGGCCGATCATGGTTTACGGATCTGCTGGACCTTCTGGTCTGCAGTCCAATCCCTCTTCCAGACACAAGAGATGTAATCTCTCAGAACAAGGGTCTGTACCTTCACGACAGACCAGAAATGTTCAAATTGACTGCATGGATGTTGTCAAGCAGCGTGCAATTGAGGGTGGCTTTTCTGAGCAAGCAGCGAAGTTTGTTGCTTCGGCCAGAAGAGTTTCGACCACAAAAACATATAATTATAGAATCAACAAATTTGCACAGTGGTGTGAGAGAAGAGATATTGATCCCTTTTCTGCATCTGTTCAACACGTAGCAGATTTTATCTGTCATTTATACGAAGTTGACAAACTTGTACCTTCTACCCTAGCAGCATATAAGTCTGCATTAGCTTCTGTCATTCCTAGTCTCACCATTGGGGGAGTGGAGAATGACACCTTGAATGAAGTTATCAAAGGAATGAGCAATCTGCAACCTAGACAGCCAATTCCTATCCCATCATGGAATCTATCTCTTGTTCTACAGGTTTTAGGGCATGCTCCCTTTGAACCGATTAGATCTATTGACATTAAACTGTTAACTATTAAATCAGTTTTTTTGGTTGCAGCAGCGTCGGCGAGAAGGAGAAGCGAGATTCATGCGCTTTCTGCCGAACAAGACCGTTTTGTCGTCACGGGTGAAGGTTTAAGATTACTTCCACGTCTTTGTTTCCTGGCAAAGAATCAGTCACTTAAATATCCAGGACAGCCGATCAATTTGCCAAGTTTAACTAGACATGACCCAAATTCTTGTGCTTGGTGTCCTGTCAGATGTCTAAAGATGTATAAGAAACGTACTTCTGAGTGGAGAGACGACCCGAAATCTCTGTGGTTATGTCTCAAAGCTCCCCATTTACGTGCTTCGAAAGATACTATTTCTCGTTGGATAGTTGACGCTATTCAGATGTCGCACAAGATCGCTACAGGAAAGCAGATTGATCGTGCGAATGCCCATGAGGTCCGAGCACTAGCAGCATCATCGGCCCTTTATAAGGGTGTCTCTTTAGAGCAGGTGATGTCTGTAGCACAATGGCATGCCGAGTCGTCATTCACTGATTTCTACCTTCGAGACATCTCCAGCACACTTAATCCAGTAGCCGTCGCCAATCTGTCGAACCTAAACTAAGCCACGTCCGACCACTACTTCGCACACATCACAAAAGCCTTCCGCCTACACTGACCAAGCGCTATGCACATGACTGAGTACGACCGTGGATTGGGCCTAGCTCCTGTGATGATCAAGAACAGATCGACCACTCAAAAATGGTGAGTGTTTACATTAATTAAGTGACTATAAATATGTTTACTTCCAGTCGAAATACCAGACTGAGTAAGTGAATAGTCTGGTACAAGAGTATATTTATCCTCTCATACAGACATGAGACTCATTCCAATTTGAAAATCTAATCGATATACTGATAGTTTTTTCAAGGATTTGAAGTTGTAGTAGCTTCTTTGCACTCTACTGGACTGCCCTAGCTGAGACTTGGGGCTGACACGGGTCTGGTGGGTGTTGCATCCCCATGGACATCCCTCTGGTTTTGTGCGGACAAAAGAGGGGGGGGGGGGGAGCGCGGTCTAGACCATGGAAGTTTAGCACTCTATGAGTCAAATAGCAGAACCCAAGCGTATGCCAGGGTTTTAGTCTCTTCACAACCTTCTCTGTTGGATGGTTGATGAGTGCTGGTTCGAGCCTCACCTCCTCCCACCGGCATTTCCTGGCTGTCGAAATCCGGAGTTTATCATAATAGTACATCTGGTAAGTATTATTCGAAGTAGAATCAAAAAAGCATCCGCTTTTGTTTCTACGAGAATTCTTAATACTTACCAGATGTACTATGGCCCTGCCTCAGCCGCCCCGCTGAGGTGAGGCTGAGCTGCTTTCGCAGTTTGCCAAGGCAAATATAAGACGAATCTGACTGTGATTGGGAATTGACTCGGTACCTGCGGCTATGGTATTCCCGGACACAGTATGGGCAGGACCAGGAGAGTGCGGAGTTTTAATTGTTTATTTTGAGCTAGACTAGATAATAGACATTATCATAATAGTACATCTGGTAAGTATTAAGAATTCTCGTAGAAACAAAAGCGGATGCTTTTTTGAACCTGCCTGCTTATCAAGCCGGGATTATCCGCACCCTGCAGGTACCAGTTCCTCCTATGGTACCTCTCTTGGCCAGTCCGGGTTAGCATTCTTTGCTGACCTGGAGTCTAATCTTTCTGGCCAGGAAGAAGAGGATTATCTACTGGGTTCTCCTTCTGGCGCCGTGGCCATGGACATTGACGTACGTGCACCCCTCGCGGGGAATATGTGCGACATTGTCCATGGTACTACTCACGCAGGAGTAGCGTCCACGGCGCAGAGGGTAGCCCGGGCTGGATCTGATGGCCAGTTTTACCGCATACCTCGGCTTGCCGATGGTGTAGCAGGTGCTGGCCAGGGCCGTGGTGTGGCAAAATTTTCCCCATGCAATACCACGGTGCCTGCTCCTGGTCAAGCCAGTCAGTTTAGCATGCCTGTTCTTTCAGGCCCGCATGCTTTCTCTGGCTTGCCAGGCGTATCAGTTCCTCCAGCCACATACACACCTGTGATTGCTCAGGAGGATGACGAAGGCCCTCGTCTTGTAGAGCATTCGCAGGTGGCCACGGAGGAAGAGTGGTCTGACGCTTATCAGTGGCTAATCAACGTCAGACCAGATCTTGCCGTGGATCAGTCGGCCAGTCAACGGGACCAGCGCCCGTGGCTGGCAGGAAAACCAACTGTTACCGCTATGCCATCTTTGTCGTTAGCTGATCATATTGTTGATATGTTCACTGCGGCGGAGACGTCCACTAAGGCACATGGACGTTTAGCGAAGGTCCCCCGCCAAGCATGGATGACCGTGCTGCGCTGGGTGAAGATACGCGGCCAGGTTCCCGGGCTGACACGGGAGCACTGTGTTCGAACGTTTTGCGTTCGGATAACACCGCGTTACGTGATGCGGAAGAGAGTTCGAGGGCGTCTATCTCAGCGCTTTCGCACGTCTCACAGTTGTTACAGGGGGTAGTAACGGCATCCGCATTACGTCAGCCTAGTCCGGTGACTGTCCAGAGAGCCATCCAAGATGGAATTAACTTGGCTTTGGACTGTTTAACCCGGTCTGTAACCAGGAGTGTCCGGGCGAGGCACACATTTGCTCTTGATAACTTGTGCCCGTCCCAGGATTTATATAATAGGCTGCTGCATATGCCTATGACAGGTCCTGGTCTCTTTGGAGGTGAGGGATGTAAGCATCTCCAGGAGATGGTTACCCTGGTCAATAACCAGAGGGCATTACGTGAGCAATTTGAAGTGCTCCGTAGAGACCGCGTTCATGCAGCTCCCCCTGCGTATCATCCCCTGCAGGCTCGAGGTGGCAGGAGGGTGCAGGCTCCTCCGGCGCAGCGGTGCGGGCCGTGGTGCGCGAGGATCTGGTCGTGGTAATCGTACCTGACAGGGTGATTACCACAGTAAGAGCTACCCCAGTGCATCTGCACCAGGAGACAGTGCCACTCTTGCACTCCTTATGTCCACCTCTCTCCCTAGGTGGACCAGTGGGAGGCCGATTGGCCAACCACATGCATGAGTGGGAACGGTTGACTCAGGACCGTTTAGTCTTGCGATGGCTTTCAGTCGGGTATCATCCCGACTGGATAACAGGCCCACCATCATGACTATCTCTGGTGCCGGTCTGACTCAAATTCCAAGAGATCCAGATCAGCGGTTGTGTATAGAGGAGGAAATAAATTCCCTCATACTCAAGGGAGCAATTCAACCGGCACAAAATTGCCCGGGCTTCTATTCAACCGTGTTCTTGGTAACGAAAAGCGCTGGAGGGTGGAGACCAATTCTCAAGCTCAAGCCATTGAACAAGTTCATAGAAACACCCAGTTTCAAAATGGAAACTGTGAAATCGGTGTTGACAGGGTTGGAGAAGGGAATGTGGACAGCTTCAATAGATTTGAAAGATGCTTATTTTCACATTCCTATAGCGAGGAGTTTCCGTCGCTTCCTGAGGTTTGCATTCCAGGGCAGACAGTGGGAATTCATGGTGTTACCCTTCGGAATTTCTACGGCTCCTCGGGTCTTCACCAGGGTGGTTCTTGCGATAACAGCATACCTCCGCAGGAGAAGCATAGCAGTCAACACGTACATAGATGACTGGCTGTTAAAAGCACACAACCAGGAAAGTTTATCAGCAAATCTGGAGATAGTTTTGAAAACTCTCACAGATTTAGGCTGGATAATAAATTTTCAACAATCCATCAATGTTCCAGTTGACTGCGTGGATGTTGTCAAGGAATCTAGAATTAAGGAGGGCTTTTCTGAGCATGCAGCCATGTTCATGGCAAAAGTCAGGAGGGGGTCAACCGCCAGAGCATATAATTATAAAATCAACAGATTTACAGAATGTTGCTCAAAAAGATGTATTAATCCAATGGATTCATCTATTCAGGTAGTAGCCGATTTCCTCTGTCACTGTATGATGCCTATACCCTCAAGCCTAACTCTATTGCTGGTTATAAGTCAGCTTTAATGACAGTTATCCCTTGCTTGGCTAATAGGGGAAGTGATGAAGTAAATACATTAAATACTTTAATCAAAGGCATGGGCAATCTAAGACCAAGGAATCCCCCAGTGATTCCGTCTTGGAGTTTATCACTAGTGCTTCAGGTGCTAGCTGATAGGCCATTTGAACCACTAAGCTCCATTTCTATGAAAATGCTGACGCTTAAAACTGTATTTTTAATTGCTGCGGCCTCGGCTAGGCGTAGAAGTGAGATTCATGCCTTATCAGCCGAGGCAGACCGTTTTGTGGTTACAGGGGAAGGCCTTAGGCTTCTACCTAGGATAAATTTCATGGCGAAAAACTAGTCTTTGAAATATCCGGGTCAACCTATAATTTTACCAGCTTTGACTAGGTATGATCCTAATTCAAAACTATGGTGTCCAGTCCGAGCATTAATCTGGTACAAACAACGTACTCAGGAATGGCGGACGGACCCAACAGCGTTATGGTTGTCATATATTGAACCCCATGGCAGGGCGTCAAAGGACAGCATTTCCAGGTGGATTGTAGAGTGTATTCAATTTTGCCATAAATCCGCCACAGGTAAACAAGTTGACATGGCCAAGGCTCACAGTGTCCGAGGTGTAGTAGTCTCCACTGCCCTATTTAATGGGGTACCTGTGGATGACATTATGTCAGTAGCTTAGTGGCACTGTGAGTCAAGTTTTACCGACCATTATCTCCGTGACACTTCGAATCCTCTCGCCTTATCGAGTTTGAAAAGCTAATCTAGGTGTACATATTTTGATGAGGTATCCTCATTTTTTATATATTTTCACATTTAATCAATGGAAACATCTACTTTATGGGCTGCATCAGTCTTCACCAACGGGGAGATGATGACAGCACCAAGTCGTCCACAAGGTTAGTCTTGTGTGTGTTGTCCATGGTTTTTTGTAATGTCACGTGACCATTCGTTATTAATATGTTGATGGTACATGTTTTTATCTGGTTCATTATTGAGAGTATACGACAATGAAGCTTTTTCGTTTAATGTCCTATAGTACATGGCACTTGTACGTAGAGAGCGTATGGGACATTGAGGTCATCAGTCTTCCTCCAAAGAGGGGGGGGGGATTAGCGCATATGACTTTTGGTCATCTCTCAGCCATCGGTTTGTGTTAGCTGATGTTTCAATCTATTCCTGATTGTGTTTCCACACAATTTCAGAAGTTTAAGTGCCTTAATCGCAGAAAAGCGCATAGGGAAGAGCTGGTCTTTTGACCTCGCCTCCCTCCCGCCGAATCCCCTGACGAATTCTGGCAATATCAAAGAGTATTAGGGAGGTAAGTATACTCTTGAAGTGAATAAACGAAATCACGGATTTCTTTTTTCACGAGAGAGTTGATACTTACCTCCCTAATACAGACCTGGCCTCTCTGCCTGCCCTACAGAGGCTCGGTCTTCAGGCTCTTGTAAAGTTGCATAGTGTCAGCCAATAAATTAGCAAAGAGGAAGTACTAGTCTGCGCATGCGCGGTGGTGGGGCTAGCATCCTCCAGACTGTCTTCTGACTACCTGCCCAGTAGGGGCACCTAACTTTTTTAATAATAGTGTTTTATTGAGTGAAAGCCGATATTTAGCAATATCAAAGAGTATTAGGGAGATAAGTATCAACTCTCTCGTGAAAAAAGAAATCCGTGGTTTCGTTTAATTCATTATGACATCATATACTTAATCCTTTAACACTCATGCAGGGTTTTGCCGAGGCAGGGCCCTTGCACCATTTAGCACTCGAAAATTCACAATGTCCAAGCATTACCGTCACACATGGGTCATTGGCCCACTGGACTTTAGGCCATAGATATCTTCCATGTATGTACTTAATCCAACATTTGTCAAAATGACCCATGATTTCTTGTGGAAGTGTGCAAGTTGACCCCACTCAGCAACTGGATTGTCAGAACCCTGCTCATATCATCCAAAAATGGCTTCTGCAGTGCTGTTGAGAAACATCTATTTGCAGACCAAGGAAGCTATTTTTGAACATTTACCACCGGAATGATAACAGAGCCAGTCATTCCAGTCATAAATTTTCAAAAATAGTCTTCTCTTCCGCAAATGGATATTTTCCTATCAGTTATTGGTGGTCTGACTTGAGTCTCACTTTTATATACTGAAGGACTATGAATCACTCTCCTGAAATGTGATTCACTGTCCTCAGTGGTCACTCACCTGGAAACACCAAAGTGAGTGGTCAACTCACCCAACCCTCCACCGGAAAACTAATAAAAAATTTAGATGCTCTCCGAGAGCAGCTGAGGCGTTTCAAGGTATAAATAGGCCTACGGGGCGTTTTGTTGTCTATGAAATTTAGATATTTTTTACTAATTTTCCATAGAATTTTTTTTTAAACTTCACATCACCTGAGTTGTAACCACCATGCATGTCACCTAGAAAAATTAATGAATCACCCAGCATGATTATCAGGTACCACTCTACCACCATGCATGTCACCCAGAAAAATAAATGACTAAACCAGCATGATTATCAGATAATCGTGCTGGTTTATTCTAACAAATATTATCGGTGAGGTATGTGGTGGTATAGTGAATATAACTATGAGCATATACGCTGTACTCAGACAGTGAGATTATAGTAACTAATTTATTATTGTGGCGTGAGACAGTGCTGGTAGTAAACACCTGACTGGGCACTGCACCAGTATCATGACAATATAGCATTCTATCAGTATTTGTGTTGGTACACTTTAATAATTTATTACATAATGTACAGTACTTGTACCAACACAGATAGAATGCTATTTTGTCATGCTACTGTTGCAGTGCTAGGTCAGGTGTTCACTACACTGCTCAGTCTTACTTACAGTTTTACCCAATGGAGGAATCCAGTTTTATCTATGCCCCGCCCATCTCTAGCTACGCTTCACCCATGCTTTGCCTGCGTTGGTATCGATCTCTGCACTCTCTGAATCTCAAATTCCAGAAAACTACATGTAAGCTGTTGATATGACAGCAACAGTTCCCAGTCAAATTATTTTAAAATATTCAACATTTTTATTAACCCTTTAATGGTCATGCCGACCAAATCTGGCCTCTGTTATGGCCTTGTGGAATGTCCATTTACAGGCCAAGAGAATAGAACTTTTTTTTAATTCACCACGAGTGACTGGCTCAATGACCGAGCCAGTAATTCCTGTCATAAATTTTCAAAAATTGTATTCTCTTGGCCTCTAATTGGACATTCAATAAGCGTATATTAAAGTTTTCTTGAACAAATTTGACCATTAAAGGGTTAAATAGTATGCATATAGTTCATTAGCAATTAAGTGTCTGTGACGATTGACGAACTTATCTACATCATTCATTATGTCATTGATTATGTTGTCATCCTTATGCATCATTTAGTTGATTATGACATCATGATTGATGGATAAAATGGAAAGGTCCATTATGTAATACTTATAACTCCCTGTGTAATCATATTTGTTTCACTTTCTATTTCAGCTACTGTTGAAACATAGCCTGACCATAAACACAAGTATCAAAAATAAACGTACAAAATCTGGAACAGTAGGAGGAGAAAAATTTGAAAGACCGCTATCAATAATATATGACCTGTGACCAGCAGAAGAAACTACAGTAAAAACCAGCACTGCGCAACATCATTCATCAACACAACCGAGACAGTAGCATAACCATAAACCACCACTAATGACCAGTATGAGCAATATTATATAGGACCAAGATAGTTTACTGTTGTTCTAGAGACTGGACTTGTATTGTTATTGATCATCGATAACAATACAAGTCTCAAAATCAACAGTAAATTAAACTATCTTGGTCCTATGTAATATTGCTCATGCTCGTAATCAGTGGTGGTTTGCGCCATTGTCTGTGTTGGTGATTGTTTGAGCAAACTGCATTATATCGATATGGCAGCATTCAATGACAATGACATAAAACTTTTAAGTGAATTAATAAACATTTTAATCAAATCCAAAATGACCTGGTTTGACTTATTCACTGTATGTAGGTAACGGTTGTATGGTGTTTTCATCATTTCTTTGATCTTCAGTGGAACAAGGATTGAGAATTTTTCCCCACTGTGAACAACGGAACAAGCCAGTTAAAGGTAAGTAAAGCTCCAGCTTTACAACCCTTTACTGTCCAATATTTGTCAAGAAAATGTAAATTTCTACTGAACCCTTTAATGGTTAAATTTGGTCAAGAAAATCCAATTGTCTCATAAAATGTCAATTTGCTGACCAAAAGTATTCTGGGAGCCAGTCATTCCAGTGATAAATTTTCAAAAATAGTATTCTCTTAGTCAGCAAAAGGGCATTTCTCAGGAACACTGCAGAGGCTGGTTATGACTGATTTGACCATTAAAGGGTTAATAAATGCCCATTTGCAAGCCAAGGCAATTTTTGAACATTTAGAACTGTAATGACTAGCTTGGTTATCAAGCCAGTTATTCCTGTGGTAAAATTTAAAAAAATAGTCTCTTGGCCTACAAATGATCATTTCTCAAGACGATTTGATTTCAGATGCTGGTTTTGACCACTCACTGAGCCATGGTGACGTTTTCTTATGTCTTGGACCTCTACTCCTAAAATTGGTTTAAGAAAATTTAAATTTTCCTATGAAAAATATCCATTTGCAGAGCAAGGGAAATAAATTTGTGAAAATTTACCAGTGGCTCAGTTATGGAGACACTCATTCCAGTGGTCATTTTTCAAAATAATAATTCTCTTGTTCTGCATATGGACATTTCTCAAGGCCACTACAGAACATGTTTTAACCAGCTGGAGTGTTAAAGGGTCAATTGCTAAAATGTACTATTCTTATAACAGTGACTATCTACTAACCTTTGGTATGTTATTGGTATATCTAATCATGATAGTTAGAGCTAATTATTCAATAGAACAAACTTTAACACTTAATTAAATGCAAACGGCACAAATGATCACGGTGAATGCACCAAAATAGCCGTAACTTAAAGGCAAACTCTTTGTCACTGACTGGAGCAGTTCACTCACTCTGTACTGTACTAGCTTCAAGTTCATCTTCAAGTCTTTCCAGTGGTGGTGGCTTCGTCATCGTCAAACATGTCATCATCACAAGAATCACTGTCCAACACATTAGCTGTCTCATCATTACGATATTCCATAATGCGTTTAACATATTGTAGGATGGATTTGACTTTCCGTTAGACGCGCCTATAAAATAAATTAAATGCGTTTGGCGACACCTGAAAACGCTACGAGCTTTTGATGCTAAAAATATATATATTATGATCTGTACTGTATTTCTGTTTCTTGTATGACGACCGATGTAGAATAACGCATATTCCTTATTTGAACGCTTGAGGAAAAAAAATACATATCAAAACAATATAGGCTGAGTCTGCCCTTTCCCCCAATTGTAGAATACATTGGGGGGGGGGGGGGAATGGGGGTAAATAGATAGTATATACATTATTGAAGCCTTGTCTTTATTTGTTTGTCGGGATAAATGGTTTGGTGGCAATCTTGGATCTTTTCCCGCCAAATACTCCGATACTAAATCAATGGGAAATTAAAAATGTCTTCTCGAGCATATTTGGCAAGAAGCATCCTGAGGGCATAGAGGTCCAACTTTGTCCAAAGAAACCTGATCGGGCAATTTTACTGGTGGCTGTCTTGGATTTTGGCCAATTTTTAGCTCACCTGGCCAAGTGAGATGCCATGGCAACCATCCGTCGTCCGTCTAGAGCTTGAGTAATGCAAATTTTCCGCTGGGAAGGCGGCCATTTTGAATCCGCCATTTTGAATGGGTTCCCTTGGTAGAATCACGTGGCACCACATCTAATTATGTTCAGCATACCTTAAACCACCTATATGCCAAATTTCATGCTTTCTGCCAGAATGGAACATCTTTTTCACATATCTGCCCTACTATTAATGTTGGTCGGCATTACAAAATTAATGCGCAATACGAGAGTAAACACTTCCATTATTAATTTTTTCTGAAGAGAAATATTATTTCTCTGTTCTGATTGGATAAATTCTCCCGTACAAGCCAATGAAAATAGAGAATGGCAGATATTAAAAGAATTCTAGTAAACACAACTGCTGATCTTACCGCATTCCTAATATCACATGATTTCCATATTTTCTAGACGACATTTTATTTCAAAAGTAGCATTGATTTTGATGTAAGAAATGATATTTATTGAAGATATGTGATATTTAGGCTGTCCCATTAATAATTTCACTTCCATGATGATATTTTTGAGGCGTACATTAAACATAGTGGTACGGCGGGTAAGCATGCGTATTGAAATTGCGTTCAATTTTCGTGGTGGGTTCTATACGAGTTTTAACCATTTTAGAGAATGGATTTCAATTTCTCTATGCATCCTTTCTATGAGTATAAGGATTTTTGGGGAGGATTTGGGCCAAAATTTAGCCGACGTCCAATACAAGCTAGCGTCCTTTCCTCGAATAAAAACAGTATACAGAATTTTGATTGGATACTTTTTCCGGCAGCCTTGAATTTTCCTAAAATTGGCAGGAAATTGTTTATAGTGCTACTCATTAACTTTTTGGGCAATTTTAGCCAGACTTGACTGGAAGGATACTAGGGTGGGAGGTTTCAGAACTTGTATACATAATTTTTATTGGTCCATTTTTCCGGCGACCATCTTGGATTTTCTGAAAATCGCTTAAAGGCATATTCTATATTAACCGCAGGGCCGATTTCACTCAAACTCCGTGGGAGAATAGTATGCTTCAGAACTTGTATACAGAATTTTGATTAGACAATTTTTTCGGGTGCCATCTTGAATTTTCTGAAAATTGGCAGGAAATTGTTTAAAACGCTGCTCCTCATTAACTTCATTGCCAATTTAAGCCAGACTTGGCTGGAAGGACCTCTATGTTGGTAGGATTCAGAACAATTATACAGAATTTTGATTGGTCAATTTATCCAGTGGCCATTTTGGATTTTCCGCCCTCTAGGAAATCTATTCCAAATTTTGATACGTCAATGTTTTGGTGGCCATCTTTAATTTTCTGAAAATTCTGAAAATTATCTGGAACCATTTAAAGATGCTGTACTCCTTAATCAAGAGTCTGATTTCAACAAAACTTGGGTCGAACAATTCTGACGGTCGGCTTCAAAATGTCAAATGAGAATCTGGATTGATCTATTTTTTTCGTGGCCATTTTAGATTTTGTGAAAATTATCCATGTCTATTTAATAAATACAAATGGTTCAAATGTTAATGGTCCAAGGGCCTCTTGTTAGAAATGTCATTAAGATTGATTCAAAACTCATGAAATATCATCTAGGACAAGAGGTGAACCAAGTTTGTTCAAGGGAACTTTATTGGCCAAATTGTTTGGTGGCCATCTTAGATGACCTAGTTTTCGCGCAAACAACTCCAGAACCGCTGAACGGATCAGGCCAAAATTTGGGAGATATGATTATGGACTAAGGGCCATTAAAGTTTGTTAAAAAACATGGCCACTGGTCAACCATTCAAAATGTAGCGTGTTTGGTGGCCATATTAGATTTATTTATTTAATGTATTAAATTGGATTTATATAGGTTTTTGGATAGGCTGATTGCAGGAAACTTCCACTTTAGAGACTGTCGGATAAACAGTTTGGTTGCCATCTTGGATCTTTTTCCGGCTTAAAACTCCTATACTAAAGTAATGGGAAATTTAAAATGTCTTCTCGAGAAAGGCTGGGTCAATTTAAATTATATTTGCCAGGAAGCATCCTTAGGGCATAGAGATCCAAGTTTGTTCAAAGGAAGCCAATCGACCAATTTGGCCGGCGGCGACCTTGGATTTTGCCCGATTTTTAGAACCCTCTTAAAATCTCCGAAACCACTTGGGGGATTGATTCAAAACTCTTGAAATATTATGTAGAGCAAGAGCTGAAACAAGTTTGTTCAACGGAACTTGATTGGCTAAATGGTTCACCGTATGGCGGCCATCTTGTACCAAATAAAATGTAGCATGGTTGGTGGGCATATTAGACTTTTTTATTTAATGGATTTTGAAGCCGAAATTGGTTTTTGGTTATGGCATTTCCACTTTCGGAACTGTCGGATATATGGTTTGGCAGCCATCTTGAAGCCTTTCCCTGCCAAAACCTCCTCTCCCCCCCCCCCCCCCCACCATACTAATGCAATAGGAAATTTAAAATGTCTTCTCGAGAATCACTGGGCCGATTTCAATTATCTTTCAATAATATTTGTCAGGAAGCATCCTTAAGGCATAGAGACGAGTTTGTTAAAAATAAGCAGATTGGCCAATTTGTCCGGCAGGCATCTGATTTTGGTCAATTTTTTTAAACGCCTTTTTCTCTGAAGCCGCTTGGAGATTGATTTGAAACTCATCAAACAACATCTAGAGCAGAACCAACTTTGTTCGTGGGAAATTGATTGGCGAAATGTTTCAATGGCCATCTTGGATGACGTCATTTTTATAAAACCACTGAAGGGATCTGGTCAAAATTTGGGATGTATAGTTATAGACTAAAGGACATTGTAGTTTCTTCAATAGAAGGTAGTACATTAGGATACATGGCCGCCATCGACCAATCAGGTGTCAGCATTTTGGTGGCCAGAATAAAATTTCTGTATTTGATGGATTTTGAATTCGAAATTCGTTTTGTTTATGTTTTGTGGTGATTTCAAATTTTCCACTTTGGAAACTGATAAACAGATTGGCAACCATCTTGGATTTTTTTTCCCGCCAAAATCTCCCATAGTAAAGCCATTCAAAATTTAATATGTCCGATAGGATGCATCCTTGTTGCAATTCTCGCTAATGGCCTATCTAGTTGATCTAGGTGAGCGATACAGTTGAAAGTTTACCATGAAATTTATAACTGGCATTGCTGGCTAGATATCAATAACCCTTAATGTATATTTAATAAGAAACCTTATTTTCTTGACCAAACTTGACCATTGCAGGGTTAAAATACTTAGCACAAGATTGCAACCGTGAAAGAGCGATATATCCTTCAGCAGTTTTCACAATGTATATTAAGCCTTTAACCCTCGAATTTATTCAAGAAAATTTAAATTTTCTCATAGAAAATGACCATTTGCAGACCATGAGAACACTGTTTTTGAAAATTTACCACTGGAATGACTGGCTTGGTTATCGAGCCAGTCATTCCAGTGGTAAATTTTCAAAAATAGTGTTCTCATGGTCTGCAAATGGATATTTCTCAAGACCATTATAGAAGCCATTTTTGGCTGATATGAGTGTTAAAGGGTTAACATAACGGAAATTAACTTATTTTAAAAATTACAGTATTTAAGTTATATTTGGACTCTGGTTAACTATATATGTTTAAATTATTACATCTGTACTTTGTTTTCAGGACTCGACTCAGAACAAGGTTTCTGATGTGTGTACGCTGCACACCACAATGGGAGATATTCATTTGAAACTCTTCACAAAGGAGTGAGTACTTATAAGCACATTTCATCGCCTGAGAATTATAAATGGAGTGATCTGATTTGTCACTCAAGTATCTGACATCATAATCAAATACGGCACATGTTGACTTATGTTACAATCAAAATGACATACCTCCGTCAAAAAAAATTGAGTCTCGGGAAATGTACAAATTGTCTGTAACCAAGGTGTATGAATTGTGTCTTTGATGAATTTACAATTTAATAAACATTCTGTTGAATGTAGAATTCAACCTCCATTGCTACATGTGTTTACCTTTAATCATTGTCACTAAAATCTTGCTATCTCACTTTTTAAGAAATTATATGGGTAAGCTGTGAAATATATTGAAAGTGTTGACTGGAAACTGTAGCTGCGTAATAGGCACAATGTCTTCAAATTACATCCATTTCAAATTAAAACAGAATGGTTGTAAATAATTTGTTGTCTCTGACATTGTTAATTTGCTCAGAATATAAGTTTCAATTTTTGTCAACCGAGGAACATAATTTTATGCGGAATTACTTGGTTGTATTCATTTCTCCAGTCCATGATAACACAATGATTAAGTTTGAAAGTTATGCTTCTCTTCTGCATTGTAGTCTAACTAAGGATATATCTCAAGGTTGGTTTGGAGCTTCCTTTTCCTCAAACTTTCTATATCAGATTAACCTCACAGAAACCCAGATGAAAGCAGCTCTAGATTCCCAAACATACAGGGTTTTTTGAAAGTCTGTATGCTGGGGCCAAATGCTGTCTTAAGGTGGTTAGAAGCGTGTATTCTTGGATGATGTCTTGCAGTTATGAACGCTTTCTTTACCACAATAACAAATGGCTTTAGTCTGTACTTTAGTTTAGAGTGTGTATGGCTTATTTTGTTGCGGAGTTGTTGGATACAATCCTTCTGGCTTTAGCCCGGATGTGTTCACCCAGTCACTTCTTGTGCAGGCTTCGATTTAACACTTGAATTTATTCAAGAAAATTTCAATATTCTCATAGAAAATGTCCATTTGCAGACCAAGAGAAGACTATTTTTCAAATTTTACCACTGAAATGACTGGCTCGGTTATCGAGCCAGTCATTCCAGTGGTAAATTTTCAAAAATAGTATTCTTTTAGTCTGCAAATGGGCATTTCTCAAGACCACTACAGAAGCCATTTTTGGCTCATATGAGTTTTAAGTGTTAATGTAGCTTTAGCATCTCCATATACCTATAGGAGCAACTTCTATATAACATATTATTCATGTTAATTTTGTTTCTCATCATTTTTATATCATACTTTATAATATAATATGTATACCGACCTTTGATCTTTAAATTTTAGGTGTCCAAGATCAATTGAGAATTTCTGTGTACATTGTCGGAATGGTTACTATAACGGGAATATATTTCATCGAGTTATCAAGGGCTTCATGATACAGACAGGGGATCCATTAGGTGAGTTAGACCTATGATAGAACTAGAGGGTCTATTTATAGTTATGCCCTGCCCACTTTTTTACACATCTTGGAATCATTTTGAAAGCAGAATTCCCAGAATCTAAATTTCAATGTAACTATACGGGTAAGGTGTTAAATATTTTGAAACCAATTTAACTGGGGCTGTTGCTGTGCAACAATTCAGCCAAGTTAGTTTCAAAATATTCAACAGAATGGTTATTAAATTGTAAATTCATAAAGGACATAGACTTGGTACACTTTAGTAACAGACTTTTCGATTAAATTTAATTTCTTAGGGAATGTCCGTTTGTAGGCCAAGAGCGTATTCTGAAACATCTATCATTGGAATGATCAGTTCTCAAATTAGTCATTCCAGTGGTAAATGTTCAAAAATTGTCTCTTCACATAAAAATATATATGTATTTCTCAGGACCAATGCCTAGGCGAGTTTTTGCAGGATTAAGTATTATAGGGCTAAGTGTTAAGCAAGGTAATCATCAAGGACCTTTGACCTCTTGTGTAATGGATCTTTCCAGTTTATCCATCCATCATATGACATCATAATCAACTATGTGATTTGTAGGATGACATCATAATCAATGACTTCATGAATGGTGTAAATAAGTACGTCACGAACGCATAATTGGTGACGGACTAAGGATTGTTGTACGAATTGAATGTTTACTATTTAATAAAGATGCTGTTTAATATTTTGAAACTAATTTGACTGGGTGCTGTTGTTGCAGTATAGTTTTCTGGAAATTGATAGTCAGGGAGTTCAGGGATCGATCAATCCCAACATGAGCGAGGGGTGGGTGGATCTTAGCTAGATATTTGGGGGGGGGGGGCAAAATATTAAATACCATCTTTATTAAATAGTAAAGATATACAATTCGTACAACAACGCTTAGTCTGTCACCAATTATACATTCGTGACGTACTTATCTACGTCATTCATGATGTCAATAATTATTACATCATCCTACACATCACATAGTTGATTATGACGTCATGTGATAGATGGATAAACTGAAAAGGTCCATTGATTATGAGGTCAGATACTTAACTGACAGATCTGCTCTGTCCATTAAGTAAAACACTTTTCAGAATGCCCCAATTATTTTGATGGAATTTTATACATTTTAATATTATTTACCTTTTATACTTTGCTCCATTAAGACTTTATTTTCCTGTATTCAGATTGAAAAAGGCTGAGAGTCTACATCTGTTTATATTTTGATTACAATTTAATATGCACAATTATCCCTCGGCAGGCAATGGCACAGGCGGCGAGTCAATTTGGGGTGGTGAATTTGAGGACGAGTTTCATCCAACGCTGAGGCATGATCGACCATACACGCTGAGCATGGCTAATGCTGGACCAAACACTAATGGATCACAGTTCTTCATTACGCTCGTACCCACGGTATTGCACTATACAATGTCACATTGACAAGAGATAACCAAATAATCCGGGTTGTATTCGCATATGTGTCATCCATGTAGAAAGTTGGTGTCAGTCATTCTACCTTCATATTTATTCACATGATGGGATGGTTGGGTGGATGGAGGGGGAGCCTCTAAGTGGCTGGTAGATGCTTTTCTAATAGATAGCCAATAAGAGGAATTCGTTTCTAGCTATGCCCCACCCATTTCTAGTTAAGCTCTACCAATCTTTTAGGTGTGTTGGAATCAATTTGAATCTTTGAAACCTGAATTCCCAGAATATAAATTTCAAAGTAACTGTACAGGTAAGCGGTTGAATAATTCGAAACTAATTTGACTGGGGTCTGTTACTGCCTATAGCAACCACTCAAATTAGTTTCAAAATATTCAACACAATGTGTATTAAATTGTAACTGCATCAAAGAAACATGCAGCACAAGAGGATTTCTGGATGTTGGATTAAAGAACCCGGATCTAGATCAGATCACATTCTGGATCTATGGACATCTCCGAAACTGCACACAATTTTAGTCAGATTTTAACACAAGAACGGGTGTGACCATGCACCATCGTGCCACAACATTGGAACTTATCTGAAAAAATCCGGAAAATCTAAAGATTTGTGACAATCTGAAAACCTTTTACAATGTGAAAAATATCGGAGGGTGCGGGTCTGCAAACTCTGCTTGCTCTTGTTGTGTTACCATTAAGGTATGCATCATTAGGTGTAGCAACTCTACTTGACTGTGAGAGTAGACATCTTTCATGCATACTTTAACCCTTTAATGACTGAATTTTATCAAAGATTCAAAATATTAGCTTATTGAATGTTTGCAGGCCAAGTGAAAACTATATTTGAAAATTGACCACTAGAATGGCTGGCTCGGTTACCGAGCCAGTCATTCCAGTGGGAAATTTTCAAAAATAGGCTTGTAGCCTCCCAGTAGACAATCTTCAAGACCACTCTAGAGGCTTCATCAGAAAAGGGTTAAAGTTCTCAAAGACCAGTAAATAGTATTGTAAGCAGTACGAGCACTACCAACAACACCACAGTGAGTATGCTGTCTCAGCAAAACTATCTATGAAATTACAAAAAATGAAAACTCGGCTTATAGAATAGAGTCCATGGTTGCATTCATCTTCATTGTTTTCCTTTTCTTTCAGCCATGGCTGGACAATAAGCATACAGTGTTTGGCAGAGTAGCAAAAGGCATGGAAATTATTCAGGCAATCGGAAATGTGAAAACGAATAGCAAAACAGACAAACCTCATGACGATATCCGTATTCTGAATGTGACGTTAAAGTAGCGATGAGGGAAAGTGATTAGTTTAACCTCTTCATGGTCAAGTCGGCCAAAAACTGGCCTCTATTCTTCTCTTGGCCTATGTGCTTACACCTCGACCGCTACGGTAACTGGAAAATGATCATTTGCACTAACAACAAAATAGTTTTGTCCGAGTTTCAGCCAGTGCAAACAAGACTAAAAATAATATGGCGTCTAATGATTGTAACTAATCTGGTCTCAGAACAGGACAAGTTAGCTGAACTGTGTGTAAAGCACCAGATATCCTGTATCTCGTGCAAATCTCTAATTATTGGTAAACAATGGAGGGATCTATTTCTAGTTATACCCCGCCCATTTCTAGCTAAGCTCCAACCACTTTTTCACATTTGTTGGGAGTAATTTAAAACTTTGAAATCTGAATTCCCAGGATCTAAGTTTAAAAGTAACTATATATTAACCCTTACCACACTGGTGTTCAAAATTTTAATTTTTAAGTTAAATTAAAAGATGAAGTGGTCATAGACACCAATATCGTCCACCAAAATTGTTGAAAAATGTACTCCAATTTCTTTGCCATTGATACAGTAAAAAATATATTGATATGAGAGTGGAAAGTATTAAGTAAGTTGTTCAACATTTTGAACTAATTTGACTATGGTCTGTTGCTGCCTATTCCATTCATATTAATTTCAAAATATTCAACAGAATCTATATGTTCAGCAAAGACATGTAATTTGTACAATTTTGTGATGGGACTTTTTTATTTTTGTGGCGAAGTCTACGTCATTATGATTGTGATGTCAGCTAACACGTGACTTATTTGATTGACGTTAGATACACAAGTGACATATCTCATCCCTCTATAAACATCCCTTATCTCATGCACAGTTGAACTGCCAAAAATACATTAACCAACCAGTAAAATGTTAGTCCCTAATAAATGTCTGTTTTGTGTAACTGTGTTAGCCGGCAGGTCTCGGGATTCTGCATTTGACAGGTGAACACAGGCGATACATAATGTCAGAGCTATCATTTGTATAATGTTTAGCTGGTAGATGTTCACCTGCTGGTTAACTCTATATATTGAGTGAATTTTTTATAATGATTGAAAAATATGTTCACTGGATCTTGTTTAACATTATAATTTACTGGTCAGACTGGCCTTGAGAAATGCCCATTTGCAGATCAAGAAGACTTTTTTTAAATATACCACTGGACAGTGGTAAATTTGCAAAAATACTATTCTCTTGGCCTGCAAATGGCTATTTCTTAAGACAATTGCACAGATCGGTTGACCAGTAAAGAGTTAAATATATTGGTTCCTGTCAGTCATCATCAGGATGTCAAATGAAGAACACTTTTACCCAATAAATTCATAAGAGGCTATGAAACTATTTATAATACTTAAAATGTGTTCCGTTTGTTTTACATCAGAGGTTGTAAATATGAACATCAGACAGTCAACACATTTCTCAGTAACAAACCCACAAACGTTCCAGTCTACCCAAATATTTATATCTTCATTCTAATGTCCACCCTGCCTCTTAAAGCTGTCATGATGTCACAAAAATAACAGCTACTGCGCAAACAAAATATGATGAATACTCTTAGATCTAACCTGCCATGCTACCACCATATTGTTTTCATTTCGGCTAAATTCGTCAAATTTTAGTTTTTTAATAAATATTTTCCACTTATAGCGTTGAGTGTGTGCATAAACATCTCTTGGTCATTTTTTTCATGAAATTAATGACTGATATAAATTTCAGTCGGCATGTTTTTCACATTTGCGGTCAATGCTTGACTGCTGTCATTTCGGGATTTTGGAGCATCCTTTATAGTAAGCGATGACGGGTGTGCTAGAAATGGCAACAGGAGACGAAACGCAAACAATATAGTGGTAGCTCACTTTGTTAGATTTTTTGCACAGTATCTGTTACTTTTGTGACATCATTGACAGCTTTAAGGGTATCACATCTACTAGCTCAGCTGGCCAGAATGGAAAATTGAGCTTATGTCACTGCGACCATCCATTAACCCTCTTTAAGCGGCTTCTCAAGAACCACTGACCTGTACAACCAAATTTGACAGAAGCATCCTTAGATCAAAGACCAACAATTGCTCAAATTCAGCTGATTGGTCGACTTAGCCATCTTGGAATCAGTGATATGTGTTTTAGAAAACAACATTTAACGATCTCCGAAACCAGTTAGAAACTCAACAAATATCAAAAGGCAAGAGTGGAAAGTTTATTCAAAAGCACCTCTTTGGATGATTTATCAGGTGGCCATCATTAATACATAATTCTGGCAAACCTTTGAAAGGATTCACACACAATTTGCCATATAGGATTAGGCGATAAGGACCATTCAAGTTTGTTAAAGGGGAGTTGATGCATGAAAACACATAGCAACCACTGATGCATCAAAATTGAGCTTTTTTGACAGCTGCAAACCACCAGAAAATAATTTCAATTGACAATAACTCTGGACCAGCTAAATATTTTGAAAACAATTTGACTGAGAATTGTTGGTGGCCTAGCCACCAACAACTCAGTCAAATCGTTTTCAAAACATTCTGCAGGTACAGAGTTAAACCACATGGCAAATGTAGTCTGCAGAAATTCAGCAGGCAGACAGTTACTGATGGATGTTGACCGTGAAAATGGTGATATATCGGTTTTGGTGGCTGGTGGATATGAATTTTGAATCAGATTGTTCAAATGAAACTGATCAGTCAATTTTGTTGGTTGCCATCTTTGTTTAATGGAAAGGTAAAAGGTACAGCCAAATGTTGTTGATTATACCTCATATAGTAATAAAACAACTACCACCAGTAATACACAGATTAAACAAAATAAATTAAATAGAGTTTCTAAACGTTATTAACTCACCTGGCCTGAAAGCCCAAGTGAGCTTATGCCATGGCGACCGTCCATCATGTGTTCGGTCATACGTCAACTTTTCCTTTAAACGACTTCTCAAAAACGACTGGGTCGATTTCTGGGTCGATTTCAATTATATTTGGCAGGAAGCATCTTTAGGGCATAGAGGTTCAAGTTTGTTCAAATGGAGCCGATCGGCCAATTTTGCCGGCGGCCATCTTGGATTTTGGCTGATTTTTAGCAATGTCTTTAAAAATCTCAGAAACAGCTTGTGGGGTCATATATTTGAGTGACCCATGAAATATCATTTAGGGCAAGGGTTAAACCAAGTTTGTTCAAGGGAGCTTGTTGCCGAAATAGTTTGGTGGCCATCTTAGATGACCTAGTTTTCACAAAAACGACTTACCCAGAAACAATGAATAAATATGGCCCAAATTTGGACGCTATTAGGGCCTAAGGGTCATTAAAGTATGTTCACTTAAATTTACCACTTTAGCAACTGTCGGATAAACGGTTTGTCGGCCATCTTGGATTGTTTTTCCGCCAAAAGCTCCCATACTAAAGCAATGGGAAATTTAAAATGTCTTCTGGAAAACCACTGGTCCGATTTCAAGTATATTGTGCAGAAAATAACAAGTCAGCTATTGGGCATTTACGATTCTTTCCAAGTATATAGACGAGCTATCTTGCTTCCTTCATATCGAATGGTGATGTAATCAATTCCTCGCATGTTAGTAGAAGTATTTCGTAGTAGGCTTTTGCGATTTTTGATTTGAAACATCGCAATCGATTTTATGAAAATAATCGCGATTTTCGATTAAATCGTAGGTCCAACTTCCCAAAAGTATAAACCGGGTTAACGTGACTTGTTTCTAGAAAGTTTAAATAAATGATACAAAAATAGGACGAAATTAGAACACATGATGATGTTCATGCGACGAATTCTTACCATCTTACGTCTATGCTTAATGTATATCTTATATCCATCATCACGGGCGTGAAATTATTAATTGGGACCGCCTAAATATTGCGTATAGTTTAATAAACATTATTTAATTCATCGAAATTTGAGATAAAATGTTGCCGAGAAAAAAATTTAAATTACGTGATGCTTCCGCTTATAGCCTCCCTTTGTAGGACGAGTTTAGGTAATAACCGGAGTAACGCGAAGACGCTAATATTAGTAGCGCGGGAGATACTGCGCAATTCACATACATAGGACGGTAGCTTTGAGTAAGTACTAGCATAACGGCGTAAACTTAGTTTATAGTTGCTTTCAGAATGTACGATTTACATTTAAGAGTAATCAATAGAACGCACAGTTCAAAATCAAACAATCTGGAATGCTGTTGCTTTATTTTCTTTAATTTGACATGACAACCGAATCAAAAAGGAAAAATTATTAGACCGTCTGAAATTGCTAACTCTAGAATTAAACAGAATTATGTTCACTGATTGCCTAACACTCTGAAACTGTATATACTTGACATTTCACAACAGACTCTGGGTCTGCAGTGAAAGAAAAAAAATTATATGGCGATTCGCCGGAGTAACCAGCTGGTTTTCTCAATGACAAAGGTGTTACCTCGCTATTGTTAGCTTGTTTATTGTAGCGCTTTGTGTTGTGATTCGTAATTATTCGACACATGCATGGCAAGCCGGGATATACACACAATGAACACAGGCGTGAATCGATTATAAGTGTACTCATGTACTGATATAATGCGACGGAAAAGTACACACTTCAGATTTTGTAAAAACATGAAATTTTTGACGATTTTCCGATATTTCCTCAATTACATCGTAAAAATCGCGATTTTAAAAATAAATCGAACTTCACGATTAAATCGAAAAATCGCGCAAGCCTATTTCGTAGGGAGCCAAATTGAAAGCAACATTATTAGAATGTCTGCTTTTCACGCTTCCAAATTGCTATTTATCTCATGTTTCTTAGTTTCTTCAAATATTTATGACAGGTAAAGAATGACATAACACAGATCTATGTTGTTAAATACATGTATGGTCATGTTTTCATCACTAGTATTGCTTTCTCTTTTCTCTTTTTATCCTTCAGCTTAATTGAAGCATCAGCAAAAAATGTCACTTCTTCGGATTCCTCTTTGAGTCTCTTTAGAAAATTCAATCCTGCCAGATTGAAACCAATCGTGTCCTGGAAATTAGTAGAAACAAATGATAATAGAACAATGCAGATCATTTTCCGTGGCAAACATCTGTTATAAAGGCACATTGCTAACCAGTATTATTAATACTTTCACAGATGAATTCCGGAAATCTCATTTTCAAGATAGCCGTACAAGAAAACTGTTGAATATTTTGAAATTAATTTGACTAGAAGCGTTAGGCAAACTAATTTTGAAATATTCAACATAATAAGTTTTATATCTTAAAAGAATTTACTTTTTTAGGGATTTGTTCGTCACATTGGTAAAAGCTGGTTAACCCTTTAACACTCATATCAGCCAAAGACGGCCTCTGCAGTGGGCTTGAGAAATGTCCATTTGAAAATCAAGAGAAGACTATTTTTATGCTCCCTGAAAAAAATTTCGCGGGAGCATATAGTCGCCACTTTGTCTGTCCGTCCGTCCGTCCATTCACCATATATAAGTTTGTCCGGGGCATAGTTTTAAGGCTTTTTCACATGGTCACCAAACTTGGTATGTGGATGCATCTTAGGGAGAAGGTGTGCAGAGTATGAAAAGTAACTCATGCTGACCTACTTTTCATGGGCGACTGAATATCACAGAAAATGTTTGCCCGTGCCATAGTTTCAACACTTTTGCACATATGGTCACCAAACTTGGTATGTGGATGCATCTTAGCGAGAAGGTGTGCGGAGTATCAAAAGCCGGTCAAATGTAGATCATGCTGACCTACTTTTCATGGTCAACTGAATATCACAGAAAATGTTTGTCCGGGCCATAGCTTCAAGACTTTTTCACATATGGTCACCAAACTTGGTATTTTGATGCATCTTATATCACAGAAAATGTTTGGGGCATAGTTTCAAGACTCACATGTGCTCACCAAAGTTGGTATGTGGATGCATCTTAGGGAGGTGTGCAGAGTAGAAAAGTAGGTCAAAAGTAGATCATGCTGACCTACTTTTCATGGTCGTCTGAATATCACAGAAAATGTTTGTCCATGCCATAGTTTCAAGACTTGCATATATGGTCACCAAACTTGGTATTGATTATTACAGAAAACATCTCTGTTCATTTTGAACATAGTTTTTATATGTATTTTTCATTTGGTTCCAAGCAAAGTCTAAGTGTGTTTATTTAGAGAAACTTAGATTTTGCTTTTATTAAGCTATTCTTAACAAATTGTTCGTTAGGGCAAATCCCGCCAGACCAAAAGAATGATGGCCCACCGAATCATTCCTACTCCCCAAATTGTGGATTTAACATCGTTACCCCAAACCAACAATATTTTAAGGATGGCCTAATATGGTGATATCTCATTGACAATTTCAAGTTCGTTTCTCTGTGTCTGAGCCACAGTTCCAAACCTTTCCCTGAAGCACATGCCTTCGGGGTTATCCCGTCAGTCTCTCTGCAGAGTATGCTTTCGGGGAGCATACATCAATTTATTGATTTGCCTTGTTGAAAATTTATCACTGGAATGACTGGCTCAACCCTCTGCTACAAGTGCTAGGCCTCAAAGTAGATCTAAGATCTCTGATCTTGGGTCGGGCGCAGGGGTGTAACACTTTGTCTGGGTACCAAGCCAGGTATTTGGAGCGAGTGGCCCACCATAGCACTAAACAACTCATCTTACATGACAGTTAATATTATGAATATCCATCATGGTGCTCGCCATGTGCGTTCCCGCCAGGCATGTGCAGCACAGGGCCCCCCCCCCCCCCCCTCGAAGGGGTCCACCCAAGCTACTGGTGGTAAAGTTCGTAGACCTTGGAGAAAAAGGAAGAAGGTTGTCCAACCTAAAGTACAAGTAAGCAAACCGCTGACTATCATGCAATGGAATGCTGAAGGAGTTTCTAACAAGAAAATGGAGCTTAGCCAAATTCTCAAGGAGAAAGGCGTAGATGTCGCGTGTATCCAAGAAAATCATCTACCGGTATATATATATATATATAAAGGAGGAGTCATAACCCTGGTCCGGAATAACCTAAACGCCATTGAAGTTCAGAGAGACATGGACAGACCTGAAATTCTCACAATCAAGATAATTCCAGAGAAACGTCCTATCACTGTTGTCAACTATTACTGCCCTAATAATCAACCATTGAATCTCAGGAAAATCCCAGTTCACCCAGATTCAACTATCGTTGCTGGTGACCTCCTCAACAGTCATTCTCAGCTATGGGGCTATCATTCTACTGATAGGAGGGGTGAGGACATTGAAAATTGGATGGATGAGCAGAAGCTGATTCTCTTGAATAAGGCAGATAACACACACCCCCCACCCCCCTTACATTCTACTCAAGACGATGGCATACCTCAAGTTCTCCTGATCTAGCATTTTCGAAAGAAAATCTACATCAAGAATCTTTGCGCATTGTTGGGGAACAGCTTGGAGGCAGTGATCACCGCCCTGTTTTCATTACCATTAACATGGATGTTGAGATTGGCCAGAATCGGACTCCTCGATGGAACTATAAGAAAGCAGACTGGGACAGATATCAGAAAGAGAGTGACAGATTGGTAAAAGACATTGATGTCAAAAACCAGAGAATCATGGAGAAAAAATGACGAGCTTAAATCTTGAAAAAGATACGAACTAACTCTGGAGGCTTGTGAAGCAGCTTAACGATGAAAACACCAGAGTACCGAACATAACTCTTGAAGAGGATTATGAAATTAAAACAGGAGAGGCTGCTGCTGAACACTTTGCTTGCATGTTACAGAAAGTAAGCAATCTAGATGTGCCAGTGAGTTGTAAAAAAGCTGCAGTGAAGTCTGCAAAGTGGAACAGAGAGACACAAATACATGCCGCGGGAACGGATGAGCTTCTGACCATCAGCGAGTTGGAGAAAAGCTTGAAAGTTCTGAAACACAGGAAGTCTCCTGGACCAGATGGAATAACCAATGAGATGTTGAGGAATCTGGGTACTATTGGAAAGCACAAGCTTTTGGAGATTTTCAACCACAGTTGGTACACAGGATAAGTTCCCCAGTCTTGGAAAGAGGCCAACATGATCCCTGTACTGAAAAAGGCAAGAATAAATCCAAAGCGGCAAATTATCGACCTATCAGTCTGACTAGTTGCACTGTCAAAGCCATGGAAGGAATCCTCAACCAGAGACTTCTTCGACATCTTGAAAGCAACAATCTCTTAGCGGATGAACAAAATGGCTTCAGAAAGTGTAGATCTACTGAGGATCAAACAACATATCAGACACAGTCTATTGAGGAGGCGTTCCAACAGAAAAAGCATACCATCACTGTGTGGGTTGATCTGCAGAAGGCATTTGATAAAGTATGGAAGCATGGACTCCTCCAAAAGCTCAGGACCAGTGATATCTCTGGAAGAATGTACAGCTGGATATGCCAGTATCTCCACAACCGAAAGGCATCAGTACAGCTGAATGGGATGAGCAGCAAGAAAGTCCTGCTACGACATGGTGTACCTCAGGGTGGTGTAGTCTCTCCCACCCTCTTCACAATATTCATCAATGGCCTGGTGAAGAACCTTCCAATGGGAGTCAGAGGTGCATTGTATGCTGACGATCTTGTGATGTGGAGCAGCGAGGAGTGTGTTAACAGCCAATTACCGCATGCAACTCGCAATTGATCACCTCAATTCTTGGGTTACAAGATGGTTTGTCCAGATCAACAAAGAGAAGACAGTCGCAACTCTATTCACACTATTCACTAAAAAGGAACACAAGACAAGTCTGAAATTTGGTGATTCAGTTCTGCACTTTGAGGATGAAGTAACTTATCTTGGTCTGATATTTGACAAAAGACTAACCTGGAAGACGCAAATCAGAAAAACTGACGGTATAGCCAAGCGAAGACTGGCAGTTATGCGGAAGCTCTCTGGAACAAAATGGGGAGCTAACATGAAAATTCTGAAACAGGTTTACTCTGGATCAGTTAGGCCAATCATCGAATACGGCTCATCATCATGGATGACAGCTGCTACAAGCACCCTTCAGACATTGGATAAGGTACAAAATCAGGCTCTTCGTATCATAACAGGGTCTATGAAGACCACTCCAATAGCAGCGATGGAAGAACTTACCAATATCCAGCCACCCCAGAGAGACGAGAAATCAAGGCCGAGATTCAATATGAGAAATTCAAATTGATGCCTCACCATCCCATGCATATGCTGACTCACCAAATGTCTAGAGCAAGGCTCAAAAGAAATAATTTCTTATTAACATCAAAGAAAATTGAAAGAAACAGAGAGTCAGACATCTTCCCCAGATGTAGAAACATAACTGCTATCGCTGAGAGGGAACCGTGGAAAGCTTCTGAAATAGAAAACACAATTTCAATCTGGCCCTCGATTCCAGGGATTGAAAGCAAGGGAGATCAAGCAGAGGTGACAAACAAAGTTCTTGCATTGAGTCATATTGCAGAAAACTACCCTCAGGAAGAATGGATACATGTTTATACAGATGGATCAACTATCCAGGCTGTCAAGAATGAAGGGGCAGGTGCTCACATTCGGTTTCCATGTGGAGATATAACAGACTCATGCTTGCCAACAGGGAAGCACTGTAGCAATTACACTGCAGAAATCCAGGCACTGATCTTAGCTAGCCAAATGCTGATACAACGAAAAACCAGAAATGAAAATATTGTCTTCCTGACAGACTCCCTCTCAGCGCTCCAGGCGCTGGAGAGTGGAAAGGAAAGTACAGATTTAATTCATGAAAATCTTACGCCACTGGCTAAGGAAAACAATGTCAACTTACAGTGGATCCCCTCGCATTGTGGCATATTAGGAAATGACAAAGCTGATCAACTGGCTAAGGAAGGGTCAAATAAAGAACAATTCAACCGTACGATTGACTTTGAAGAACTGAAGCATATCATTAAAGCCACAAGAACCAAAAGCAGGCAGCATAATGATGCAATACACAGCCTCAGTAGGGAGGATCAGACATGTATCTTCAGATTGAGGACTGGTCACAATCGTCTCAATGCACATCTTCACCGTCTCAAGATTACAGATTCTGCACTTTGTTAGTGTCAGAAGAAACAGCAGAACATCTCTTGCAGCACTGCCAGCGATATGAACAGGCTAGGAGAAGCTTCTGGCCTATTGAAGTATCTTTTGAAGAGAAGATCAGAGGAGACAGAGACACTTTGATGACCACTTCAGCTTTCATGCACCAAATAAGGAAAACAGTCTAAGATTACTGTCATGAGAAAGATGAACGCAAGAAGAACTGGCTCAATAACCGAGCTAGTCATTCCAGTGATAAATTTTCAAAAATATGCTTCTCTTGGTCTGCAAATGGACATTTTCTGAGAAAATTAAAATTTTCTTGAAAAAATGTAAGGGTTAAAGCTCATTAACCCTTAAAGTTGTCAAATTTGGTCAACAAAATCTAAATATTTGCTTATTGAATGGCTGTTTGCAGGTCCAGAAGAGTTTTTGAAAATTTATCTCTGGAATGACTGTTTAATTATCGAGCGAGGCATTCCGGTGGAAATCTTTCAAACATAGTCTTTTCTTGACCTGTAAATGGACATTCCACAAGACCACTGCAGAGGCCAGTTTTAGCTGGCTTGGCAGACAAAGTATTTAGGATTTAAGGTTTTTCACATAGTATTGAATAGTAGAATACTCATCATAATACTTAACCGTATAATGGGTGACTATAAGTGTGCTGCTGCTTCTTAAATCACCAAATCCCGGAGGATTATCGTTAAATTATCATCGTCATTTCACGAGAACAACTGCTAAGAAGTCAGCATAACAAAAATGCGCATGTCCATATGCTTGTGACATTATTAGCTCACCTGGCCTGAAAGGCCAAGTGAGCTTATGCCGTGGCAACCGTCCGTCGTGTGTACGTCCATTGTCCGGGCGTCATCCATCCGTCAACTTTTCCTTTAAACGACTTCTCAAGAACCACTGGGCCAATTTCAATTATATTTGGCAGGAAGCATCCTTAGGGCATAGGGATCCAAGTTTATTTAAATGAAGCCAATTTGGCCGGTGGCCATCTTGGATTTCAGCCAATTTTAGGAAACGTCTTTAAAAATCTTCTCCGAAACCACTTGGGGAATCAATTCAAAACTCATGAAACATCATCTAGGGAAAGAGGTAAGCCGAGTTTGTTCAAGAAGACTCGATTGACCAGATGGTTCGGTGGCCATCTTGGATGAACTAGTTTTCCTGAAAACGACTTCTTCTCCAGAACCACTAAAGGGATCGGGCTGAAATTAGGGAGATAGGATTAGGGACTAAGGGCCATTAAACTTTGTTCAAGGGAAGTTGATTCATCGAAAAACATGGCCACCATGGTCCAATCAAAACGTAGCATGTTTGGCAGCCATATTGAATTTTTTTATTTGATGGATTTTGAGGCCGAAATTGGTTCTATGTTTTTTTGGGAATTCTGAGCTCAAATTTGCCATTTTCGAAACTGTCGGATAAACGGTTTAGCGACCATCTTGGATTACTTTCTGGCCAAAGGCGCCCATACCAAAACAATGGGAACATTAAAATGTCTTCTTCTTGAGAACTACTAGGTTGTTTTTAATTATATTTGGTAGGAAGCATCCTTAGGGCATAGGGATCCAAGTTTGTTCAAATGAAGGCAATCGTCCAATTGAGCCAGAGGCCATCTCGGACTTCGTCTGATTTTTAGAAATGTCTAAAAAAATCTTCGGAACCATTTGAGGGATCGATTCATAACTCATGAAATATCATCTAGGGCAAGAGCTGCAACAAGTTTGTTGAAGGGAACTTGATTGGCCAGATGGTTTGGCAGCCATCTTGGATAACCTATTTTTTGCCAAAACAACCCCAGAACCACTGAATAGATTGAGCCAAAATCTGGGCGATATTATTAGGCTCTGAGTGCCATTAAAGTTTGTTCAATGGAAGGAGCTACGTCAAAAACATGGCCGCAGTGGACCAATCAAAATGTAGCGTGTTTGGCGGCCATATTGGACTTGCAAAAATGTCTACAAACTCATTTAAAAGACTACTAAACAACCCACCAATAATTTTGACAAAAAATTAGAGTGCTCCAGGAGTCCAGATGAGCGACGCAGGCACCTTGGGCCTCTTGCTTAAACTGTCGGATAAACAGTTTGGCAGCCATCTTAGATCTTTTTCCTGCCAAAAACTCCCATACTAAAGCAATGGGAAATTTAAAATGTCTTCTCAAGAACCTCTGGACCGATTTCAAGTACATTTGGCAGGAAGCATTCTTGGCATAGAGGTCCATGTTTGTTCAAACAAAGCGGATCGGTCGATTTTTAGAAATGTCTTTAAAAATTTCCGAAACCGCTTTGGGGATCAATTCCAAACACATGAAATATCATCTAGGGCAAGAGCTGCACCAAGTTTGTTCAAGGGAACTTGATTGACCAAATGGTTCAGCGGCCATCATGGATGACCTCGTTTTCGCAAAAACAACTTTTTCCCCAGAACCGCTGAAGCGATCAGGCAGAAATTTGTGATATATGATTATGGACTAAGGGCCATTAAACTTTGTTCAAGAGAAGTTGATCCATAAAAAAACTGGCTGCTATGGGCCTATCAATATATACACCTGTGCAAAAGTTAAGCACCACCCTATTTTTACGCACATGCGAGGGTATATTCATGTGCTATGAAGAAAGCAATAGCATAAACATTTATGTACCCATCCATCTTAGTGCAAGAGGTAATAATGCAACTAGAGGAATGCTGATTATGATGGTGGGGAAACACTGTATGTTTTTGTTTGAACTTGAAAACGAGGCCTGAATATGGTTACGTTGACACAACTGACAACTATTGCCCTACAGTTGACACACGTGGCTAGATTGTCATTAATGGTGTCTGAAAACGAAGTTTAACATCTGTGCACGAGTTTGAGACTGTCATTATTAATACCGGGTATATCCACCTTGTGCCTGGATGACGGCCTGGACACGACGTCTCATGCTGGTCACCAACCGACTGATACGCCATTGTTGTATTCGTTGCCATTCAAGATGGAGTGCGTCTGTTAATTCCTGTAGGTTCTGCACAGGAGGATCCCTCCTTCTCACCATGTTTCCCAGAATGTCCCAGATATGCTCAATAGGGTTCATGTCAGGGCTCCTTGCTGGCCATGGTAGGGTTTCGATGGCATTCTGGCGGAGGTATTCATGCACAGCTCTAGCACGATGTGGTCGGGCGTTGTCATCCATGAATATAGGGTGGGTTCCAGGTGCATGATTTACAAAATGAGGGACCACAACTCTATCCAGTATGGAATCTTGATATCTTTGTCCATTTAGTGTTCCAGGTACAGTCAACAGATCCAGCTTACAATCAAATGAGATGCACCCCCATATCATAACGGAACCTCCACCAAATGGAACTTCTTCCATGATGTTACGTTGGTCGTACGCCGTGCGTCTGGACCTCCATACACGAGTTCGACCATCTGTGGCATGAAGCAGGAACCGACTTTCATCGGACCAGTGTACCCGTCTCCAGGATCTCATGTTCCAGTGTCTTCTTTCGTTGCACCACCTCAGACGCTCCTCTTTGTGGTGTGCAGTGAGGAGAGGACGTCTGACAGGTCTCCTAGCTTTCATGCCAGCAGCATAGTCTCCTTTTGACGGTAGACATTGACACTCTATTGCGCATTTCCCATTGCTGGCTGAGCACTCTGCTGTTGGTGAATGGAGATCTCCTAACAAGGCGTACTAGGGCTCGATCATCACGGACAGTAGTCTTCTTCGGTCTTCCAGATCTAGGCCTGTCCTTCACCTCGTTAGTTTGCCCATGTCTTGCAATCAAACGACTGATTACAGTATGGTTAATGTTCAGCTGTCTGCCAATCTCTCTGCATGACATACCAGTGGTATGCATGCCTATGATTTGCCATTTCACACGATCACTTAACCTTCGTCTTGCCATAGCGGTTCACAATCAAGAGCTAATTCTCTCTGTACAAATAAACCACGGTCATGAACACAAAATTCCTAATCTTGTCGCCTAAATCTGTATGTAATGTTCTACACCTCAAACTGGACTTTTACATAACTGAACACGTGTGCTGTTTCCCGCCACGCACGGACATCAAGCAGCGTGAAGTCATGCATGCATGTGCATTTCGTACTTGGAATTATGTCAGCTAACGCGGGGACAAAAAGTTTGGCAGCCTAGTTGTACCATCATGTTTCTACGTTCTATTGTTTTTGCTGGTGCTTAACTTTTGCACAGGTGTATATAACGTGTTTGGCGGCCATATTGGATTTTCTTATTTGATTGATTTTGAGGTCGAAATTGGTTTTATGTATGTTTATGCATATTGTGATTTCAAATTTGTCATTTTCGAGATTATCGGATAAACGGTTTAGAGGCCATCTTGGATCATTTACCCGCCAAAAGCCCCAAGTTTGTTCAAGGGAACTTGATTGGCCAAATGGTTTGGCGGCCATCTTGGATAACCTAATTTTTGCCAAAACAACTCCAGAACCACTGAGCGGATTGGGCTGAAATTTGGGAGATATGATTAGGCACTGAGTGCCATTAAAGTTTGTTCAAGGGAAGGAGCTTAGTCAGAAACATGGCATAAGTGGACCAATCAAAATGTAGTGTTTGGCGGCCATATTGGACTTGCAAAAATGTCCACAAACTCATTTAAAAGATTACTCCTAAACCACCTACCAACAATTTTGACAAAAATGCAGTGCTCCAGGTGAGCGACACAGGCCCCTTGGGCCTCTTGTTTAATATACATATGCTTGTGACATTATTTAATAATATGCATGTCCATATGCTTGGGACATTGTTTAATAATATGCATGTCCATATGCTTGGGACATTATTTAATAATATGCATGTCCATATGCTTGTGACATTATTTAACAATATGCATGTCCATATGCTTGTGACATTATTTAATAATATGCATGTCCATATGCTTGTGACATTATTTAATAATATGCATGTCCATATGCTTGTGACATTATTTAATAATATGCATGTCCATATGCTTGTGACATTATTTAATAATATGCATGTCCATATGCTTGTGACATTATTTAACAATATGCATGTCCATATGCTTGTGACATTATTTAATAATATGCATGTCCATATGCTTGTGACATTATTTAATAATATGCATGTCCATATGCTTGTGACATTATTTAATAATATGCATGTCCATATGCTTGTGACATTATTTAATAATATGCATGTCCATATGCTTGTGACATTATTTAATAATATGCATGTCCATATGCTTGTGACATTATTTAATAATATGCATGTCCATATGCTTGTGACATTATTTAATAATATGCATGTCCATATGCTTGTGACATTATTTAATAATATGCATGTCCATATGCTTGTGACATTATTTAATAATATGCATGTCCATATGCTTGGGACATTATTTAATAATATGCATGTCCATATGCTTGTGACATTATTTAATAATATGCATGGGACATTATTTAATAATATGCATGTCCATATGCTTGTGACATTATTTAACAATATGCATGTCCATATCCTTGTGACATTATTTAATAATATGCATGTCCATATGCTTGGGGCATTATTTAATAATATGCATGTCCATATGCTTGTGACATTATTTAATAATATGCATGTCCATATGCTTGTGACATTATTTAATAATATGCATGTCCATATGCTTGTGACATTATTTAATAATATGCATGTCCATATGCTTGTGACATTATTTAATAATATGCATGTCCATATCCTTGTGACATTATTTAATAATATGCATGTCCATATGCTTGTGACATTATTTAATAATATGCATGTCCATATGCTTGTGACATTATTTAACAATATGCATGTCCATATGCTTGTGACATTATTTATGAATAAGCAATCTGTAAGTATTGTTAAAGCAATACATTCCCCCTACATGGTGAAATCAATTCTCTGTTATAGGTTAGCATTTCAACAATTTTCAGAAATCGACGGAAAACCAATGAAAAGCTTGATCTGTAACTTCAAAATATATCATAATAAATAAAGATTCCCTGGGTCGATTATCAACCAAGTCACTCCAGTGCTAAATTTTTTTAATTAGTCTTTTCTTGACCTGCAAATGACTGATGTCCATTATAGACAGGCTTAACCCTTTCATCTCAGAGCTAGCTCAAAAACCCATCTGCAGTGGTCTTCTGGAATGTCCATTTGTAAGCCAAGAGAATACTATTTTTGAAAGTTCACCACTGGAATGACTGGATTATAACCAAGCCAGTCATTCTTGTGGTAAATTTTCAAAAATAGTCTTGTGTCAATATAATCGATATGTATTTATTTTGATTTTGTTGACCAAATTTAGCCATTAAAGGATTATCTGCATATAGGCAAAGTATCGGCCATTTGTATTGACTGACAGCAAACATGATTATATAGATACTAGCCATAGCACACACTGAGAACTGAATTATTACCTACCCGAATAGTGGCCACACTGCTGCTTGTGTTTGCCTGTAGCTTTGTCAATACAGGAAGCAAAGTCTTACTGGTTGTAATTTGGCCATGGTGAAGTCTGGAGGTAAAGAAAAAATGCAAATTCAAATTTTACTGATTCATCGTGAAGAATCAGATCTCTGAGTAAATAGATAGCAATCCTGTAAAATCATATGTTCTAATCAAAACATTGACAAATATAGAATTTAAAATTAAGAAATATATATCTCACCTAGTGGTTAGAGAGATCTGATTTGTCACTCAAGTATCTTATGTCATAATCAAATATGTCACATGTTAGCTGATATCCCAACCAAAATGACATATAGCGCTGTCAGGAAAATCAAAACATCTGTCACGAAGTGCATGAATTGTCTGTTGAAGGCAGCAAAGGACCCCGTCAAATTAGTTTCAAAATAATCAACAGCATGTTTATTAAATTGTAGACATACAATTTGTACAACTGACGGACTATTCAAGGTTCATGATGGAGATAGTTGTCATTCATTATGCAGTTTTATTGTGACATCAGCATACATTTGACATAATTCATTATGATATCATATATTTGAGTGACAGATTGGGTTCATTAAAAATTGACAAATCAACTGAGCTAATAAGCTTAACTCTTACACACTAGCAATGACAAATTGTTTATGATGTAGGCAATATTATTCCAGTCAAATTAGTTTCAAAATACTCAACAGCTTTCCTGTATAGTTGTCTTAAAATTGAGGCACTGCATTTCGAGTGTTAAATGTAACAGAATGAATTGTCAAATCTGCTCAGATATAACTTCTAGCTTGTTAACCCTTTAACACTCATATCGGCCAAAACGGCTTCTTCAGTGGTCTTGAGAAATGTCCATTTGCAAACCAAAAGAAGACAATTTTTGACAATTTACCACTGGAATGACTGGCTCGGTTATCGAGCCAGTCATTCCAGTGGTAAACTTTCAAAAATAGTCCTCTCTTGGTCTGCAAATGGACATTTTCTATGAGAAAATTAAAATTTTTCATGAATAAATTTGAGGGTTAAATCATTAATGTTTAATATCAGCATGATATTGCTGTGAGGTCAGAGTTGCAAAAAGCTGTTTGTTGTCTTATTTTTATTCTAAATGAAAACAATAACTAAGATGTAATATCAAGAGGTATGATAGTCCAGGGATCGAATCGTTATTCTACATCCATACCATGCATTTAACATATGAATTTTACATGTACAGCAAAAATCTTAAATGAACATAAATTGATATAAGCATCTCAGGCAGAAATGTATGTGTACACAATGTAGAAATGTTTGCTAATGTTCCAGCAAAAGCCATTTTTACCTGGGGTCCGTACAGGAGTGCAAATAGCAACGAACAATTGTTAGGTCACGTGGTACGTTCACCCTCCTGAATGGGCTGTTTGCAGAACGTTTGCGAAAGGCGAATATAGTTCGCCACGATCAGCGAAAATAAACAGACGATTATTCGCCAAACATTTGCGCTCCTGAAATCAGCCCTGTATTCTGCATGTAAATAGCCATTATTTCGACCTATGGTCAGTAAATTTACACAGATATACTGATATGATCACACTAACTTGAGCAGGAAGATGAGGCATCTACCAGTCAGCTCTGTCTCCCATCCAGCTTCCAGAAACTTATTCAGCAGAGACAAAAGGTCCAGGACATAGGCAAAGGGTAAAGACAGCAGAGATTCTTCCAACTCACTAAAATAAAACATAAAATCTAAATTTAATCTTTTATATGTAGATCTTGTAACACACCAGGATTAAAGATGCTTTCTTGTGACATATAACGGCCATGCTATTATAATGGTCATGTTATGATGCTAACAAGAATGACAATCAGATATTGCAAAAATATAGGGTCCCATCCAGGGATTATCATAAGGGCCCTTTTGAGGGTATACACCCTGCAAAATCCAGCTTGGCACCCCCAAAATTAGTGGCAAAGGGTTACACAGGACCCATGAAAATCTTGTATGAGTGTTATACTAAGTAGTTTTTGCACAAAAATACCTATACAATCTAGGATAAGACCGCCATAATTCATAGTTGTGAGTACATAATACCCACTAATTTTAGTATGGATGAGAAATACTGCTTGGGAACACCAGATTTCACTTTGGGACCATTAAATTTTAGCAGGGGGGGGCCTCAGATTTCAGCCGGGGACACCCAGATTTCAGTGTGTGGGGTCCCTAGGATCTCCAAAATTTATATGCTGTGAGAAACACTGGTCCCATCCACAGCAACACAATTTCCGTAACCCTTTTATAGGGCATTCCGCATCTCATTTTCAAGCCATACATACAGAAAAACTGTCGGTGAAAGGTTTAATTCAGATTTTGACCTTTTAACACCAAAATCAATAGGGTTCATCAGAAACAATGCCCACCTCCCACCTCAGTTTGATGAGAATCTCTTCACGCGAACTCGAGTTATCATACGGTGTCACAACAGTATGCCTTTAATTGGGTCACCAAGAATTTGACCTTTTAAAATCAATGGCCATCTTTGTACCAGCATGGGCAACTTCCAATCAAAGTTTGGTTTAGATACCTCCAGTAGAATTAGAGACAACAGCCCAGATACACAGGCAGACATGGAAAGACCAATTTATGATAAATAGATAACAAGTTGATACAGTTCACAATCATGAATGATGGAATGAATATGTTAACATGTGACAGGTGGCTAACAAAAGAGTGGATATTTTGTACTGGGATACAGGTAGGAAGACAAATGAGGAAACACAAATGTAAGTTTTGGCAGAAAATATTTTCCCTATTAAACAAATTAAAATTTTAACAGAAAAATAATGAGAATGGATGTTATATATACTTATAGTCAACATTTTGTGGGCTTGTGAAGTCGGTACTTTAGTTTTAAAATAAAAGATGTTGCCAAGAAAATTGCATAGTTCGGAGATGTTCGTAAATGGTACAGGTATTCCCAAATAAACTCTGGATTACTCCCAGTTCTATATCTAGCAACATTGGATAGATAGTTATAAACTATTCATTAGATTGTATTACACTTCAGAGCATAATTTTTCTGGTATCGTTTCTCAATTTGCTACACATATTTAGGCATTTGCTATACATTCTGCAACATGCATAGCTATATCTGCTATACAAATTTTATACGGGATTGCAATTTATTATTGATATTCGTACATTCTATTATTAACCCTTTCAACGACAAATCTCTGAAAAAGTAAATTCTTTACTATGTATAAGCATAGCATATTCTGCTGAATATTATGAAATTAATATGACTGGAAGCCATTGCTGCCAGCAATGGCTTCGAGTCATATTAATTTCAAAATATTCAACAGCTTTCCTGTTTGTTTGCTCCGAGATTGAGATACAGCGAATTTCTCCGAGTTAGTTGTTACACATTTTTGCCGACAACTATACAATTTATAATTTGCAAATATCAAATTCTAAATTATGCCTTGCATTTCAATAAATTACCATAACACAAAATTTTAATTCCCTAAACTCAAATGATAATTTGTCATCTTAGTAGGATTTTAATGGCTTTCTAAAACGTAGTGCAATAAATCGTTAGAAATATCTTTCAAGGCACTCAAACTGTACATAAAAGAATAATGTACCTAAAGAATAATGAGGTAAAAACTTTCAGCTTCAGTTACCTGGATTTCACTTTCTTGATAACTTCCAGCACATACTGTTCAGGTGTTATCGCATTGAAGGCGGCAAACAATGGATGTAGTGCATATGCAGACTGTTAAGGCAAGCAGAAACAATGCAAAGATATCAAACAATATACTCACATAAATGTTTTCAATGGAGGCATCCGATCCTTCACTTGAGTATCTGATGTCATAATCAAATTCGTCACATATTAGCTGATGTCACAAGCACAAATATTTACTAGCTTGATCGGTCGATGATGCGTCATCGCAAATCCCCCACGTTCACCACTTTGAACATTTGACACACCCCAAAACCCACCCCCGGGGGCGGAGCCAAATGTAGATGTCATTTTGTGCTCCGCAATCATATGCGTAACTCACATAACAAATTTTGTTGAATTTCGTCCTATAGTGTCAAAGGAGTTGCATTACAATCAATTTCATAACCTTTTGACCCCCCACACCCCCTGGGGTGGGACCAAATGTAAATGTGCTCATCGACTCCACATTGATATGAGTAACTCACATACCAAATTTGGTTGAATTCCGTCTAATGGTTTCGGAGGAGATGCGTTATAATCAATTTCCGCAGGTTAAAATTTGACCTTTCAACCCTCTCCCGTCCCCTTGGAGCGGAGCCAAATCTAATTGGCCTCTTGCACTCCGCAATCATAGGAGCTCAGATATTAAATTTGGTTGAGTTCTGTCTAACGATTTCAGAGGAGTTACAATAAATTTCATGAACGTTTGACCCCCATCCCCCATCCCCTGGGGGCAGAGCCAAATGTAAATGTGCTCATCCACTCCACATTGATATAGGTAACTGACATACTAAATTTGGTTGAATTCTGTCAAATAGTGTCCGAGGAGTTGCATTAGAATCAATTTCTTTACCTTTTGACCACCACCCCTAACCCTCACCCACCCCTGGGGGTGGGGCCAAATGTAAATGTGCTCATGTACTCCACATTGATATGGGTAATCCAGACCGAATATGGTTGAATTCTGTCCAACAGTTTCGGAGGAGTTGCATGCATTACAATCAATTTCTGCAGGTTACAATTTGACCTGTCGACCCCTCCCTCACCCCCTGGGGGCAGAGCCAAATCTAAATGGCTTCTTGCACTCCGCAGTCATATGGGTAACTCAGATATCAAATTTAGTTGAGTTCCGTCTAATGATTTCAGAGGAGATGCGTTACCACTGATTTGACCTTTTGACCCACATACTAAATTTGATTTAATTCAATGGTTTGGGAGGCGATAGCATGGCGGACGGATGGACAGACGGACGGAGGCGATTACAATATCCCAGACATTTTTTTTAAATGTGGGGATAACTAGCTCAATCATAATAAATCTAAAAGTCCATCACTATAGTGTATGAATTATATCTCTGGTAAAGTTACAGTTCTTTAATAAATATTCTGTTGAATATTTTGAAATTAATTTGACTGGGAGTTCCCAAGTCAAATTAGTTTCAAAATATTCAAAACCTTACCCATTACCTTGGAACTTAAGATTCCGGGAATTTAGATTTCAAACTTTCAAATCAATTCCAAAATGAGTACAAAGTGGACGGAGCTTAGCTAGAAATGGGTGTGGCATAGCTAGAAATGGGTGTGGCATAGCTAGAAATGCGTGTGGCATAGCTAGAAATGGGCGTGGCATACCTAGAAATGGGTGTGGCATACCTAGAAATGGGTGTGGCATACCTAGAAATGGGTGTGTGGCATACATAGAAATGGGTGTGGCATAGCTAAAAATGGGCATGGCATACCTAGAAATGGGTGTGGCATAGCTAGAAATGGGTGTGGCATAGCTAGAAATGGGTGTGGCATAGCTAGAAATGGGTCTTTCTATTACACAAAGACAAAGGAATGGCACAATATCTAAACATAAACAAATATTCTTTGCTATTCTTCCATGCCACATATCATACACTGCACATAAAATTCTGCATGTCATTTGTATTGCTGTATTGAATCATCCTCCTCTTTGCCACATGCGAGGCGAAGGATGCTTCAACATAGCCGTTTTAGCTATGCCCCGCCCATCTCTAGCTCAGCTCCAACCACACTTCGCTGTTGAATATTTTGAAAATAATTTGACTAGGTACTTTTGCTGCCTGTCGGACTCTTGTTTCCATGAGAATTCTTAATACTTACCAGATGTACTATTATGATAATGCCTATTATCTAGTCTAGCTCAAAATAAACAATTAAAAACTCTGCACTCTCCTGGTCCTGCCCATACTGTGTCCAGGAATTACCATAGCCCCCGGTACCGAGTCAATTCCCAATCACAGTCAGATTCGTCTTATATTTGCCTTGACAAATGGCGAAAGCAGCTCAGCCTCACCTCAGCGGGGCGGCTGAGGGGGGGGGGGGGGGGGCCATAGTACATCTGGTAAGTATTAAGAATTCTCGTAGAAACAAAAGCGGATGCTTTTTTTATTCTACTTCGAATAATACTTACCAGATGTACTATTATGATAAACTCCAGATTTCGATAGCCAAGAAATACCGGTGGGAGGTGAGGCTCGAACCAGCACTCATCTATCATTCGACAGAGAAGGTTGTGAAGAGACTAGAACCCTGGCATACGCTTGGGTTCTGCCATCTGACTCATAGAGTGCTAAACTTCCATGGTCTAGACCGCGCTCCCCCCCCCCCCCTCATTTGTCCGCACAAATTCCAGAGGGCTGTCAACCAGGGGAAGCAACACCCACCAGACCCGTGTCAGCCCCAAGTCTCAGCTAGGGCAGCCCAGTAGAGTTCAAAGAAGGTACTACTTCTAAATTTTGAAAAAAACTATCAGTATATCAATTAGATTTTCAAATTGGAATGAGTCTTATGTCTTTTAAAAGAATAAGATGTTCTTGGCCAGACTATTTACTTAGATAGTCTGGTATTTCGACCATAAGTAAACTTAAAATTAGTCACTTACTTAAGGCAAACACTCACCATTTTTGAGTGCTTGGTCTTTCTTGTTCATCACAGGAGCTCGGCCCAATCCACGGTCGTTCTCGGGTCATGTGCATGGCCATTGTTCAGTGCAAGTGGAAGAAACTTGTGATGTGTTCGAAATAGTGGTCGGATGTGGCTTTAGTTCAGATTCAATAAATTGGTGACGGCTACCGGATTAAGTGCACTGGAGATGTAACGAAGGTAGAAATCAGTAAATGACGACTCGGCATGCCATTGCGCTACAGACATCACCTCCTCTAATGAGACACCCTTACAAAGGGCCGATGCTGCTGCTAGTGCTCAGACCTGATGGGCATTCGCACGATCAATCTGCTTTCCTGTAGCGACTTTGTGCGACATCTGAATAGCATCGACTATTGACTCTGCTCTCCGCCGGAAAAGCTACGCCGTCCCTGAGGTTGAAAAATATTCCCAGAAAAACAAACCCCTGGGATGGAGTCAATTCTGATTTCTCTAGATTCACAATCCATCCTAGGTCCTTTAGTAAGGCTAGGACTACCTGAAGATTGTTGCGCGGAGTGACTGGATTCCCCGCCTTCAACAGCCAGTCGTCTATGTAAGTATGAACAGCTATGTTTCTCCTGCGAAGATAAGAAGTCATGGTGAGAACCACTTTGGTGAAGACCCTCGGTGCTGTGGTCAGGCCGAATGGAAGTGCATTGAATTCCCAAACATTGTCTTGGAATGAAAAGCGAAGGTATTTCTGAAAAGGAATTGACATTGGAATATGAAAATATGCATCCTTCAGATCTATCGACACTGCCCACATGCCTTTTCTCAGCCCTGTCATCACCGCTGCTACAGTCTCCATCTGAAACTTTGGAGAATGAATAAATTTGTTCAACAATTTGAGATTGAGAATTGGTCTCCAACCTCCGGTACGTTTCGGAACGAGGAACATCATCGAATAGAAGCCTAGGGAGGACTGATTGCGGACTAGATGAATCACGTTCTTCCGCTGAAGATCTTCGATTTCTGAGGAAATGGCATCTAGACGATCGGATTCCCTTGGAACAGGAGTCCACACTGGAGTTGATGTTAACGGAACTAACGATTGACGGCTGAGCCAGTTCGGTTCGTAGCCATTTCTTAACCACTGACAGACTAAACAGTCTCGCACGACCCGTTCCCATTGGCTTGAGAACAGTTGAAGTCTGCCTCCGACGGTAGGAATCTGCACACAGCTGGCGGTCGATATTGCACGATAAGACGCTAAATCGCTTGGGTGAACATTCTCGACTCCCTTCGTTTCTGACATCACCGGAACTGATCCCGCCGGAAACTCGTCAGGACCAAACTCCACGGCCGCCCTGCGGTTTCTTGGCGTATGACGGTCCGGGATCGTCGCCACGACTATCCTTACGATAACCGCCGCGACCCGAACCACCACCCTTCCTGTCCTCCTCATACGGCCTCTTATTAGAGGACCTGTATGAGGACGAACGGCCAGGTCCCTGCGATCCGGATGCCCGATGGGCATCACGGCCAGAAGGACGGAAGGGCGATCTCTGGCGCTGCCTCTGTTGCTCCTGCCGATGCTGTTTGTAGGACTGCTGCCGCTGTGTCCTCTTAGTCGACTTCCACGACTTGCCGACTACTTCCTGCTCCGCGACCATTGAAGCGACTTTGGATAAGGCTTGCCGTGCCGAGCCGCCAAACAAGCCTGGACCAATGAAAGGCGCAGAAGATAACGCAGCCCTCATCTCAGGTCCTGGTTCTGGTGATCACCCTGGCCAGGCAATCCTGAGATAGGTTGCATGGTGTCCCGGACAACTCCGGGAGCAGCCTCTGGCACTTCCCCACCTTCCGCCACACAGGTCAGCATACCCTGCAGGACGGTACATCCGTGCGAGAGTGCAGCCCATGGCTGCCCTCGCCGCATCCTCAATGAGCGTTAACTCATTAAAAGGATCCTTATTGGCCTGGGAAACTAAGGGACAAGAACGACCCTTCGAATTGCCAGCCAATGGCCTATTCAACGCCTCTCGCTCCCCGACGGAAAGCCGTGGAACCTGGGCATATTGATGGTAGGCCTGCTCAGGAAAATGGACCCCACTACTTATCCCCTTCGGGGCCTTGGGCAATGAATAATCTGGCTGAACCAGATGATACACCGCAACTTCTAACATGTCAGAAGTGTGCAAGTCCAAGGGGAGCGTCGGCATGGCAGAAGAGCCACTTGACAGAGCGCTAACTGCTCGCTCTGACATCCGTTCCATTGCCGGGTCGAGCTGAGATCCCTGATCCGATGCCAACCCGAGACGGTCGGCCATCCAGTTAAGGACCTGCACCCATTCAGCTTCGGTGCAAAATGAGGACTCATCCATCAATGGACTACTGTTCTCATCTTCCTTCTCACCCTTGGATGAGTAGACCACCGACGACCGATGCTGAGAACTATGGCCCGCACTTCTTCCACCATAAAGCGTGTCCATAGCCTGACGACTAGCGGCACCAGTGCCCAGCAAATCGCCAGACATGAATTCACCACAGTTCATCGGCTCCAGCATGAGAGCCGGGACTACAGCCGCTTTCACTACGGTAGATGACGGAATTCCGAGAGGAGCCGCACCTAACGCCACCGGCATGCCGCTAGGAACCGCAAAACACGGCTCCAACGACAACTCGGGTTGAGCGAAATGCGGGTGAAAAATGCCCGACGGAACGTCGACATCACCACCGGACTGGCAGACCCTTACAAAACCCGAGGGAGATCCCTGGGATGTACCCGGTTGTGCCGTTAATGAAATATCCGGCATGCCGGAATCTTCCATAAGCAGATCTTCCTCCTCCGCCGTCGGCTCTTGAGCCAAGGTCGGAGGAAGGACAGGTGCTCGTCCCTCTGCAGAACTAGCCGGACCACCGAAAGGTTGCCCTGCACCAGCCTGCATCGTCGGGATCATGGACTGCAAAGACTCAAACATTGCCTTAAACTGGGCCGCCCATACGCCCAATGCCGAGTCCATCCGCTCGTTGAGATGCGCTTCAAGACCCTTTACTGACGCCTGATCCAGCTTGGCCGCCTTATCCCTCGCGATTCTCTCCAAACACGCACGTCGATCACGATCGAACTCCGCCACCAACTCTGACGACCATTTCAAGAGGACTTCCAACCTTGCACTTCGCGAAAGCCACAGTCTTCTTCTTTTCGTTCGCTGATCATACCGCCAGTCCTGTAAGTGACTATCGACATGATCATATGCGTTAAGTGCGTGGATCCATGGTTTATTAGAGTGCGCCTCTGTTTCTGTCAGGGTTACCTCACCCTTACCTCCTTTAGTCACCTCTTACGACACGCAGAGGATACGGAAGGTGTATTCTAAGCCCCACCTACAGAGCAAAAAGCCACACAGTGATGACCACCGAACTTGCGCTTCATGAACCTGTTACACTTTTGACACAGTGTCCTGGTCTTTGGTCTTCTGCGAACACAGAGTAAGAATTAAAACGCTGCACATGACATACGATGACGAGCAATACGCACAGTTGACTTGATTGTAAGATAGAATTACTTAGAAACATTAACTTTCTCTTAAATTAATGATAATCAAGCCTTTAGGCAAGAAATATTTGAAACTTTTTAGAGTGAAATTTTATAAATACAACTTGGTAATTAACTAATCGCTACAAACACCCTCGACCAGCATCAAAACGAGTGCATAGACACACCAAGCCATAAGATAACAATAATCAAGGGTGCCGCCATCTTGGCTACGGGCGCATCCATCTTGGAAGGAACCGAGTCGCAAGAGAAATTAACCAAGTACCCGGATAAGATTAAACAGTTAACGAGTACCGGAGCGACTCCAACAATTCTACCATTTTAGAATAATGTGCCAATTTAAGAAATTTTCAATCAGTCATTACGGCACGAATGTATAAATTCTAGATTCATACAACCTGCCCCTGTGATGACTTTCCCTTTCCTTCCATGATGCCAGCAACGTATTAGCGAGAACACGCATAAATCCGAAAATTTTAGCAGATTTTAAACTAGAAAACACATGCGACTTTCCAAGTCAGCAAAATAAGCGAATCTGACTGTGATTGGGAATTGACTCGGTACCTGGGGCTATGGTAATTCCCGGACACAGTATGGGCAGGACCAGGAGAGTGCGGAGTTTTTAATTGTTTATTTTGAGCTAGACTAGATAATAGGCATTATCATAATAGTACATCTGGTAAGTATTATTCGAAGTAGAATGTGACGTCATCATACACACGCTGAGCTGATTATGATGCCATACGAGGTCAGATGATGGATAGAAACTCTAACCTTATAAAAATAATGGTTTATCCGAATTTATAAATTTTATATATTTTCCGTTAATTTACTATATAATTGATTAATTAGTTGCTTTTTGTGACATTCATGTAAATTGATTTTGAAAATTCTAGTTCTGTAATGCAAAATTGAAATTCCTCAACATCATGTTCAAAATGACCATACCCATATCATTCCACTGCATTTTGACAAGAGCATTAACTTTCTGGTGCACCATGATAATGTGAGAGAATAACATCACTGAAATTTGCTACAGTAAACAGATTTCTTAACAAAATATCTTAATGGAATCAGCACTATAATAACCATCGAATTTGTTCAAGAAAATTTTGATTATTTGCTGATCGAGAGAAGAGTATTTTTGAAAATGTATCACTGAAATGACTGGATCAGTTATTGAGCCAGTAATTCCCGTTGACAAATTGTCAAAGATAGTCTTCTCTTGGTCTGCAAATTGACATTCATAAAGACCAATATAACGGTCTTTTGTTGGCTGGCATGAGTGTTAAAAAGTTAATGGAATTAACTCTTTTTGCCGGACAGGTCAGATACAGGAAATTCTTTATGATCAATGAAATAGTAATTTGAATATTTTAAAAAACTAATTTGACTAAAGCTGTTGCTGCCTCTCAAACTAGCTTCAACACAACCAGCATCTAATAGTTCATTTGGTTGCTTTCATTTATACAGTATAATGGACTGATGAAGTAATTTAGATACTTACTTTTTTGCCTGAGACTTTCGCTTCATATTCACACTCCATCACCTTGGCATGTTCTTCCTTGTACAACTCAATAGCCTCCATTATCCTCTCCGTCTGAAATGTATTTAAAGTTTCATTCTGAACTACTGAAAACAAAATTTGTTTAAATTTACCACTGGAATGACTGATATGCTTATTGAGTCAGTGAATGACTGACTTGATTATTGAGCCATTCACTCCAGTGGCAAAGAAACCCAAACTTTGCACAGATGGATGGGCACATGGTCAGAAAGACAGATGTGCGTGCGTGCGTGCGTGCGTGCGTGCGTGCGTGCATGTATGCGTACTCGTTATGGCCACACATTAACGTTCTTACAGTCGAGTTATCGGCATCCATATAACATATTACATTAACTCGGTAACTGGTGATCTTTCGTTAATCAGTAATCCACACAATAAGATAACAACAGCATGAGAAGGACCATTAATCATTTTTTCCTAACTTCACTTCCCATGTGTATGCATAACTTCTCATTATTATAATCAAAACTTACTGCTTTGACTGATTCCATAGTTTTCTTTCCTGCAAGTCCCACCTCACTTGATGTCTCTCCTGCTACCTGATGTCATAAAACAGAAAAACAATCCTATCAAGCAGACATCCACAGGTACAGAATATGTACAACCATGAGTCCTTTCCACTTTTCGAGAACGCATAATGGAGGATTCGAGTTTATCCATCAATCATATGATATCATAATCAACTATCTGACATAATATACACATAGCCTGTCATAATCAATTATATCATGAATAACTCGATTTAGTCCGTCTTAAACGCTTAATAGTCTGTCAGGTTGTGTGAATTGTATGTCTCTATTATTTAATAAGTATGCTGTTGAATATTTTGAAACTAATTTGACTGGGCGCTGTTGCTGCCATAGCACCCAGTCAAATTAGCCTCAAAATATTCAACAGCTTATCTGTATATGGGGAATCACTACATACTGACAAACATGGCTATTGTATGCCTGATGTCAGGGAAGTGGAGGCCATTAGCCTGATATGTTACCTGTCAGCTCCATGGTGTGGAGCTGGTGGATCCAGTGGCTTTCTTTTCGTCTCCTCCATATGGTGGAGTTACTGTCATCTGGGTCTGATGATAGGACCTGGATGATGCTGAAACGCATATCGGTTCGACAGTGGTGTTTCTTATTGAAATGTCTGGATGCTGGTGTGTCGTATCTCTCGCTCTGGTACAGATTAGTGATGGAACGTAGATGCTCTCGTATGCGCATCTTGAACGGGCGTAGGGTCTCCCACATATTGTTTGTGGCATACATCACAGGTGATGAGGTAGACGATGTTCCTGGTTTGACAGTTACCGATGATCTTGGCGGTGTAGGAAGGTTTTGTCTGCGTGCTTGTGAAAAAGCGCCTTTTGTTCATCTGGTTGCAAATGTTGCAATTTTTGTGGGTTTCTGTGGGATTCACTTGGCGGTGCTGTCAGTGGTAGTTTAGCTCTAACTATCGTGGCTTTGATAGTTTTATTTTTCCTGAAACCGAATAGTGGTTTCTCAGGGACATGTTGCTGGCTTCCAAGATTGGCCAATACTTGTTGATGGTGTTTTTGAGGAAAATGTCCGTGCGAGTAAATTCACAGACAAAGATGGGCCTTCGTGCTTTTCTGTGTTGAGTGGGATGGCGTGTTGGGTGTAGTCCTGTATGCCTGGCTTGTTGCCTGGCTTTAGCTCTTACAGTGGTGAGGATGCCTATGGGGTATCCTCTTTTCTCGAACTGGACTTGCAAGAGGAGACTGGTGTGGTCGGAACCCAGATGCGTCCGAGTCATGCAGGCAATAAAACTGCGCCTCTGATGATTGATATATATATATATAGTGATGTGTAATGTGAGTACCTGATCTTCACACACAAAAACAGTACCAAGTAAACACAAATCATTGGCACCCACTCACCCACCCCACCCCCAGAGAAACAGACAAACACCAAAACATATGTTTGCGCCGTCATATCTCAAAGAAAAATTTTCACACAGCAAAAAATGTTCCCTGAACCGCCAAAAATTGTCGCACTGCAAAAAAGGTTTTGCACCACCAAGAATTTGATTGCACTGCCAAAAAGCAACCACACTGCCAAATAATCCAACATTTTTTTAGCACCGCCAAAAATGCACTGCCAAAGATTTGCCATACACCGCTATAATGGTGCACTGCCAAATTCTCATGCACCGACAATACGTGGTGCACCACCAAAATTTAACACCGCCAAAGAGGAGCCAATAAGCACTGCCAAAAAAGGAAGCACCACCAAACCTGGTACAAAGATGCCCATATTTGTTCATATCAAAACCTACTTCCGGTCCACCAGGGGGAGAGTATAAAAGGAGCCGACTTGCAAATCTCAGATCATTCAGACTTTTGGTCTCAACAAGAAAACAAGAGTGAGGTAATACCAAAAGATCATTCATTTACAAGACTACTTTGTTATTACACAGCTTACCTGTAGTTTTGTGGAAAATTGAGTGCAGGATTAGATAGATCCCAATACACGCAAAGCTAGCTACAGATGGGAGGGACAGAGCCAAATCTTGATTCCTCCATTATAGTTCTCTTGAGATTTTAAGGGATAAGGATAATAGAGGAATCGATGTCTAGCTATGCCCCGCCCATTTCTAGCTATGCCCCGCCCATTTCTAGCTATGCCCCGCCCATTTCTAGCTATGCGCCACCCATTTTATAAACATGTTGGAATCAATTTTAACACTGAAACCTGAATTCCCAGAATCCCAATTTCAAGGTAAGTTGTTGAATATTTTGAAACTAATTTGACTGCCTATGGCAGCAACAACTCTCTGCTAAATTAGTTTCAATATTCAACAGAATGTTGATTAAATTGTAAATTCTTCAAAGACATACAATTCATACACTTTCGTGACAAACTTTTCGTCATTTTAATTGTGAATTGTGATGTCAGCTAATATGTGACATTTGATTATGACATCAGATACTTGAGTGACAGATCAGATCAGATATTATGTACATAGCATAGCGCTCTCTGATCGTACAGGTTGTTACATTAACTAGTATCTTATCTGCATGGATATGCCTCTAAATATTGCGCAATAACACATCGATGGACAAGGCATCATAGGGTCTAGAAAAGTGTGGTTAAGGAAAGGTGAAGATCAATGTAGGAAAGAGTTAATCAAATGTGCGAACAATCAATGTCTCATCTGTCCTCATTCTCGATAAACACCAAAACCTCAGATTAAAGTCAAATTCGTTTTATAGAATAAATAGAATGTTAGGTTTGAATGCAATATATACTAGTTATACATGTACTAATCCTTTCACAGATGAATTCCCAATATCTCATTTTCAAAGCAACGATAAAAGAATTGTTAAATATTTAAAAATTAATTTGACTGAAAGACGTTGCTTCCTTCAGCAATTGTTTCCAGTCGAATTAATTTCAAAATATTCAACAGAATAAGTTTTTTATCATAAAGAATTTACTTTTCCAGGGATTTGACGGTGAAAGGGTTAAGGTGATGGTCTAAGGTAACACATGATAGTATTATTGATACTTAAATCAGGTTCAACATAACCTTACCCTCGACCACAAAAATCTAAATCTCCCTTCATCTCTCTCTCTCTCTCCTGGAAACTATGCGCGACCATGTGTCCAAGATCACTGATGTAGTTACAATATAATTACAAAAAGCTCAAAGGGATAAATTGCCATGATGTCTTCATGACATATATAAGAAAAAATGCTGATCAAAGATTTCCATGCATTGATTCTAAATTTCTGGTTTCCATGACATTCCATGACCAGTACGAACATTATATATCCAAGAACCTCACATTATTAGTGAGATTAACCTTTTAGTGGTCAAAAAGTTTTGAGAAAATTTTAATTTATACTCAGTGAATGTCCATTTGTATGCAAAGATAGGACTATTTTTACAAATTTAGCAGTGGAATCGATTATCGAGCCAGTCATTCAAGTGGTAAATTCTCAAAAATAGTTTTACTTTGTCCTGGAAATGGACATGCCTAAAGATAACTACTGAGGTCGGTTTTGGCCGCCATGACCATTAACTGGTTAATACTGAAAATGGAAGTTAGGCCACACTAACTACATTGATTACTTCAATATATTCTAGAGCATTATATTCCTAATACATGTATGTAGTAAATACTATCTAGACCGTGCAAGATCAAGTATAACACTTACCACATGCTCAGCATGGTCCAAAATACCAGCCTCATGTTCTTTGTCACGTTCCTGTGAAAAATAAAAACATATTTATTGTTAGTATGCCTACTGAAGCAGAGGAAGCAGTATTAATATCACATCAAATGTGAAATTGGACAGCGTTGTTATTATTAGCTAGACAGCAATATTTTACAAATATTTTATTTCGAGTCAAGTGCTCTGTTGCGACCTGACGGTAATGTAACTATCATGTCTATGCAGATATGGGTATTCACAAGTGTGTTGTTTTCAAGGTAGAATACCGATATATTAAACTTTCAAAAGTAGACAAAATGTAAGATGTTGCAGAACTACTCACTGTACAACCAGCAATGTGGCTGCAAACTCAACTTTACGAGCTTCAAATATATAATAAATATAGATGGCTTATCAATATACTTATCAGTGACTATGACCTTTGACTCCAATGTCATTAGGTCAACCCCTCACATTGCAAGGGAGCATGTGATGTGTCCAAGTTTGGGTGCAGTATGATTAACCCAACATCAGATATGAACCTCTAAGTTGAGCTAAATGTTACTATCTTGCCACTATCACATTAATCTTGACTCTGATGTCAAGGTGGTTGCATCATGCCCTCTTATTATAAGGGAGCATGTGTCCAAATTTGGGCCCTGTATATTTAACCAAATGAGATATAAACTGATAAATCGAGTTAAACGCAAAATGTTAATGTTGAAAAAAACTTTTACCCAGTAAGATTAACCAAACATGAGATATAAATGGTGAAGTTAAGCTAAACACAAAATGTTTATGCTATAAAAAGACCTAAGTTTTTACCATGATCACAATGACCTTCACCTCTGATCATTTGACCCCAAGCTCACTGTATGTGTCCAAGTTTGGGTCCAGTATGTTTAACCAAACATGAAATATAAACTGCTATGTTGAGATGAACGCAAAATGTTAATGACGAAAAAACTGTTTTTACCACTGTCACAGTGACCTTGACCTTTGACTTTTTTATCAGTCATTGTGTGAGGCCCTCTACGAAAAATAATCTCCCGGCCTGCAAGACTGATTGCAAAGGCCAAGTTTGGCCAGCTTGACTACTACAGGGCTATTTAGCCAAGATATCTCTGACACCGCCTACTAGTTATTTTTATTGACCGGGAATTTGAACCCACAATTGTAACTGTAACTGGCTACTTAGTGATTCATGTGCACAGAGGGTCACGCAGTACCTCGCCTGTGAACACATCACATATGCCACACATTTTACAGCCATTAGACTGAGTTAGACAAGTATATACGTGTCATTATAGTATATGGGCACTGACCGGGAATTGAAATCACAACTGCCAAAAGCGCCTAGTATCATAGTTCACAAACGCTTCCATCAGACCAAAGCTGCAAGAAAAATCTTGTCTTGCCGATGAGGCTTTCATGGTTGTGGGTTTTTGACAAACAGTAGAATTCTGTGATAACTGATTTTGACCCCGATGCCAGAAATACTTTTTATATTTTTAGAGAGTTCTAAGTGTAACGTAAGCTTTCAGGTAAGCTTAGATAACAAGGTACTAACTATTTCTCTTTCATGCTCCAGAACTAACGGCTCTCTTGTCTTTTCCCACATTCTCAATGACCTGTCATGTGATGCAGTAAGAACAAAGTTTGCAGATGGACTGACAGCCAAGCACCAAATCTCAGCATGATGGCCCTGGAAGACAACAGATGAACAATACCAAGTTAAGCTGAGTAGACTTTACGAATACATGCATGTATTGATTATAAGCATGTTTGAGATTATGCCCTGTAGGTGGGGCTTAGAATACACCTTCCGTATCCTCTGCATGTCGTAAGAGGCGACTAAAGGAGGTATGGGTGAGGTAACCCTGACAGAAACCTCGAGTGCTGAAGACGGAGGTTCCAGGCCGCACGGCGCACTCTAATAAACCATGGATCCACGCACTTAACGCTTATGATCATGTCGATAGTCACTTACAGGACTGGCGGTATGATCAGCGAATGACAAGAAGAAGAAAGAAGCATGCTTGAGAAAAAATTTTTCACAATATAGTATCTTCACTGGGCATTTTATTAACACTTTCACTGGCAAATTCCTGAAAAAATTATTTCTTTCCAATGCATAAGGTAGCATCAGCTTCCAGTCATATTAATTTCCAAATGATAAACAACTTTTCTGTATTGTCCTGAAATTGAGATATGGAGAATTCATCAATGAAAGGGCTAAAATAGCATGCAACAAAATACAGTCAACAAAATACGGTATCAGTAGTTTTGCCATTAGTGCGCAAGGTACATTTACAGGCTAATATGTATAATTGAAACTTTATCACTGAGTGGACTGTCTCGGATCACGAGCAAGACACAACAGTGATAAATCTTTTAAAACATCGCCTTGCTTCTCTTGGTTTCCAGATGGGCATTCCTGATGACCACTGAAATGGTCGGTTTTGGCCGCCTTGACCATTAAAGGTTTAGGCAACCACCTAATAAATCACAAAACAAGTCACTATAGAGTGGTCATCTCGCAGGTGACTTGATATAGGGCGAGTTTTGGAGCCAAAGAATGGTGGTTCAGCGATGTCAGATGTACATGTTGTCATTCAACTACCTGTCTTAAAGAACCACCATCATTTGGCTCCAAAAGGTAGGTGGTCTCTTCAGCAGGTTTGAGTGTATGTTTCACACTAATTTCCATCTCATAGACTTCATAATGGATAAGCATCTGAATTTATCACATAAGCAAGGTTATTCAAGTGCATAACCTCTATGAGGTAAGCTAAAAATAATACATGATTTAATCATAAGTGAATGTTGATCTACTTACTAGACACACCATTTAGCACCAATGGTGCAACAATGTTGGTTGTTTTCCTTCTTTTGTTAAATTAACAAGATATTGTACAGTGTACTACTAGTTATGATATATGATGGTAAATTTCAAGAAACTAAAAACAAGAAAGTTAGCTGGAGGCTCATATATGTCCCCCACCCCCACCCCCACCCCCACCCAACATGATGGCAACTTCATGGTATGAGTGATCACATGTATCACATTCAGCAATGTAGACGAGACAAGAAGCCTTAAACATCCTGACAAGTGTAATAGCAGAAAATACCCAAGCAGTTGTCATCTTGTGGCAATGTCTATACTTATTCTATCTACATCATCTCAGTAGAAATGTGCACTGATTAATTTCACATTAACCCTTTAACCATCAAATTTGTTCAAGAAAATTTAAATTTTCTCATAGAAAATGTCCATTTGCAGGCCAAGAGATTATCTTTTTAAATGCACCACTGGAATGGCTGGCATGATTATCGAGTCAGTCATTCCAGTAGAAACATTTAAAAAACAATCTCTTGGTCAACAAATGGATATTTCACAAGACCACTGCAGACACCATTTTTCCCCAAGTTTAGTGTTAAAGGTTTAATTGCGTACCTCTAGCGTTAAGATATGCTCAAAATTATCAGCATCCCATTGCTTGAGTTTGCCATCTTTTCCACCCGTGAAGAACAGGTGTGTTTTGGGTAAGAACTGTGCACACATTATACTGCAAATAAAGGAAATCATTTTTGTTTAACGAATAAGACATATTTGTATTCTACTATTGCCAAATTTAATACACTACTACACGCTACTATAGCAAATATACAGCTGGTATTGAACTATGCTAGGCACTTACTATGCGCTCACCTTCGAAGCTAGCATAAGAATGACTAGCGTTATCATTATGAGAATGGTTTTATACCAACAATTGCTTACCGGCAAAGACAATAGAGTCTGAAAAAATGGGGCCAGCAAATATCTATCTAAAATGGCGGCTACAGCTCTAGTTAGTTAAAGTGTCTATAAAGTAACAAATACACCTAAATTTAGCTAGAAATGATTCTTTTATCAATAGATGAGAACTTTAAGCAGCCTATAGAGCAAATCAAAACACTTTATCTAAATTGGATAAGTCTTTGCTGATTAAATTGACATTTGAAAAACCTTAGTTACAGCATAATAAGCATAACCCGGATGAAATTGAGCCCTAAAATAATCAGTTCAAAGAAAAAATATGTCAAAATCTATTTCTTTATCATTCAGTCCAAATGTAATTATTGCATAGAATGAATCTGTGAAGTTTTGATCTAATCGGATAAACTCTTGTTTATCTCTTGAAAAAAGCTTAAATTGAATGCAGTCCAAACAGTGTAAAATTATGAAAAAAATTTGAAAACCTCTTCAAAGTGAACTACTCCTACACATCCCATAGAACAAATCTGTGCAATTTTATTCAAAGTGGATACCGTTAAAACTCGACTAAGGGACGCAGTTTTTTGGTCAAAACACATGTACTAGAAAGGGGGGGGGGGGGGGTGCGTACTATAATCGAGAACATTCCTTCTGCACATTTTTGGGTTGAAATTTTTCTGTCAGATTATACCACGGAAATTGAACTAAATGTTACCCTAGCCAATTCGCGCCGCCTGACGACTATGTTTAATGTATACTCCAAAAACACCAAGCGGAAGTGAAATTATTAAATTGGGGCGCCTAAATATTGCTTATTCTTTAATACATATCACTTATTACATCAAAATTAATCCAGAATTTGACATAAAATGGCGTCGAGAAAAGATACGTGTAAAAATCACGTGATTCGCCTCCAATCGCAAAAGATCTTTATTCTAATTAGAGCGAGTACTCGGATATAAATATTCTGGACTCGGAACTCGGAAATTGCTATATATTATCATTGCGCATTAGGAACTGAATGTTCCCGTACCTGTTTGATAACCAACTCCCATTAGCGCATAAGATTACACAGCGCCTCCAATCACAAAAGAGCCAGATAACCAACTCCCGTTAGCGCATAAGATCACACAGCGCCTCCAAACGCAAAAGAGCCATTACAATCTGTTTCTATCACGCGATTTCGATGTTTTCAAGGAGACATTTTATGCCAAAATTAGATTGATTTTGATGTAATAAACAATCTTTATTGAAGATACACGATATTTAGGCGGTCCTATTTAATAATTTCTCTAACATCATGATAATTTTTAGTCATGGAGTGATGGTTATTTTGGATACCAATTTTCGATTTTTTAAAGTTACGTTTTTTCTAAATTTAACAGCGTCTTATACTTGAATACAAAAGTTTTTTGGGCTGATTTTGGTCAAATTTGGGACAGCGTCCTATATTCGAGGGCGGCCTTTAGTCGAGAAATTACGGTAACCCAGTTCAAACACCGTAAAAATATGGAAACAATTTTTTAATTGATTTTTTTTATGTGAGCGGATACACCCACTAATCTAAAACCAATGAAGACATTTCTGGAATGAAACAAGTTTTATCTGATGGCAAAAAAAATGTCCGGGATGAAATGATTAATGCAGTTCTCAAAACAGACAACAAGCTTCTTTCTACTGACACTTGTCAAATTTAAACATTTGGTTTCATAACAATAAGGGATAAATGAAGGTCAATGATGAATGAATGAGTTTCCTGGATTTAGTCATTGAATATACATGTGCTCTGGATCTGTCCATTCCTACTAGGGTTGAACGATTTTTCGATTATTCGATTAATCGCGATTATATAATTCAAAATGATCGTGGACGATTATAAAATGAAATAATCGTATAATCGCCATGTTGAAATTTTTGTCAAGACACTTTTAGGCTTGTGAAACTCTGCTCGCGTTATCAAGCATGGAAACAAACATCCCGCTATCAGCCGAATGTGTGAATGATTAAATAAACTAAAAAAATAAATAACTGATTTGTTTGTATTGACTCAGGATTAGTTTTAGATGAATAAAGATTGTTCACTTGGTCGCTATTTGTCATTGTTGTTGTAATCACACACGCTTATCCTGCGTTCCCCATTCTCTGAATAGTTATGCGCTAACGGTTTTCCCAAAAAAAGAACTGATACCACGGAAATTCAACACATTTTCTCACGTAAAAATTCTCACCGCCTACGCCTATGTTTAATGTATACCTCAAACCATCACCGGGGAAGTGAAATTATTTGATTTGAGCGCCTAAATATTGCGTATCCTTTAATAAAGGTCGTTTATTACATCAAAATTAATCCACAATTTGATATAAAATGGCGTCACGAATAAAATACAAATCACGTGATTCGCCTCCAATTGAAGTTTATTTTAGAGCGAGTATTCGGATATAAATATTCTGGAATCGGGGACTCGGAACTCGGGAATTTCCATATATTATCATTGCGCGATAGGAACTGCGTATTATACTGATCTGAATAACAGATACCCGTTTGATAAACTCCGTTAGCGTATACTATCTCGCGAGAACACGCCGCCTCCCATCGTAAAAGATCCACTGGCTCGCCAACTTAAGAAGCCGGCTATATTGTCGTTCGTAATAATTCAATTTGGATCATTTAATGTTGATCGACGTTACAAAATTGATGCACATTTTCTCCCGTACTTGTTTGGTACATAAATTTGGCCTTACAATATATTTATAAGGAAGCTATCTAATCACGCCAACACTGTTTTAAGCGCATTTTAACTACAAAAGTGTGGAATAAACTTTATTATATCTTGAACATACGTGGCCTACTATTAGTATTAATCTAATAGGTGGTCGAGATTTACAAATCCGAGGCCTGTATTGACTTCTAGAGGGGCCGGAAATGTATCAGGGCAGAGATCTGTCTTAAGTCGACACACCCAGTGACACGATTGTTATTATTATACACACGGGTGGGCTTCTAATACAGAGTTTTGCCGTTTTGAAACTGCTAAGAAATCATTGGAGCTCATATGTCAAAGTTAGGGGGTGGACTTCTATTAGAGCATAGGCTACAATTAAACGAAATACGTTACCTTCCGTTTTCTGTCTAGAAAAATCTTGATACATTCCTTTGTTTGCAATCAGCAACTGGCGTATTCTGTCCATGTATGTATACCCATGTGCCTAACCCATAATCTTACAATCTGCAGTAGCATAATACCGTCCTATAAGCAGCATTGACGTAGTTAATATAGTTCATGATTAATCGTATGATCGCGATTATTTTTCTTAAATGATCGCGATTATGAAAAGTGAATAATCGTGCAACCCTAATTCCTACCTGTCATCATGAGCGAATATTGACCGATGACAGTCACCAAAATCCAGGCCCCAGATCTTGACATTCTTATCTGCAGAACCAGTAATAATCAATGTGCTGTCTGATGATATATCCATACAGAGAACCGGCATCTTGTGGCCAAACAGGGACAGGAAAAACTAAACACATTTGAGAGAAAATTATTCCACTATCTGTCATCATCATACAGAGAGGGGGAGGGAGGGAGGGAGGGAGGGAGGGACGGAGGGAGGGAGACAGGGAGGGTGGGAGGGTGAGAGGAAGGGAGGGTGGGAGGGCGAGAGAAATTCTTCATGTAATGTCACAGATGTAATATTCATAATGCGATGGTTCATATAACAATAAACATTTTAAAATATTAAATTCGTTTATACATGTCATGCTTTTAGACCCAATCATTAACAATATGTCACCCACTGTTATCCAAACTTCTCATGTGACCTGTTACCTACAACTCTATTTCCTCAACATACGCTCATGCACATGAGCACGCAAACATGTGTGTGCATGTTTAGGTGCATGTTTGTGTGCATGTGAGTGGGTGGGTGAGTGTGCATTATATCATTAATTATATAATACAACAGCTCCTCTAGTTCTATTGTTACCATCTCACCCAGGGCTACAAATAAGACATGGTAAATTCTCTACAAATTAAGAAATATTCTGTTGGATATTTTGAAACTATTCTTGCTAAAAGATGATGTTGCTAAAGGGAGCATCCCTGTTTTTCTGGTCGATCGAGTTTTCAAAATATTTCAACAACTTACATGTGTGATTAAGATGTCAGCGATGAAAAAAGTGCATTTATCTATTTGCACATGCCTAGTTGGGGGTTCAGAGGTCAAGATTACCAATTTTAACCTAATATTGCAAAGCAGTCCTAGCAGACGTTATTTCATAAATATGCTCAGCATGCTGCATTGACCTCAAGAAAGCAGGACTCAGTACACTCATACCAAGAATTGACCTGAGAAAGATAAAGATTTTTGCTGAGGACAAGACGCAAACGCGAAGAAGGACTGATTGCATATTTAGGATGTTTCTAGATCTACAGCCACAGAATACAGTAATCATATACACATACCAGTTGTCTTTGTGCACAAGTCTCAAACCAATTTTATTCATTAAATTATAAATGAAGTTTGACTATTTACTCCACAGTCTAATGGGCAATCAGAATGTGGTCCCTAACGACAGATTAATAGAGCTCATTTGGAATGGTATATTGCTTTGGGGTGGTGAGGGTAAAATGATAGCGGTTGCTTAGGATGAATGAACCAATAAGCACCCTTTTTAAAGGAAAACTGTCTTCAGGCCACGAAAACTAGAGTAAGCCATACACTGGTTTCACTGTCTGTATTTAACATTCTCTTGGCGATTATTTTATTCATCCGCCTTCATCTCACTTGAAATAAGGTTTCAGACTTACTCAAGATGATGAAGTTTATATAAAGCTATGCAACGATTTAATTATCAAGCCAACCAAAGATGGCTTTGTTAACATAATCATAAACCAGCAATATTTATTTAGTTGTATTTCACAAAAAACTTTTATGGATCCAACTTTTAGTCTTAACCAAGCAAGTTCCTGTTACATTTCTAATGTGATTGACAGCAGTTCTCAGCTCGATATACAACAATATCACGAGGATGGATCGGTTTAGGCATTCTAGTTTAGTGATTCTCTTGAGGAGACATCTCATTTAATGGTCTAGAGGACAGCAAAGAATTTCAGAAGGAATAGGATGAACAAAGAACCAGTTTTCGTGAGCGCTCACTCGGCATCATTCATTCATCATCATCATCGCCATTCAACTCTATCTTGCCTGTTTGTCGATCTCTTGACATGATTGTGGCTTTGTACACCCAGACTTCAGCAAACACTGTAATTTTGACTAATTTTACAGGCTTCACTACCGTGGCTGCAAATGGACATTTGCAGAAATATTTCATTTTCTTGACCAATCTTGGTCACTAAAGGAATATCATAACTGCTTAAAGACTCATCATCAACAACACAATAAACATACTAGTGTATACCTTGAGTGTATCAGTGAAGAAGACTTTAACTGTGTTGTCTAGAAGAGCAACCGCCAGCAGTCTGCCATCTGGGCTGTAGATGTTGACATGAGTGCGAAATTAAATACAAAAATATACTTTAACCCTTTAGCCCTTGAATTTGTTCAAGAAAATTTCAATTTTCTCCTAGAAAATGTCCATTTGCAGACCAAGAAGAGTATTTTTGAAAATTTACCACTGGAATGACTGGTTTGGTTATCGAGCCAGTCATTCCAGTGGTAAAGTTTCAAAAATACTCTTCTCTTGGTCTGCATATGGGCATTTCTGAAGACCACTGCAGAGGCCATTTTTGGCCGATATGAGTGTTAAAGGGTTAAATACAGTTACAACAGAGATCAATTTCTACCCACCATTTCTACCTATGACGCACCATTTCTACCTATGACGCACCATTTCTACCTATGACCCACCATTTCTACCTATGACCCACCATTTCTACCTATGACCCACCATTTCTACCTATGACGCACCATTTCTACCTATGACGCACCATTTCTACCTATGACGCACCATTTCTACCTATGACGCACCATTTCTACCTATGACCCACCATTTCTACCTATGACGCACCATTTCTACCTATGACGCACCATTTCTACCTATGACGCACCCTTTCTACCTATGACGCACCATTTCTACCTATGACGCACCATTTCTACCCATGACGCACCATTTCTACCTATGACCCACCATTTCTACCTATGACCCACCATTTCTACCTATGACCCACCATTTCTACCTATGACCCACCATTTCTACCTATGACCCACCATTTCTACCAATGACCCACCATTTCTACCTATGACCCACCATTTCTACCTATGAGCCACCATTTCTACCTATGAGCCACCATTTCTACCAATGAGCCACCATTTCTACCTATGACCCACCATTTCTACCTATGAGCCACCATTTCTAACTATGAGCCACCATTTCTACCTATGACCCACCATTTCTACCTATGACCCACCATTTCTACCAATGAGCCACCATTTCTACCTATGAGCCACCATTTCTACCTATGAGCCACCATTTCTAACTATGAGCCACCATTTCTACCTATGACCCACCATTTCTACCTATGACCCACCATTTCTACCTATGAGCCACCATTTCTACCTATGAGCCACCATTTCTACCTATGAGCCACCATTTCTACCTATGACCCACCATTTCTACCTATGAGCCACCATTTCTAACTATGAGCCACCATTTCTACCTATGACCCACCATTTCTACCTATGACCCACCATTTCTACCTATGACCCACCATTTCTACCTATGACCCACCATTTCTACCTATGACCCACCATTTCTACCAATGAGCCACCATTTCTACCTATGACCCACCATTTCTACCTATGACCCACCATTTCTACCTATGAGCCACCATTTCTAACTATGAGCCACCATTTCTACCTATGACCCACCATTTCTACCTATGACCCACCATTTCTACCTATGACCCACCATTTCTACCTATGACCCACCATTTCTACCTATGACCCACCATTTCTACCAATGAGCCACCATTTCTACCTATGACCCACCATTTCTACCTATGAGCCACCATTTCTAACTATGAGCCACCATTTCTACCTATGACCCACCATTTCTACCTATGACCCACCATTTCTACCTATGAGCCACCATTTCTACCTATGACCCACCATTTCTACCTATGACCCACCATTTCTACCTATGACCCACCATTTCTACCTATGAGCCACCATTTCTACCTATGACCCACCATTTCTACCAATGACCCACCATTTCTACCTATGACCCACCATTTCTACCTATGACCCACCATTTCTACCTATGACCCACCATTTCTACCTATGACCCACCATTTCTACCTGAGCCACCATTTCTACCTATGAGCCACCATTTCTACCTATGACCCACCATTTCTACCTATGACCCACCATTTCTACCTATGACCCACAATTTCTACCTATGAGCCACCATTTCTACCAATGACCCACCATTTCTACCTATGACCCACCATTTCTACCTATGACCCACCATTTCTACCTATGACCCACCATTTCTACCTATGACCCACCATTTCTACCTATGACCCACCATTTCTACCTATGACCCACCATTTCTACCTATGACCCACCATTTCTACCTGAGCCACCATTTCTACCTATGAGCCACCAATTTCTAGCTAAACTCTGCCCACTTATTATGCATGTTGGAATAGATTTGAAACTTTGAAACTTGAATTCCCAAAATCTAAATTTTGAAGTAACTATATACTTAAGATGTTGACTATTTTGAAACTAATTTGATTGGGAGCTGTTGCTACACCAACGACATAAAATTCGTACATCTTCATAACAGACCTCAATTTTCATGACAGAGCTATGTCATTTTGATTGTGACCTAAGGCAACATGTGACATAAGTGATTATGACGTCAGATACTTGACTGACACGTCAGATCCTTCCATTTTCAGTTGATGTTTAGAGCTCTCATATCGGGCTAACTTTTTCATCAGTGAAACCACATTATCTCATTGTCACATCAACCATAAAATGTTGTTGAATACTTTACAAATAATCGAACTGGAACCTGTTACTGCCTAAGCTCCCAGTCAAATTAGCTACAAGGTATCCAAACAAATATTTCTTATATTGTAAAGATTATATTCTAATATTTTTTATCTAGGCTGTAGAACTTTTATAAAATTTTGTGAACATTACTAAAGCTATAGACAAATGCCTGTAACAGGCATGACTCTGTGATGCTCAGCCACTGACAGCCAGTATCCTTACATGTGACAGATACTCCCCGTCTCTATAGTATACGATAAATATGTCACTATGTAATATAATATGCGCTACAATGCCCAACAGAAGCAAATGTCAGCAACTGCATTGAACACAAGTGGAGGAGTGTGATTGTCTCCAATCTCTCCTAGCTAGAGAAAAGGTTCAAATTCTGTATGAATAAGTTCTTGCAATGAAAAGATATGAAAACAGAGTTCCCAGTCGAATAATGATCAAAATACAGATAAGCTGACACAGGTAAACAGACTGTGCCTTACCTGTATTTCACAGACAGTACATCCTCGTCCATCTGTAATGTTCTACTGTGCTTCAAGCTCAAGTGTTTCCTGTCAAGTAAATTAGTGAATAAAAAAATTATTCAAACACATTAAACATTTACTGGTCAAGCCAAGCGAAACTGGTCTTGATAAATGCCCATTAACCATGTCTACAGTCCATGAACATTATTTTTGAAAATCTACCACTGGAATGACTGGCTTGATAACCGAGCACGTCATTCCAGTAGTAAATATCTTCTCTTGGTCTGCAAATGAACATTCATTAACCCTTTAATGGTCAAGCTGGCCAAAACCAACCTCTTCAGTGGTCCTGAGGAATGTCCATTTGCAGGCCAAGAGAAAACTATTTTTGAAGATTTACTACTACTGGATTGCCTGGCTCGATAACTGAGCCAGCCATTCCAGTGGTAAATTTTCAAAATAGTCTCCTCTTGACCTGCAAATGGACCTTCAATAGGCAAATATTTTGATTTTCCATTACAGGGTTAAGCAAAGATTTCAATTTATATGACCAATTTTGACAAATAAAGGGTTTAATAACCCATAATTAGAGATTGAGTAATGGAGGGATCCGATCTGTCACTCTAGTATCTGACATGTCTGGCATCATAATCAAATCTATCATGTGTGAGCTGATGTCACAATGACTATGAAGCAAAGCTCTGGCACTAGTGTACAAATTATATGTCTGTGATGAAGCTAGAATTTAATAAACATTCTGTTGAATATTTTGAAACTAATTTGAGTTGGGCATGTTACTACCATAGGCAACAACAGCCGCACCCAAGGAATTCATGTTTCAAAAGTTCAAAATTGATTCCAACATGTGTAATGTCATGAAGCTGGAAGAGATTATAGAAGTTTTATTGAGATTGGATAAGCCCGTAATGAATAAAATTTTCATAGAAAACCTTTAAGATTCTTCTAATTCTTAGTGCAAAATAACGTTCAAAGACTGTAAAAGTATGGAAAAATCTGAAAATTATTTTCATTATGATGAGGGCTGGATGCAATGACGGCATAGAATAAATCTGTATGCTGTCATGATCAGATCTACCATGAAAGAAAAGGTAAAGTCCTTGCCACAACAAGATACCCATGTTATTGCCCATCATGCAAACCATACGACATTTACGGGTATAGCCTAAAGATTGAAGCGTAAAGTTTAGCTACTTACTGTACCTGTAGTGCAGGTAGGTAAGGAATACATACACAACAAGAGATTCCCAAGCACTGCCTAATAACCACGCCATGATGACAAAACCAATGAATGAGAGCTTTCAGAAAATAGCCATTTCTTCCTCAGACCTAGACCAGTCATTCTATGAAGTTTCAAAGCGATTTACTAAACAGTCATGGAATTGTCATCCGGAAACCAATTTTCAAGATGGCCACCAGTGGGTGGCAGTCATATTGGATTTCGGATCATCTAAATTTGGATACGTTTCTTCCTTAGACAAGGTTCAATCATCCTATGAAGGTTCAAAGCTATACACTAAACAGAAATGGAGATATCGCACGGAAACCAATATTCAAGATCGCAGCCAGTGACTAGCGGCCATGTTGGATTTACGATCATCAGCGATTTCGTCAGTTTTCATCTCCCCTCTCCGACCTAGTCCTACCACCGTCTTGGATTTCAGATCATCGTTGCCATCACATATAATCAAGTCAATTTTTTGTTGGTGTATAACAATTACCCACATTGACCCTTACCACTCTGATGTCAATATTCTATCTTTTACTGAGTCTATACCAGAGAAATTGGTGTACAACTTTCAACAAATTTGGAGGACAATGTTGCTGTCTACAACAGCACCATCGTCCACCAAATTTGCTGAAAACTGTACACCAGTTTATCTTTAAATTTAACTTACAAATTTAAAGTTTTGACATCATAGAGGTATGGGTAGGCCTGTTTGGTTAATCGATATCTCATCGATAGTCGATTATTTTTCCTGCCAATTATATAATCGAGTGTGAAATGAAATAATCGAAAAATCGAAAAAATAGATTATTTATTTTAATCAGGCATTGAGTGTTTACTTTTGTGTTAGATAATGCAGCGTTAGTTTTGAATGTTCTAGCAGGGTAGTTGTATAAACACCTATTTCTAACTTTCAGACCCACACCTCCCGAGTCATAAGTCCATGCACATAAATTTTATATAAGTAATTGCTTGATACGCCGGGGTTCAGAAACATTTAATTGCTACTGTTTATGGAGCAATAGCCACCGCTGGTGGGAATTTTGCGAAAAAAATGTAAAAAATGAATTAATGTTTTTCATGGTAAATTCACAAAATTCGATGCAAATTTTTACAAAATCTGCCAATAGTTTTGGAACTAATTTGACTTAAAGCTGTTGCTGCCTAAGGCAGAAACAGTTTGTAATCAAATGATTTTCAAAATAGTCCACTTTTCTAATGCTGGACAATAGGGAAACATGGTAGATAAGCACAACGGGTGAAATCTGAACCATATCCTAGTAAAAAGTAAAAATAATAGGACCATTTCGTAAAAAAAATGCACGAACTGGCTTACTGTTTTTCTTAGTAAATTCACACATATTCGATGCAAATTTTTGTTTAACTTTTGCCGATTGTTTTGAACTAATTTCACTTAAAGCTGTTGTTTTCTAAAGCAACAAACCGCAGTCAAATTATTTTCAAAATATTCAGCTTTTCCAATACTGGAAAGTAGGGAAACATTGTAGATAGGCGAGTTCTATATAATTAAAAGTTAATCTACATGTACGTAATGTTAAAATTTAATTGCTGCCTTCTTACTTGCTTGAAAATCTGGGCATACACGCCGGTTTCTTAGAACCATTATCCAATGAGAACGAATGGACAATGGATTCCAAATTGACTTCATTATACTGGGCGAGGTTGTTCCTCGCGTTCAGTCAATCAGAGGACTTGTTGATATAGCTGATTCTATGAAGCGTCTTGCGGACTTTTCGTAGGCCTACTTAGTTCAGGTAATCTAAACCTAACTAAGGCCGTGCCGTGTTCTCACTAGAGACTTAACCGGCGTAACGCAACTCTGAAGTATGGCATTATTCCCGATTAACACTCCAATGAGAACACGGCCTAACAACCAATTTATGAAATTTTTCTAGAAAATCAGGCATTTAAATTTTTTTTTTTTTTTTTATTATTATTATTATTATTATTATTTATTTTTTTATTATTTTTAAGAAACCTATGCTCTCCTCTCTCTACCTCTCCCACCCTCCCTCGCTCCAAAGCTCCATGATGTAAAATGTTTGGATAACAAATGTTAGTGAATGTGAAAGAACTTACATGCACATATGAATTCTGCTTGTGGTATCAAAGTAAGCATTACAAATTTATAAATTATCTGTAACTATAATTCTTACTTTGACTCATCTCCAACCACAGAGTCCAGTTCGAAACTCCAGAACTTGACCAGTTTGTCCGCTCCACCCGATACAATACCACCCTGGTGTGAATGATAAATAGAATGGAAACAATTTTTGTGAATATTTTATCAGTGAAATTCTAATATCTCAATTTCAGTCAACCAAAACAGGCAAGATGTTTGAGTATGTTGCAACTAATTTAACCATTCACCCCTCAGATTTGTTCAGGAAAATGTCAGTTTTCTCATAGAAAATGTAAATTTGCAGATTTTTTAACATTTATCACTGAAATGACTGGCTTGGTTATCGTACCAGTCATTCCAGTGGTAAATTTTCAAAAATAGTCTTCTCTTGGTCTGTAATTAAACATTTCTCAAACCCGCTGCAGAAGCCATTTTGGCCGGCTTGAGTGTTAAAGGGTTAACCAGGACTAGAAATTATCATTTTTAATAGGGGATCCATACAGATATGTACACCAGCACAACATATAGCAGGACAGCATCATCCATGTCACACTTGTTTTTCTGCATGTCACACATTATATGTGTCGCAAAATATATATGCCATGGGATGGTATGCTATCGCATAGCTCAAGGTATAGTATCTCAAAACAATTATCTGTGATATGGGATAATATAGTTATCAGATATCATATTTTCACTTGTTTACACAAGAGGGCCAAGGGGCCTGTATCGTTCACCTGGAATTATTGGCCACTGGCAAAGGTGAATGAAACTTTGATTGAAGTCGTTTTCACGAAAACTAGGTCGAAATTAGATCACCCAAAATGGCTACCGAAGCCGTTGACCAATAAGTTCCAACAAACTTGCTTCAGCCTTTCCCCTAGATGATGTTTCATGAGTTTGAATCGATCCCCCAAGAACAAACTTGGATCTCAATGCCCTAAGTTTGCTTCCTGCCAAATATAATTTAAATCGTCACATAGGTTCTTGAGGTCTTTAAAGAAAAAGTTGACGGACAGATGGACGGTCGCCATGGGCCCACGGTATACGATCACTTGGCCAAGGCCAGTTGAACTAATAAACCATTCATATCATACGAGTATATCTACAAATTACAACCTGTGAATTATACTGACATCATCGCCAATACTGAATAGCTGATGAATATGAAAATAATTTGAATTTTTTTATTAAATTAAACCAATAACGATAATACGCCCCACACATCCAAGCCTTCTGTTGAATATTTTGTAAATAATTTGCCTCAAAGATATTGGTGCCTAAGCAAGATACAACTTCCAGGCAAATTAGTTGCAAAATATTTAAGAGTTTTCCACTATAGGTTGACATATGAGCGTTTTGTTTGGTCAGAACAAAGATATTATATTAAATTCAATTCAACTGGCCTGGTCAACTTGCTAAGTTTCTTCAAATTTGTTCTGACGCTGGTGCAATGTGTATCCAAATCTGAATGTCAGTGTAGTGTCCTGCAGCTGGTTTTATAGTTTTTCTGGCTGGTTACAAAGGCACTACTTGTGACCCGCTAGTGAAATTGATGTTTACATGTACCCAGTTGTAACCGGGCTGTAACTGGTTGTAACCATTTCGATTGTTCTTGTAACCATTAATGGTCGCCATGTAAACGTCAATTATAATGGCATACCCGTTAAAATGTCTGTTTGTTGTGTGTAACCATTAAAATCAGTTTTCTGTAACCGGCAAAGGACAGATTTTTTTGTAGCTGTTGATTTGTTTTTTTATTGGTTCGGGGTAACCGGGAATTTGTTTTTTGTAACCATCAAATGCGTATGACATTCAGTTTTGGTTATTTTGATTTTTATCAATTATTTTTTGTTTTTACATTTTTCCAGGAATTCGTTTTTGTTGTTGTTGAAAGTGTTTCTTTAATTTTTTGCATGTTTTTTTCTCTGTCAAATTTAGACATTTATAACACATCCGTGTAACATAGCGTTTTTAGCTGGACATTGCCTTTTCAGTAGTTGTGAAAATGGCTTGGTTCGGTCATATGATTCAGATTTATAGCGTTTCGTACTTTGTTTAGTTTTACTCATCAGAGAAGCATCCTCAATTGACATTTTTTGGATAGTTTTAATCGCAAAAATTTGAGAATGACCGAAGAAGATTATGTCTTACCTTTATGGGTCAGTGCCCCGGTCGGCACAACAGTTCAGTTCTGTCTGTCTCCCTGGGACCGCAAAGTAAACAGTATCCGAGATGTATGCCGTTTCAACACATACACAATGGAATAGTTCAGTTTCCTCGCCTGTGGTGACGTGGTCCTCGGGGAGATAAATGACGTGTTGTGTTTGATTGTTGTCAGTTGTGCCTGAGATTGGTGTTTCTTGGACAGTTTGTTCTAAGATGTTACAATTTTATAGAGGTACCTATTCCTCTGTCTTACTGCTGGTATTTGCCTCGTTCTGGATGTTGGTTGGAGGTGTTGGATCCACACGAGCTGTTGCCGATGGTGGCAGTGGATGTGCCCGCGTATTACCAATGTCTAAAACTCTTGAAGGGCCGGCTTCACAAGCAATTTGATAGAACAAATCACATGGGATGAGGTGTTGTGTCCAACAATGTTTTCTGGCTTCTGTTTTCGGTTCGGCAATAACCACAGGTCCAGAACAGGGATTTGAGGTGTAGAACGTGAATATGCCTAGATAATCCTTCTCGTTGTGCAAAGGTAGCCGTGCATTCGATGCAGGGAAATCTAGCCATTGGTCAGACCACTAATGTAGTGACTAGTTTGGTTAGTATGTACGTTGGTAGAGCTCAACGTAGTGGTCAGTGTCACGTTATGGGTGTGACTGTGTTTAATGATGTCATAGACAAGTTGCCATGATGTGGAGGTGTGGTGATTCGAGTAAGCATGAGAAAAACTAATTATAAAAGAATCAGCAGTCCACATGATTGATCCCTATGGGATCTAGCATGTGTAGTTGGTGTATCCAATACATTTCCTGCTCTTTTCGTAAATGTGTTTTCTGTGTCCTCATGGTTGTGAGGTAGAACTTGTATAATTTTATAGCACATGTTCTGTCCTGAGTCTGTGGGCAGATTAAAAAGATGTGCTACTGGGGTGTCCTTTTGTTTTTTGATATCCCGTAAGTGTTCTTTCATTCTAATATGGAATTCATGTTTTGTTTCACCTACAAAGTTTTTTAAATAACTAAAAACTAACTCTCCACACCTGACCTCACATGCGCGAGTTTGGGCGGCACATCCGCCGGACTGTCAGTTGAGTAACCTGCCCAGTAGGGGTGGTTTCTTTTTAATTCTGAGTCTTATTGAAGCTAGGTCGATATTTGGGAAATATCATAGAGTATCAGGGTCATAAGTATACTCACGATGTGAAAAGAGCTAGCCAACTAACCGACCAGGTTAGGAGAATCAAAGCAGGATTCCACATTACAGCTGACAACCCAAAGACAGTAGCAGAAGCAGAGAGAGCAGTCCGCTCGACGGTTCTCAAGACGAGGGAAAGGTCTAAAAGTCCACCCAAAAGGAGACGAACACAAGGGCCAAGCAGGCGCACAGAGGGTAAAACAGACATACACACGGTCCAAACCGGCCACAAAACAGACCATTCCAGAGGGGGCAACCTAAGCAGAATGAAAACGCAATTACAACGAGTCTGCAGGGGCAGATTCAGAAGAACTATCACAACTTCTAAATAAAGTGTATGATCTCCTGAAGCAGATACAACACTAATATGAACTATATACAGACTGTTTCCAATATGGAAAACATTTTTTTAAACTATAAAAAATAGATTTTGCGAAACGAAAAATTAAATAATAATTCTCCAGAAGGAGAACTCTTATCTTGCAACAAGTTTCACATTAACCTGTCTGAGGAAACACTCCGCACAGAGCTTAACAAGGTATTAGAATTGGGACTAGGTTTCAGCCCCATTGTAATCGAACCAAACATGGGACAATTATACACAGATCTTAATCAGTTTTTTAGGAGGCTATGCCTCAAACTACATTTTGAACACCCGCCCAATGGATGAACAATATAAGCAACACCACACTTACGACTACACAATCAACACCACCACCACCACCACCACCACCACCACCACCACCACCACCACCACCACCAGTATCAGCTTTTCAAGAAAAATTAAACAGACAATTTAAGCCAGCCAATACCTGGACACCACCACCAGCTAATGATCATGTCGTAGACACATTTATCAAAATGGTGAAACATGATGTCAACAAACAAAAACACCACCGTAACAATAACGGCAACATAAATCTGACACAAAGAAAACTACCACAAAACCTTACTAATAACCACAAACTAGTGGTCAAGAAGGCGGACAAGGGACAAGCTACTGTAGTAATGAATTCCATTGACTACAACACTGATGCAGAGACAATTAAGCAACACCCACTACTATATACAGGTCAACGAAGACCTGACCAGTCTTCATGCAGAAAAAGTAGAATGTATTTCTGACCTAGTACTTAGTGGTCAAATTACCACTGATATAGCAAACGGTTTGAGAGTTGATAAACCAAGAACCTCAAGGTTCTACCTGCTTCCTAAAATTCATAAACAAACCCGACCCATACCAGGTAGACCAATAATCAGTGGTAATGGCTGCCCCACTGAACACATTAGCAGCTTCATAGATGAACACCTCAAAACAGACCTTCAGGATATTTCCTCATACGTAAGGGACACAACAGATTTCATCAATAAACTAGGAAACTTCGGAAAAATCCCAGAACATGCATCCCTAGTCACAATGGATGTAACATAATCCAACATCCCACACTCTGAAGGCCTCAAAGCTGCTGCTCAACACATACGCCAGTTCGGCATGCCAGGAGACCTATCACTAAGAGCACTTCTAAACCTACTCTCCATCATCCTTAAATGCAACAACTTTGAATTTAATAGCAAACAATGCCTCCAAACAGGAGGCACCGCCATGGGGACTAAAGTGGCACCCACTTATGCTATCATTTTCATGGCACAATTGGATAAAAAATTTCTATCTACATCGCCACACCAATCAGCCCTATATCTATGCTACATTGATGATATCTTCATGATTTGGACCTAAACCATATGAATAACTCACACCCAACAATCAAATTCACAGCAGAACACTCCATGGAAAAAATCAATTTCTTGGACACCCTAGTTTACATAGACCAGGACCTCACCTTAGGCTTTGATCTATATTCAAAACCCACAGACACAGATGGATATCTTCATTATGATTCTGCAAACCCACAATCAACCAAGAACTCCAACCGCTATGCTCAATTCCTTCACCTCCGCAGAATCTGCAGCAAGAATATTGATTTTCAAACTCACGCTCATAAACTGATCGGTTACCAACACAGCAGAAATTACCCATCAGACCTTCTCCACAAATTCTATCAAAAGGCATGCAAACGTCAAAGACTGGAGTTGTTAACACCAAAACCTCTATACGATGACAACATGAACAGAATCCAATGCATAATGGACTTCCACCCACAAAGCCATAAAGCACTCAACATTATAAATAAACATTGGAACCTACTAACCAGCAGCCACAAATGTTGGGACACTCACTACAGCACCAATGTTTGGATACAGAAGGAAACCCACATCAAAGACACATTAGTTAAAGCTAAATTTAAGTTTCCCGCCAAAGCTGGCATCCAAGGAAAACCTTTTCTTAACCCCATTGATCCATGCACCAGAAGTTTTTTCTGTCACAACATGGACAACAGACGCGAGTTCACCAGCACTCATACGCGCCTTAAATACAGGTGTCAAGTTAAAACATACTGCGACACACGCAATGTTGTCTACCTTCTCACCTGTACTAGATGTAAAAAACAGTATGTAGGTGAAACAAAACATGAATTCCATATTAAAATGAAAGAACACCTACAGGATATCAACACCCCAGTAGAACATCATTTTAATCTGCCCACACACTCAAGACAGAACATGTCCTATAAAATTATACAAGTTCATGACCCTGAGAACATAGAGAAAACACATTTACGAAAAGAGCGGGAAAAGTATTGGATACACCAACTACACACACTAGATCCCATAGGGATCAATCATGCAGACTGGTGATTCTTTTATAATTAGTTTTTCTCAAAACTATATTACTAGTTAATTACATGTACATCTTGTTCTTCGTAACTAATGCAACATCATATTAGGAAATTATATACACCAATAGAATTTTGATTATAAGCCAAAGATTTAGGCAACCATAATTTTTATTAGTTAGATTTCAATCTTAATCGCATTTGGCTAATGTTGTGATCCAATGTGTCACTCAAGTAATAAATAGTCAACGTCATAATCAAAAGGATGTAGCCCATCACAAAACCAAAAAGTTACGAAAGTGTACGAATTGTATGTCTTTGATAAATTTACAATTTACTAAACATTCTACTGAATATTTTGAAACTAATTTGAATGGGCCCCCCCCCCCCCCCCAGTCAAATTAGTTTCAAAATATTCAACAGCTTTCCGGTTTAGTTGTCGTGAAATTTAGATTCTGAAAATCCAGGATTTCAAATAAAAAATCGAGGACATATACAACGTGGGTGGAGCTTGTCTAGAAATGGACCTTTCCATTTTTAGCTATGCCCCGCCCATCTCTAGCACCTGGATCGTCTTGGGATCGATCAATCTCTGACCTTCCTGACTAGCAATTTCCAGAAAACTTTACACTGTAAGGTAAGCTGTTGAATATTTTGCAACTAATTTGACTGGGTGCTGTTGCTGGCTGTGGCAGCAACAGCACCGAGTTAAATTCGTTTCTAAATATTCAACAGCATGTTTATTAAATTGTAGACATACAATTCTTACATGTCGGACTATTAAGAGTTAAAGACGGTCCATATAGAATCATTTATGACGTAATGATTATGATGTATCCTCTAAGCCGCTTAGCTGATTATGACATCATATGATGTCATTACTCCGGAAAGGTCCATTGGCAGAACATAGTTAGAAATGTATCCCATCTCTATTGGATATGGTCTAGTTTGGTCCTTGAAAATAGGTAACAACTTATTCATACTTTCTTCTGAAAGTACGATACTAAGGTTTCACAGATCAGTTTTCAGCCCTCCCTTCCTATCATATATCAATTCTATATTGAACTACCTTATCCGGCGAGAGACACATCGTCCACACAGCACCAGTGTGTGCCTCTATAGCTTCTGTCATGCTACTGGTAGCGAGATCAAAACACTGTAGTTTACCTGTCTGTAATACAAATGTCATCATCATCAGTCTACCTTCAGATCAGAAGCACTATATGCATTATACAAAAATAAGCAAATAAACGATCTCATCATTTCTGCAGTTATGCTACTGATCACCTGTCAAATATTTTGAAAATCATTTGTCTGGAAACCAGAGGCCCAAGGACCATTAGCATTTGAACCATTTAAATAGACATGATGGATAATTTTTGAAAGATTCAAAATGGCTACCAAAGAAATTGACCAATCAAGATTCTTGTTCGACATGTTGAAACCTACCGCCAGAGGAACATTGTCCCCAAGATTCGTTGAAATCGGGTAATTAATTAAGGAGTAGCGTTTTAAATGGTTCCGTAAAATTTTCAAATACTCCAAGATGGTCAGCAAAAAATTGACTAACCAAAATTCTGAATAGATTTCCTACAGCCTATAGAATCCCTCCAACCAAAATCATACAATTTTGGGTGATCTTTCATAAATTCTATGATTTTCACCCCAAACAATAATTCTGAATAGAAGACCTGGAGATGACAGGGCCATTATATCCAAATTGTGTTGAAATCCGCAAAGCAATTACGAGCAAAAGCGTTTAATAATTTGCAGTAAATTTTCCATAAAATCTATGATTTTCACCCCAAAAATTTACCAATTAAAATTCTGAAGAGGTTCTGGAGCCTAACCCGATAGGGTCTGTCCAGACAAGTAGTATTGAATTCTGTCTAGCAGTTAATGACGAGGAACATTTTGGCAATTTCAGGTACATTTTTCATAATCTCAAAAGTCAAATTAAAATGAAATCTGAGCAAGCGGTTCATAAAGAGTAGCATTTTGACATTTTCCAAAAAAAGTGAATAATCAAAATTCTGTATACAGGTTCAGAAGCCTAACCTGCATAGGGTCCTTCCGGCCAAATTATGTTGAAATATGCCAAGCAATTAATGAGGAGTAGCGTTTTGACAATTTCCAGTAAATTGTTCATAAAATCTAAGATATTCACCCAAAAATTGGCCAATCAAAATTCTATATATCAGTTTTGAAGACTAGCCTTAGATGGTTCTTCCACCCAAATTAAGTTGAAATCCACCAAGCGGTTAATGAGGGGTAGCTTTTTTACAATTTCCGGTATACTTTTCATAAAATCTAAGATTTTCACACAAAAAATTGACCAATAAAAATTCTGTATACAAGTTATGAAGCCTACCCCATAGGGTAGCCTTCCAGCTAAATTAGGTTGAGATCCACCAAGCATGTAATGAGAAGTAGCGTTTTAAAGCAAAAGTTGATGGATGGATAGATGGAGAGACAACAGACAGTTACCATAGCATAAGCTCACTTGACCATTCTGGCCAGGTGAACTAACAATGGCAGTCCTAAGCAGGCCATCATGTCACACGCATCAATTTGCGGATCAAGAGAAGACAATTTTTGACAATTTATCACTGGAATGACAGTGATAAACTGTTAAAAATTGTCTTCTCTTGGCCTGCAAATAGCCATTCAATAAGTAAATATTCTGATTTTCTTTAACAAACTCCACTTTAAATAAGAGACCAGCCAGATGTATGGGAATTTAGGAGGGAAATGTATGAAGAACTGTTTGATAATTGACTCACCTTTGTTCCTATGACAACATGCCGGTCACCTGGTGCAAACAATGAACTTAATGCATAGTCACATGGCATTGTTCTAATACATGACACACTCAATCTGGAAAACAAGATGGTCCACCAAAAACTATTTCTGAAACTACCTTTTTCATATTTGTTAAGTGATAATGATACACCCCTTTATTAGTCCTGCCATAAAGTTTCGCGAGATTATTGAATCAGATAGCCATTTGTGTGCGTGCGTGCGCATTTATGTGCATGCGTGCACGTGTGTGTGCGTGCGTGCGTGCACGCGTGCGTTTGTGTGTGTTCAGCAAGAAAACTTACGCTCTACTGAAAGTATCTTCAGCAAATTTGTGTTGGGGCTTGTGGTCATGAGGAAGTGTATAATTTTTGGTATCGAAAGTTCAAATATCATGGTCATCAACACGGTTAAAAATGGCAGGTCTATTGAAAGGATCTTGACAAGACTTGGGTGGCAGACTTCCCTTTGGTTCACGAAGCAGTGCATTGATTTTGTGGTCAAGATCTCAAATATCAAGGTCGACTAAATGTTGGGATGACAAATCTGGGATTTCTCCGGAATGTTAGCTTCATTGATGAATTTGAAGCATATATGGAGGTCACAAAGCATTCATCCATGACAAGAATATGATAAGCCACTCCTATTCCACAATCACACACGCACATACACACACGCACATACACACACACACATACAAATACACACACACACACATACACACACGCACATGCACACACACACATACACACACGCACATACACACACGCACATACACACATGCACATACACACACGCACATACACACACGCACATACACACACGCACATACACACACGCACATACACACACGCACATACACACACGCACATACACACACGCACATACACACACGCACATACACACACGCACATATACACACGCACATACACACACGCACATACACACACGCACATACACACACGCACATACACACACGCACATACACACACGCACATACACACACGCACATACACACACGCACATACACACACGCACATACACACACGCACATACACACACGCACATACACACACGCACATACACACACGCACATACACACACGCACATACACACACGCATGCATAGATATATTAACCAGTTATAGTGTCATGCTAACGAGTGTGTACATATTTACAGACCCCTTATTTAATATGTACGCACACCTTAGCATGTCATATTAACTGGCTAATCCAAATAGCAATCAATTTGCTTATGCCACATGAAACAAAAATTCCCATCTACCTTGTGATATCATATTAGTATCCAAAAAGGTCTTATTTTCAATTTCGCTTACTTTCAGCAAATTCATGTAAAGTAACCACTTTAATCTTCATCTAGCCACACTTTAACTTGTTAATGGTCAAGTCCGCCAAAACTGGCCTCTGCAGTGGTCTTGAGGAATGCCCAGTTGCAGCCCAAGCAAGGTTATTTTGAAATTTTACCACTGGAATGCCTGGCTCGATGACCGAGCCAGTCATTTCAGTGGTAAATATTCAAAGGACATTCAATAAGGAGATGTTTTGATTTAATTTTCTTTACCAAATTTGACCAGTAAAGTGTTAACCCTTCAAACCCTAAATTCCCAGAATCCTAATTTCAGGGCAATACTACAAGGTAAGCTGGCGAATATTTCAAAACTTATTTGGCAGGAACCTGTTGCTGCCATAGACAGCAACAGCTCCCAGCCTAATTAGTTTCAAAATACTCAACAGAATAACCATTAAATCACAAATCATTTTGGTGTTTGGGCCTTTCATGTTCAACAAACGAAATCATGGATTTCTTTTTTCACGAGAGAGTAGTTAGACTTACCTCCTTAACACTCTATGATATTTCCTAAATATCAATCTTCACTCAATAACCCCATATATAAAAAGAAAGGTGCCCTTACTGGTCAGATAGATAGGTGACAGTCTGCCGGATGTCGGCCCAACCTCGCGCATGCGCAGACCGACACTGCCTCAGCTTGACTATTAGCCGACACATGCAACTTACAAGCCTGAAGACCGAGCATCCGAGGGGGAGATGGGCCAGGTCCATGTTAGGGAGGTAAGTATAACTACTCTCTCGTGAAAAAAGAAATCCGTTATTTCGTTTATTTCACTTCAAGAGATATCCTTACCTCCCTAACACCATGATATTGGCAGAATTCGTCAGTGAATTCAGCGGGAGGGAGGCGAGGTCAAAAGACCAGTTCATCTCTTGCGCTTTTTTGCGCTTGAAGCACTAACATCTGAAATTATGTGACACACACAATCAGGCAATGATTTGAACATCGGATAACACAACCGATGGTGAGAGTAATGACCGTATGTCAAATGCGCTCCCCTTTCCCCTCCTTTTGGGAAAGGAGAGGCTACACATGTATGACCCCAATGTCCCATATGCTCTCTAAGTACTGGTGCTAAGTACTACAGGACACGAGACGAAAGGCTTCATTTTCGTATACTCTCAGAAAATGAACCACATAATACACAAGTACCATTACCTTTACATTAAAAAATGGTAATACATCGTGACAATAAATTATGTAACAACAAAAAGGCAGTACTGACCTTATGCATGTAAGCTGTATCCATCCAGTCCAGGTCAGTGAAGGAAAAATGATACACGATTATGCGGTTGTTTCAACAATTAAAATGTGCTGTCTGAAGAGAGCAAGGGCAACTTATCTACAATATATACACCTGATCATCTTTTGAAAATCGATAAGGCAAGAGGAATAGTGGTGTCACGGAGGTAATGGTCGGTAAAACTTGACTCAGTGACACTGAGTTACCGACATAATGTCATCCAGTGGCACCCTGTTAAACAGAGCGGTGGACACCACTATGCCACGGACACTGTGAGCCTTGGCAACGTTAACTTGTTTACCAGTGGCGGATTTGTGGCAAAATTGAATACATTCCACAATCCACCTAGATATAGTGTCTTTTGAAGCACTGCCATGGGGTTCAATATAAGACAACAATAACGAGGATGGGTCCGTCCACCATTCCTGTGTACGTTGTTTGTAGCTGTTTAATGCGCGGACTGGACACCATGCTTTTGAATTAGGATCATACCTAGTCAAAGCTGGTAAAATAATAGGTTGACCTGGATATTTCAAAACTGGTTTTTAGCCATGAAATTTATCCTATGTAGAAGCCTAAAGCCTTCCCCTGTAACCACATAATGGTCTACCTCGGCGGATAAAGCGTGAATTTCGCTTCTCCATCTTGCAAAGGCCACAGCAATTAAAAATACATTTTTAAGCGTCAACATTTTCATAGAAATGGAGCTTAATGGTTCAAAGGGTTCATCAGTTAGAACTTGAACCACTAGAGATAAACTACAAGACGGAATCGCTTGAGGATTTCTCGGTCTTAGATTACCCATGCCTTTTATTAAAGTGTTCAATGAACAGACTTTGTCACTTTCCCTATCAGCCGAGCAAGGGATAACTGACATTAAAGCTAACTTGTATCCAGCGATAGAGTTAGGCTTGACACTATAGGCATCATACAGGTGACAGCGGGAACAGGCTACTAACTGAATAGATGCATCCATTGGATTAACTGCTCTGTTTGAGCACCATTTTGCAAATCTATCGATTTTATAGTCATATGCTCTGGAGGTTGACCCCCCCCCCACCCACCCCGCCACCCCACCCCCCCCCCACCCTCTTCTGGCTTCTGCCATAAACATGTCTGCTTGCTCAGAAAAGTCCTCTTTAATTTTAGATTCCTTGACAACATCCACGCAGTCATTTGGAACATTGATGGGCTGTTGTGAAGGGACTTGCCCTGGAAAATAATGTTGTCCATTAGAGGAAGAGGAACCAGATTGCAGACCAGAAAGTCAAGCAGATCCGTGTACCATGATCGGCTTGGCCAATTTGGGGTGATCAGAAGCACTTGGCCCTCCTCCTGCCTGATTTTCTGAAGAACTTTTTGAATCAGGATTGCTGGTGGGAATGCGTATGCATACATTCCCTCCCAACTGATAGCTAGTATCATATGCTGGACCCTCAATAGTTCATTCAGGGTCAATTGCTTTGTTTTAATAAACAAGCATTCTGTAAATATTGCTTTGCAATACATGTCCCCTACCTGGTGATATAAATCTTTAGAGATCGACAGTCAAAAATTTCATTAAAAATTGTCAAAAGCAGCTGAAACTCGAACTTGATCTGTAACTTCTCATAACATAGCAATAAACCAAGTCTCAGTTATATATGGTGAAGAAGAAGGAGTCTTGAAAGCTGATACGTTTGTATTTCATAAGTCGAAAGGGGACATAACTCCATCAAAAAATGACGCAAATGCCTGAAACGGGAACTTATTTCTCATAACAAAGTAATGTACCAATTCTCAGTTGAATATCTTGAAAGACTGCGAGAAAAAGGGCGGAAAACTAATATTTTTGTATTTCATAGGTCGAAAGGGGGCAAAACGCCCTAAAAATTTTACGCATACGCCTGAAACTCGAACTTGGTCTGTAACTTCTCATAACAAAGCAATGTAACAATTTTCAGTACAATATCTTGAAAGACTGCGAAAGAAAGTGCGGAAAACTAATACTTTTTGTATTGCATAAGTCGAAAGGGGGGGCATAACTCCAATGTGTGAAACTCGAACGTGCTCTGTAACTCTTTATACTAAAGCGATGCACTGATTTTCGCTTAAATATCTTAAACGAGTGAGAAAAAAGTGCGGAAAGCTGATATGTTTCGTATTTCTTAAGTCAAAAGGGGGCATAACTCCATCAAAATTTACGCATATGCCTGAAACTCCAACTTGGTCTGTAACGTCTCATAACAACGCAATGTAGCAGTTCTCAGTATAATATCTTGAAAGACCGCGAAAAAAGTGCGGAAAACTAATATATTTTGTATTTCATAAGTCGAAAAGGGGGCATAACTCTATGAAAAATTGATGAAAATGTCTGAAACTCGAACTTGCTCTGTAACCCTTTATACTAAAGCGATGTACCGATTTTTCCTTAAATACATATATCTTGAAGGAGTTCGAAAAAAGGAGCGGATAGCTGATATTTTTCACATTTCCTAAGTCGAAAGGGGGCATAACTCCATCAAAAATTGACGCATACGCCTGAAACTAAAACTTGGTCTGTAACTTCTCATAACAAAGCAATATACCAATTCTCAGTTGAATACCTTGTAACAAAAAAAAAAGTGCAGAAAACCAACTGCGACAGACGGACAGACAGATGGACAGACGGACAGACGGAGTGTAAACCTATAATCCCCCCGGTTTTACCGGTAGGGGACTAATAATGAAATTATGAAGCTGATTGAAGGAATAATGTAAGTAGAGATTATACAGAGCAGTCGAATTATACATATTGACCATTCTATATAGGAGTTAGCTTAATGAAAAGATGGGTCCTAAAGGTGTACTAAATCATACCGTGATCGCATTACACTCTCAGAAATGGGAGAAGTTGGTCAAAACTAACGAGAAAACTGTCAGATTTGGTACAAGAATAGAATTTCAAGCTGATGTATCGATACTTGGTGGTATAGAAGACCATTAATGACTTCGATTCAATCAGATTTGCAATTACAAGGTTCCATGCATACTATTTAGTTTAACAGTTCCAATTTATTTTCCAGGCTGAGCCATTATGATAAACAGGAATAAATTATGACCTAGGCTGGATCTAATTATGACGTACCCGGTAGGCAGAATTCATTGAACACGTGTCCAGAATACATTAATGGTCACGTGAAGGTCCAAAAGCCTTTATAAGCAGAAAGCCAAAAGCGTGCACTCTGGGCATTCCGTTTTTTATCATACTAGGAATCACTCGTTACTCTTGTTTTGAGTTTTGGACTTAGAAACTATAAGATTCGGAATTATTTGTTCAAAAGAAATATAAGTCTTTCATGAGGTTTTGTGCTGGATAATGAATTGTGCTGAAATATAAAGATAATATTGATAAGAATTACGTAAAAGTAATACAAGACATATGCTTAGGAAATTAATTAAGTGAGATAGAGGAAACTCTAAATATTAAATAATAGATACATTTGTATTTGGTTAATGAGAATAATTCATCTTAAATTGTAAAACTGTGGAATGAAGATCTTGTTTATAATAATTAATAAAGACAGATAATGATCCTACACTGTCTCATGGTTGTGATTTAGCTTAATTCGTTCAGTGAGCAAGAACCACTGAATATAGATATAATTCTGGAGAAGTGAAACTTCAACGGACATTACCTTGTTTTGAGAGATATATCATCCAGAATGCGTGGATCGACACCCCCCAGATCCATACCAACCAGTGATATGAGTACATCTGTTGTAAAAGCGCTTGGATCTGGAATCGTAGAGACGTATGTCGTCATCTTCGCATTCTTCTTCATTGCAAACAAATCTATGTTGGGTTTAAATTTCGTGGGCAAAACACTCATCCTTCGGCTCAATGAGTCTGCTAAGAGATTTAGCCTTCCCGGAATGTCAACTGCCTTCAAGGTGATCATTATGATCTACACACCAGCAAAGCAGTTTCCAAGTCATCATATAGAGACCGGGCGACTGCGTTCCGCCATGGCGGTTTATGTACGTCACTACTGTTGAGTTGTCTGATCGATCTAGAACAATCGTGCCCTGAACTTTCTTTAAGAAATGTTCCCAGCCCAGAACTACTGCTCGTAATTCCAGTAGATTTATACGTCCCTGTGACTGATCCAGATTCCAAAGCCCTGATACTGCGGCTTCTTCCAGGCAAGCCCACCGCCCCCCCCATCCCTCCATTGATGCATCTGTGTACATCGTTACTTGAGGGTGGGAAGTGGTGAGCATCACCCCCGCCAAGAGATTCTCTCTTTTCATCCGCCATTGAAGGCAGTGAATAAGAGGTTCCAACAAGACCACCTGTGGAATGACTGGTTCCAGAGAAACCATCAACCCCAACATTCTCAAGTAAGCCCGTGCCAGTACATGACGCCTGTTGCACACTGACTGTATTACTGAGATGAGTATTTCTACTCTCTCCTGAGTAAGATAAACATATCCTATCTCTAGATCGAAGAACATTCCCAGGTAAACAAACTTCTGGGATGGAGGCAGCTCTGATTTCTGAAAGTTTATTATCCAGCCTAAGTCTGTGAGAGTTTTCAAAACTATCTCCAGATTTGCTGATAGACTTTCGTGATTGTGGGCTTTTAACAGCCAGTCGTCTATGTAAGTGTGGACTGCTATGCTTCTCCCTGCGGAGGTATGCCGTTATTGCAAGAACCACCCGGGTGAAAACCTGAGGAGCCGTGGAAATTCCAAAGGGTAGAACCTTGAATTCCCACTGTCAGCCCTGAAAAGCAAATCTCAGGTACCGATGAACTCTTCGCAATTGGAATGTGGAAATAAGCATCCTTCAGATCTATTGATGCTGTCCACATTCCCTTCTCCAACCCCGCCAACACCATCTTGATCATTTCCATCTTGAAAGTCAGTGTGTCTATGAACTTGTTCAATGGCTTGAGGTTGAGAATTGGTCTCCACCCTCCATTGCTCTTTGTCACTAGAAACACGGCCGAATAAAAGCCCGGGCAATTTTGTGCCAGTTGAATTGCTCCTTTTGTATGAGGGAATTTATCTCTTCGTCTATACACAACCGCTGATCTGGATCTCTTGGAATTTGAGTCCAGATCGGAACTAGAGACAGGTGCGATTGTGGGCCTATCGCCCTGTCGGGCCGGTACCCGGCTGAAAACAATCGCAAGACTAAGCGGTCCTGGGTTAACCACTCCCACTCCTGCTTGTGAAGGGTTAATCGACCTCCCACTGGACCACCTAGGGAGAGAGGTGGACATAAGCAGTGCATAAGTGGGACTGTCTCTTATTCTAGCATCGGTGTGGTTCCTGTGGAAATCAGGCCATCAGGCACGATTACCATGACCAGATCCTCGCACGCCACGGGAGGCTGCCTGGCTGGATGTGCCTTATAAGCCTGCGCACCCCCCACCCACTGCAGGCCGGTGCTGGCATGGCCGTGGCCTACGCTGCGCCGGTGGCTGGCCTCTGACTTGACCAGCCCCACTGCGGGCCTACTGTGAACAGTATGCAGGGGGCGCTGCGCGAACGCGCTACCTACGGAGCACCTCAAATTACTCGCATAGCACCTAGGCCTGTTCGGTTAATCGATATTTCATCGATAGTCGATTGTTTTTCCTGGCGATTATAAAATTGTGTAAAATAAAATATCGATTTAATCGAGCAAAAATCGATTATTTATTTTAATCAGGCATAATTTCGTGTTTAGTCTTGTAAGACAGCTAATGCATCCATGGTTTGGTTGTTCTAGCAAGGTAGTTGTATAAACATCGATTCCCGACATCCAAGCCTGCACCGCCCGAGTCATAATCCAGGCATGAGTGTGTTTATAATAAGTACATGTAATTGCTTGATACGCCAATGATAGGAAGAATTTGTTTGCTATAGGCTATAGGCTGAAGTGTTGGTGGCCATTTTGTGAAAAAGTCAAAAAAGGAATTAGTGTTTTTCATAGTAAATTCACAAAATTTTGATGCAAATTTTCACAAATTCTGACAATTGTTTTGGAACTAATTTAACTTAAAACTGTTGCTGCATAAGGCAGCAACAACTTGCGTTCAAATGATTTTCAAATTATTTGACTTTTCTAATGCTGCGAAATAGGGAAACGTCGTAGATAGGCACTACGGGGGAAATGTATATAATAATTTTAAAAAATGCAATTTCGTGAAAATCTGCCAATTGTTTTGTAACTAATTTGACTTAAAGCTGTTGCATCACCCGCATTCAAATGATTTTCAAAGTATTCAGCTTTTCCAATGCTGGAAAATAGTGAAACATCGTAGATCGGTGCCATGAGCGAGCTCCTACATAATTAAAAGTTAATCTCTGCAATGTTAAAATTAAATTGGTGCCTTTTTACTGTCTTGGAAATCTGGACATACCGGCCGGTTTCTTAAAACCATTATCCAATGGGAACGAGTGAACAATGGTCTCCAAATTGACTTCATTATACTGGGCGGGGCTGTTACTCGTGTTCAGCCAACCAGAGGACGGCTTGATATAGCCTGTCCTATTGAGCGTCTTGCAGTCTTTTCATAGGCCTACTTAGTTGAGGTAATTTAAACCGTATTTATTTATTTATTTATTTATTTATTTATTATTATTATTATTATTATTATTATTATTATTATTATTATTATTATTATTATTATTATTATTAATAATTTTAAGAAAACTATACTCTCCCCTCCCCCTCCCTCCCTCCCTCACTACGTTGTTGTTACTTCCAAATTTTCAAGATTAAATAATCGATTATCCGATTAAATCGATTATTTTCCAGACATCATAATCGATTATTTATTTCCATAATCGAACAGCCCTATTAGCGCCCTCTCATTTTTTACTAGTGTGACTGTCTCTTGGAGGTGTCTACATCCCTCACCCCCAAAGAGACCAGACATAGGCCTGGGACTGCCACAAATTGTCTAGTGCAAAAGTGCGCCTCGGCCTGACACTTCTAGTCACTGCCCACGTCATGCAGTCCAGAGTCAAGTTAATAGCATCCTGGATGGCTCGCTGAACTGAGACGGGGCTTGCTTGGCATAAGGCAGATGCTGTTATTACACCCTGTAACAGCCGAGATACATGCAAGAGCATTGCTATGGACGCTCTAGAGCTCTCGTCTGCATTGCGCAATGCGGTGTTTGATGAGTGCAGTGCGCTCGAGCACAACGCTCCCATGTCAGAACGGGAGCCTGACTGCATGTCTTCGCCAAATGCTGCGCGATCATTAGCACTGGGCTTTGGCACTGTACCGTACTTCGGGTAGTGACCAGCAACGATACGACATCGCTTTGCCACCTTGCGGGGGAGATGGCATAGCAGTACTTGCAGGCTTTCCAACCAACCACCGGCGTTTCTCCTGCTACCTTACTGACTGTTCCACATTGAGTTCCGGCATGACGTTTACCAGCCATTGGCACATGTCAGACCAGTCCTCCTCTGTGGCCATCTGTGAGCAGCCGCCGTCATATCCTCGGCAAGCCGAGGTATGCGATAGCGGCAGTCATCCGCTCCAACCTGGGCCACCCCTTGAACCATGAAGCATACTCCTGCAGGAGTAGACCCATGGAAAAGGTTGCCCATGATCCCCCCCCACCCACCCTACTCCCACCCCCCAACCACCACCACCCCCCGAGGGGTGCACATTCGTCCATTTCCATGTTTGCGGCTTCAACAGGTGAGCCCAGCAGAAAATCCTCTTCCTCCTGGCCATGATAGATTGACTCTGGGCTAGCAAAGAGCGCTAACCCGGGCTGACCAGGGAAGGTACCTAAGAGGAAGCGGTACCTCTAGGGTGCGGACTCACCAGGCGCGAACCTGGGTCCAGCGGCCTCGGCCCAAGATCAACCGATGAGGCAAGCCTCCAGCCGAGATCATTTACACCTGCTCCAGGATCCATTGGCAAGGCGGCGGGCCTTCCAAGATCTACTGAAGCCACCACTAATTCTGGAACAGTTTCGGACCACAGACCACGACGGACACCAGAATCAGCAGTAGGGATTTTCTGCTCGGGGCAGATGAAGAAGACAATAAAGCACCAGGCCCAGGGAGCATGCTGCGAGCAGCTCTGGAACCAGATCTTTTATTGTCTTTTTCATCTTCCCCATCATCTCTAACCTGAGAGACTCCATTTCTGAGGAAGCAGAGGCCTTTCTCTTACCCTTTCCACTTACACTCTTTCTCATACACTTCTCCTCCTCTGACGCCTTATCCTTCACCTGTAATGACAAGAATTCAGAGAATGAGTCGACCACCCACCCACCCTGTTTACAGACATCACATTTTAATAATGGACTGCAAGGTGAACACTTAACACACAGGTGAGGAGCAAACTTAAGATTGAGAGAACGGTTATAACTGGACAAGAAGGCTTCTGAAAAAGGGATAAGACGACGACAATAATATAAATTAAATAAACTAACCCATTTAAAGAGAGAGAATTCACCTACAGCCCATAACAGAAAGGGTGAGAAAGATGAACAGATTACCTCAAGGAGGATATTAATAATAATAACATAGCTGATTATGACGTCATAATTTCCATAAATAGAAACAGATGAACAACATCCAGGTGTAAGACGAATTGTATTCAAATACAAGCGCATACTAAACAGTAAATGAACACAGTAATAGCCCATGATAATGATACTGATAAGCAGTATGACAAAAAATATTGGCAGCAAATAATCACAAATATTTTTTAAATATTAGTGTCACATAGCATAACTAGAGTACCTGTGTCTTTAGCAAAGGCATACTACCGCGTCCTGCTCTAGAAAACTCCACCAGACGAACCACTCCTCTTCACCACTCACTTACTTATAAAGGGAGGGGAGGGAGCAGAGGGCAGAATGACAAATATTTTATATGGAAAAGGTGGAGACAAACCCTCTTAGACGTGTACAAACCTACTGACAGGAACCTGTTGACACAAACATAGAGATTAGTATTTTATGGTGCCAGATAATAATATATACCCGTTTTCTGGGTGCCTATCACGTCTATACCGAGTCACGGAAATAGGTACCACCGCGTAATTAAGACGTAATTAAGACGAAAATTGTACTAGAAATCACCTGATAACTCGGTCCTTCAACAGCCTCAGGAGGATTATGATGTTCAGACATGTCCAACACCTCTTAAAACAATTTTCCAAAGATATTTGAGCAAAAACTTAGCAAGCAATAAACGAAATCTAGGATTTCTTTTTTCACGAGAGAGTTGATACTTACCTCCCTAATACTTTTGATATTGCTAAATATTGGCGTTCACTCAATAAAACACTCAGATTAAAAACAGTTAGGTGCCCCTACTGGGCAGGTAGACAGAGGTAGTCAGGCGGATGCCGGCCCCACCACCGCGCATGCGCCGACTACTACTTCCTCTGACTAATTTATTGGCTGACACACATGCAACTACTAAGACCGAGCCTCTGTGGGGTGGAGAGGCCGGGTCCGTATCTAGGGAGGTAAGTATCAACTCTCTCGTGAAAAAAGAAATCCTAGATTTCGTTTATTTCACATCAAGAGTATACTTACCTCCCGAATACTTTTGATATTGCCAGAATTCGAAAGTGAATCTGGCGGGAGGGAGGCGAGGTCAAAAGACCAGCTCTTCCCTATACGCTTTCACGCGTTTACGGCACTTAAAAACGTCTGAAAACTGTGTGAGAACACACTCAGGATTTGACAAACCATCGGATAACACAACCGATGCATGAGAGATGACCGAATGTCATATGAGCTCCCCCCCCCCTCCTGGGAGGAAGACTAGATGACCTCAATGTCCTATACGCTCTCTACGTACTAGTGCCACGTACTACAGGACAGAGACGAAAGTACTCCATTTTCGTATACTCTCTATGAACCACAATCCACACAAACCATCACCATATTAATAATAACGGGTAACGTGACAATACATTTAACAATGAACAACACATAAACAAGACTGACCTTGTTGAACTTGGAAGCTGTCATCACGTTCCCAGTAGAGAAGCCTGATGCAGTCCCGACAAGTGGTTGTTACCATTACTTAAATGTGATGTATATAAGCAACGAGGAAACGCTCCTCATAAAACATACAGGCGATTATTGTTTCAAAATCGACAAGGCGAGAGGATTTGAGGTGTCACGAAGGTAATGGTCTGTAAAACTTGACTCACAGTGCCACTGAGCCACGGATATAATGTCATCCACAGGGACCCCACTAAACAGGGCAGTGGATGCCACAACACTGCGGACACTGTGAGCCTTGGCCACATCAACCTGTCTCCCGGTGGCAGATTTGTGACAAAACTGAATACATTCTACAATCCACCTGGAAATGGTGTCCTTAGACGCCCTGCCATGGGGTTCAATATATGACAACCATAATGCTGACTGGTCGGTACGCCACTCTGAAGTACGCTGTTTGTACCGGAGCAGCTCCCGTACGGGGCACCATACTTTAGAATTAGGATCATATCTAGTTAAAGATGGCAAAAAAATAGGTTGACCTGGATATTTCAAAGACTGATTCTTAGCCAAGAAATTAATCCTAGGTAGAAGCTTAAGGCCTTCCCCTGTAACCACAAAACGGTCATCCTCGGCTGATAAGGCGTGAATCTCACTCCTACGCCTTGCCGAGGCCGCAGCAATTAAAAAACACAGTTTTAAGAGTCAACAATTTCATAGAAATGGAAATAAGTGGTTCAAAAGGCTTATCTCCTAGTACCTGAAGCACCAGAGATAAACTCCAAACTGGAATCAGTGGTGGATTCCTTGGTCTTAGATTGCCCATGCCTTTAATTAATACATTTAATGTACTTACTTCATCACTCCCCCTGTTAGCCAAGCAAGGAATAACAGTCATTAAAGCTGACTTATAACCAGCAATAGAGTTAGGCTTGAGGCTATAGGCATCATATAGGTGACAGAGGAAATCAGCTACTACCTGAATAGATGAATCCATTGGATCAATACATCTTTTTGAGCACCACTCTGCAAATCTGTTGATTTTATAGTTATATGCTCTGGAGGTTGACCCCCTCCTGGCTTTGGCCATAAACATGGCCGCTTGCTCAGAAAAGCCCTCCTTTATTCTAGATTCCTTGACAACATCCACGCAGTCAATCGGAACATTGACGGATTGTCGTGAAGGGGCTTGCCCTGGAAGATAAGGTCGTCCATCAGAGGCAGAGGAACCGGACTGCAGACCAGAAGGTCCAGCAGATCCGTATACCACGATCGTCTTGGCCAATCCGGGCCGATCAGAAGCACTTGGCACTCCTGCTGCCTGATTTTCTGAAGCACCTTTGGAATCAGGATTGCTGGAGGGAATGCGTATGCATACATTCCCGCCCAGCTGATAGCTAACGCATCTGTTGCGAAAGCGCTTGGGTCTGGAATCGGAGAGACGTACGTCGTCATCTTCACATTCTTCTTCGTTGCGAACAAATCGATGTTGGGCTTCCCCCAATGGTCGAACAGACGATCCGCCACACATTGATTTAGTTGCCATTCCGTGGGTAAAATACTCATCCTTCGGCTCAATGAGTCTGCTAGCAGATTTAGCCTTCCCGGAATATGAACTGCTCTGAAGGTAATCCTGTGATCCAGGCACCAACAAAGCAGTTTCCAAGTCATCATACAGAGACTGGGCGACTTCGTTACGCCCTGGCGGTTTATGTAAGTCACTACTGTTGAGTTGTCTGAACGAATAAGAACAATCTTGCCCTGAACTTTCTGTAAGAAATGTTCCAGGCCCAGGACTACTGCTCTTAGCTCCAGTAGATTGATATGTTCCTTTGACTGATCCAGATCCCAAAGCCCTGATATTGTGGACTCTTCCAGACAAGCTCCCCAGCCCTCCATCGATGCATCTGTATACACAGTCACCTGAGGGTGGGGAGGGGTTAGCAAAACCCCCAGCAAGAGATTCTCTATATTCAACCACCATTGCAGGTGGGGAATTAGAGGCGCCAACACTGACACGTTCGAGTCCAGCGAACCTGAACTCTGGGTCCACTGTGTCATGAGAAACAACTGGATCGGGCGCCTGCGTAAGGCCGCCTGCGGAATGACTGGTTCCAATGAAACCATCAAACCCAGCATTCTCAAGTAAACCCATGCCAGGACATGACGACTGTCGCACACCGACTGTATTAAGGAGATGAGTCTCTGAACCCTCTCCTGAGTAGGATAAACATATCCCGTCTCCAGATCGAAGAACATGCCCAGGTAAACAAACTTCTGGGATGGAGTCAGCTCTGATTTTTGGAAATTGATTATCCAGCCCAAGTCCGTGAGAGTTTTCAAAACAATCTCCAGATTGGCCGATAACGTTTCCTGGGTGTGTGCTTTTAACAGCCAGTCGTCTATGTACGTGTGGACTGCTATGCTTCTCCTGCGGAGGTATGCCGTGATCGCGAGAGCCACACAGGTGAAGACCCGAGGAGCCGTGGAAATTCCGAAGGGTAATACCCTGAATTCCCACTGTCTGCCCTGGAATGCAAATCTCAGGAAGCGACGGAAACTCCTCTCTATGGGAATGTGGAAATAAGCATCCTTCAAATCTATTGAAGCTGTCCACATTCCCTGCTCTAACCCCGCCAACACCGAGCCCACAGTCTCCATCTTGAAACTGGGCGTCTCTATGAACTTGTTCAATGGCTTGAGGTTGAGAATCGGCCTCCACCCTCCGGTGTTTTTTGTTACTAAGAACACGGTTGAATAGAAGCCCGGGCACCTCTGCGCCGGCTGAATAGCTCCTATTTGTATGAGGGAATTTATCTCCTCCTCGATACACAACCTTTGATCTGGATCTCTCGGAATCGGAGTCCAGATCGGCACGAGAGACAGTCGCGATGGCGGGCCTGTCATCCAATCGGGATGATAGCCGACAGAAAGCCATCGCAAGACTAAACGGTCCTGAGTCAACCGCTTCCACTCTGGCAAGTGGTCGGCCAATCGGCCGCCCACCGGTCCACCTAGGGAGAGAGGTGGACATAAGGAGTGCGAGAGTGGCACTGTCTTCTCGGCCAGAAACACCGGAGTGGTTCCCACCGTGGTAACCGGCCCATCAGGCCCGATTACCGCGACCAGATCCCCGCGCGCCACGCCCAGCACCGCGCGCACCTCGGTGCGCGGGTGGCTGCATGACTGGCTGCGCCTGGGGAGCCTGCGCCCCCCTCGCTGCGGGCCGAATCGCACGCGGCCTAGGCTGTCGCTGCGATGGTGGCTGGCCTCTGACCTGGCCAACTCCACCTCGAGCCTGCAGGGGACGATACGCAGGGGGTGCTGCGCGAACGCTCGCACGACGGAGCACTTCAAATTGCTCGCGCAGCGCCCTCTGGTTGTTGACCAGAGTCACCGTCTCCTGGGGGTGCTTGCATCCCTCACCTCCAAAGAGACCAGGACCTGTCATAGGCGTACGCAGTAGCCTATTGTACAGGTCCTGGGACGGGCACAGATTGTCCAAGGCAAACGTGCGCCTCGCCCGGACACTCCTGGTCACCGCCCGCGTCAAGCAGTCCAGAGCCAGGTTGATACCATCCTGGATGGCTCTCTGGACTGTGACCGGGCTTGGTTGGCGTGATGCGGATGCCGTTACCACCCCCTGTAACAGCTGGGAGACGTGGGACAGAGCAGCAATCGACACTCTCCCACTCTCCTCCGCATCACGCAGCGCGGCATTTGCCGAACGCAACGCGTTCGAGCACAGGACACCCGTGTCAGAACGGGAGCCTGGCCGCGCATCTTCGCCCAAAGCCGCGCGGTCATCGACACCTGGCTTGGGCACCACACCGTACCGCTCGTAGTCCAGGGGCACGATGCGGCAACGCCTGGCCACCTCGTGAGGGGCCTTCGAGAGACGCCCATTCGCCTTAATGGACGTCTCCGCCAGCGGCAGAGATGGCATAGCGTTTGCAGTCGGCTTACCAGCTAACCACGGCCTGTGATCTCGCTGGCTAGCCAACTGCTCCACGGGCAGGTCTGGCCGAACACTCACCAGCCACTGGCAAGCGTCCGACCAATCCTCCTCCGTGGCTAGCTGCGAGCGCTCTACAAGACGGGGGCCTTCGTCTTCCTCCTGAGCGCACGCAGCAGAGCTTGACGGCGGGTATGCTGATACCGCTGGCAAGCCAGGGAAAACATGCGGCCCCGAAAGACCAGGCATGCTAAGCTCACTGGCTTGACCAAGAGCAGGCGCCGTGGTAGAGCGCGGGGGGGCAGACACCGCCCCACCACGGCCCAGACCAGCACCAGCGACACTCTCGGCAAGCCGAGGTATGCGGTAATGCTGGCCTTCAGCACCGCCCAGGGTCACCTTCTGGACCATGAATTCTACTCCTGCGTAAGTAGAACCCTGGACCACGTCGCCTGCATTCCCCGCGAGGGGTGCACAGACGTCGTAGTCCATGGTCACGTCCCCAGACGGCGACCCTAGCAGGAAATCCTCTTCCTCCTGGCCAGAAAGGCAAAGAGAGCTAACCCGGACTGGCCAGGGAAGGTGCCATAGGAGGCATTGGCACCCGCGGCGTGCGGATACCCAGGGTCTGATGAGCAGACCGCGGGTCCCTGCAACAACCGATGTCCACGGCCCTTTGGCGAGGCACCAAGCCAGCTGCCAGGGTCGTGGAACGCCCCCATCAACGGGGCCACCTCTGAATCGTTCTCAAACAATGGAATCGACCTACGGAAATTAGATTCAGAGGCGGGGATAACCTGCTCTGAAGCAGATGCTGAGGACAACAAAGGAACTGGCCCAGGAAGCATGCTGCGAAGCAACTCTGGGACCAAATCCTTTATTGTCCTCTGCATCTCTCCCAACATTTCGGACCGGAAGGCCTCCATGTCCACTGCGGACGAGGCCTTCCTCTTACCCTTCTTCGAAACACTCTCTCTCTTCGCCTTCCTCTCCTCCTCCACGCCCTTCTCCTTTGCCTGCAACGACAAAAAGTCAGACATCAGTTCGCACCCCCATTGCTTACATACGTCGCACTTAAGCAGCGGTCCACAGGGACTGCAGCTGAAGCACAAATGGGGAACAAACCGATCCTTCAGAAACCGGCCACAGGACGGACAACCAGGTCTCTGAAACAGGACAAAGGACGAGGACAATGAGTAAGTTAGTTACGGTTAGAAACTCAAAACCAAACTAAAAGAGAGGGACAAGATCATAAAGATCAGTAATCAAGAAAAACCAGCGTTGGACAAAACTTTAAATGTTAATAAAGAGCAAGGCTGATTATGACGTCATCAATCCCTTGACAGAAATTAAATCGGTCCGCAACAAGCATCCAAGTGCAAGGACGACTTGTATTCGCAACTAGAACAACCTCACATGGATATTCAGACTACACACCATCAGATACCCAATGATAACAATGGTATAAAACAGTCATTATTTTTTCAAATAATTCATATCACCTCATATCATTAATTAGATACCTGACACCTGGTATAGACAAACCATCCAACGTGATGCACTGGAGCACTCCACCAAGACTACGCCTCTTAACTCTCTCCACCTAAGGGGAAGGAATTGGATCAAGAGGGCAAAGTGAGAAGACCTTTATATCAAGCCTCCAACTCACTGAGCATAGATTTTTTGGTTAGATAACCTAAAAGTATTAGTAGGAAATGGAACCGTGGTGGAGAGAAACAAACCCTCCTGTGCTGAGATGTCCACTAATAATGCAAATCCATACCTGTGGACATAAACACAAAGAGAGATTAGACTTATATAGCACCGAGTTGAAAAAAACAACTCAAACCGGCGCTCATCACGGTAAACGCGAGTCCCGGAAACACATTACACCAGGGAAAAACTCGCTAGAATATAGTTGAAATCACCTGATAAAGAGGTCCAGCTCCCTCCTCCGGAGAAGTCGCCCTTTCTGACATCTTTCTCTTTCTTTCCAGGTATATTCAGACTATTTTACACAGGTAAACGAGTGAAAACTTTTTAACAAGCACAAACGCATGTGAACTCTCTGCCAATAAATTAGCAAAGAGGAAGTAGTAGTCGGCGCATGCGCGGTGGTGGGGCCGGCATCCGCCTGACTACCTCTGTCTACCTGCCCAGTAGGGGCACCTAACTGTTTTTAATCTGAGTGTTTTATTGAGTGAACGCCAATATTTAGCAATATCAAAAGTATTAGGGAGGTAAGTATACTCTTGATGTGAAAAACAAGTTAACAAGCATGTGGTTTAGACCCAATAGTTGGGGCCGGCATCCGACAGACTGTCACCTGTCTACCTGCCCAGTAAGGGCACCTTTCTTTTTAAATCTGGGATTATTGAGTGAAGGTCGATATTTAGGAAATATCATAGTGTTAGGGAGGTAAGTATATCTCTTGAAGTGAAAATTGTTAAGGTGCATCCTGGTAGTTTTCCTAAGTCAAAAAGCAGCATTCCCAAAAATCTCATTGGTTGTATGTGCCCGGTATGAAATCAAAATGATGTAATACTAAAACATTAACAGTCACACAACTTTCTGATAAATTCCATTAAAACTTTAAAACCGGTCTGCAGGTTTAATATTAATCTTCATACATTAAATGTAACACAGGAACACACCTACACATTAGGCAAATGGTAGTCAAATTGAAAATTGGCTAATTGAGCGTGGCTTGGACTAAGTCCATATTCTAGATTGATTTCTTATATTATTACCAGCAATTAATTGGGAGGAATATCTTACAAGATATTAAAGTAAGTACTGAAATAATACATGTAGTTGTATTCTGACAAAATTAACATTTTGAACTCTTAAATTTCAATTTCAAAGCACACATATAGATAAACTGTTAAATATGTTGAAACTATGTTGATAAAAAGCTGTTGCTGCCTTGACAGCAGCAACAGCTTCAAGGCAAATTAGTTTCAAAATATTCAACATAATCCTTCTTATGGCTTATCTGATGGTGACAGATCGCAAAACATTAGAAACCATTGGCTAAACTTGTTAAGATCTGCCTGACAAAAAAGGCAGTTGGTTAATTTATCGGCTTATACTTTGTTAAGGCCTTGTCTGTCACTGCAGTATCGTGATTCATGAGCAATCCTCAACTGACCTGTTCCATATTTTGACCATTTCTCCACTGGCTGACAGGAAAGCTGTGTTATCCGAGCTGACACTCAATGTTCTGCAGTCTGACCTATGACCCAGAAGTACTATCTTTCCATCTAAGGTTGGTTTGCTGGCCTTGTTTGTTATATCAATTGTCTGTAGCTCTGTGCAATTTTGTGAAAGTAAGCCTATGATCTAAAAAATATACAAAATGTTCTAGATTAATCACCTTTGGAAGAAACCATTTTAACAACATTTGTACAAAGTATTTATCACAATGACTTTTGAAAAATATGGCAGAGATATTTCAATTGCCTTTGTCCGTCCATTTGGCTATCTCCTCCGAAACTATGTATTTGGTGGACAACGTTCAGAGCAGGCTGTGCCTGCAGGGTGGTGACGGGGATTGTGGCCAGAATGTTAACATTGGCAGAATGCAATCAAATTGGTATGTGAGTTACCCATATGCTTGCAGATCGCAAGGAGGCGTTTACATTAGGCTCTCACCCATGATGTGGTGGGGCAGAATGACGAAGTTGGGTGAATTCAACCGAATTTGTTACGCAAGTTATCCATATGATTGTGAATAGTGAGACAACATTTACATTAGGCTCTCCACAAAAACTATTTTTGAACATTTACCACTGAAATGATTGTTTCTGTTATAAGGACATACATTTCAATAGTGAATTTTCGAAAATACTCTTCTCTTGGCCTGAAACGATACATCCTGGCCACTCAGGCCAAAAAATTCCTCTGCAATGCTGTTACGGAATGTTCATATGCACGCCAAGAGATTATTTTTGAAAATTTATAAGTGGAATGTCTGGCTCGATAACCACTTCAGTCATTCCTGTGATAAATTTTCAAAAGTAGTGTTCTTTTGACCTGCAAATGGACATTCCCTAAGGAAAAACTAAAATTTTCTTGACAAATGCTCACGATTAAAGAAGTAAAGCTTATTAGCATCACAATCTTTACATTATATATAAAGTAGATAAACAGTAAAACCTGTATTACGTTACCACCTTATGGAACACAATTAGCTAGTTACTATAGACAGTGGTAAGATTTCAAAAATTATCTTTGCCCGCAAATGGACATTCCTAAAGACAATCCCAGAGGTTTGTTTTGGCCAGCTTGGCCATTAAAGGGTCAATACAAGTGTTTTGCCCTAAGACTTATATTTTTGGAGCCCAAAAAATTACTGTATTGTTAACACTTTAACACAAGTGGCCTTTCCAGCAAGTTTGCATGTATTATGCATAGATATGTAAAGATAATCCAAAGATTTAATTATGCAACAGGGACACAGCGACCTTGAACTTTGGTCCAGTGAATTCAATGTGCCTGTGCCAGAAATCTTGTAATAGCAAGCATGTGCCCACAACGAAAGATGTACAAATCATGAGATATAAGTCAAAGACATAATATGGATATAACCAAAGCTTTGTAACCATGTGATCTTGACCTCTGACATAGTGACTTCGATGCCACTGTGTGACATCATACTTCATATTTATATAGTGTAGGCATGTCTTCAAGTTTAGTTCCAATAATAAAGTGAATCAATCCTGCGATATAAGACAAATTATATGGCCATATTGAAATTTACCCGCCACCATTGATGACAGAAAAACAAATGGAAGCAATGCAAGGAGTCATTTCTAACTAAGCTCTGCCCACTTTATTCTCACATTTGGATCGATTTTAACACTTTGAAGCCCGACTTACCTGAATCTCAATTTCAAGTTAGCTAGAGTTTTAGTGATGCAGGATAGACCTACCTGCCGCTGAAACCCGCCTTTTACTGAATGCATGCAATTCACCTTTCCAGTTTTAGCTATGCCAACCCACCCCCACCCCAACATCTCTAGCTAAGCTCCACTCACACCTCACTCGTGTTAGGATCGATCAATCCCTGAACTCCATTACTCAATTTTCATAAATCTATACAGGTAAGCTGTAAATTTTTTGAAACTAATTTGACTGACAGTCAAATTAGTTTCAAAATATTCAACAGAATGTTTATTTAATGGTAGACTCAAAAAAGCATCCGCCTTTGTTTCTACGAGAATTCTTAATACTTACCAGATGTACTATTATGATAATGTCTATTATCTAGTCGAGCTCAAAATAAACAATTAAAACTCCGCACTCTCCTGGTCCTGCCCATACTGTGTCCGGGAATACCATAGCCGCAGGTACCGAGTCAATTCCCAATCACAGTCAGATTCGTCTTATGTTTGCCTTGGCAAACTGCGAAAGCAGATCAGCCTCACCTCAGCGGGGCGGCTGAGGCAGGGCCATAGTACATCTGGTAAGTATTAAGAATTCTCGTAGAAACAAAAGCAGATGCTTTTTTGATTCTACTTCGAATAATACTTACCAGATGTACTATTATGATAAACTCCGGATTTCGACAGCCAGAAAATGCTGGTGGGAGGTGAGGCTCGAACCAGCACTCAACTACCATCCAACAGAGAAGGTTGTGAAGAGACTAGAACCCTGGCATACGCTTGGGTTCTGCTATCTGACTCATAGAGTGCTAAACTTCCATGGTCTAGACCGCGCTCCCCCCCCCCCTCTTTTGTCCGCACAAAATTCAGAGGGCTGTCACTGGGGATGCAACACCCACCAGACCCGTGTCAGCCCCAAGTCTCAGCTAGGGCAGTCCAGTAGAGTGCAAAGAAGCTACTACAACTTCTAACTTTGAAAAAATATCAGTATATCGACTAGATTTTCAAATTGGAATGAGTCTAATGTCTGGTTGATAGGATAAGAATACTCTTGTACCAGACTATTTACCTAAGCAGTCTGGTATTTCGACTGTAAGTAAACATATTTATAGTCACTTAATTAATGTAAACACTCACCATTTTGAGTGCTTGATCTTTTCTTGATCATCACAGGAGCTCGGCCCAATCCACGGTCGTACTCAGTCATGTGCATAGCGTTTGTTCAGTGTAGGCGGAAGACTTTAGTGATGTGCGCGAAGTAGTGGTCGGAAGTGGCTTAGTTTAGATTCGACAGATTGGCGACGGCTACCGGATTAAGTGAGCTGGAGATGTCGCGAAGGTAGAAAACAGTGAATGACGACTCGGCATGCCATTGTGCTACAGACATCACCTCCTCTAATGAGACACCCGTATAAAGGGCTGATGATGCTGCTAGTGCTCGGACCTGATGGGCATTCGCACGATCAATCTGCTTTCCTGTAGCGATTTTGTGCGACATCTTAATAGCGTCAACTATCCAACGAGAAATAGTATCTTTCGAGGCACGTAAATGGGGAGCTTTGAGACATAACCACAGAGATTTCGGGTCGTCTCTCCACTCATTAGTACGTTTCTTATACATTTTAAGACATCTGACAGGACACCAAACAGAAGAGTTTGGGTCATGTCTAGTTAAACTTGGCAAATTGATCGGCTGTCCTGGATATTTAAGTGACTGATTCTTTGCCAGGAAACAAAGACGTGGAAGTAGTCTTAAACCTTCACCCGTGATGACAAAACGGTCTTGTTCGGCAGAAAGCGCATGAATTTTGCTTCTCCTTCTCGCCGACGCTGCTGCAACCAAGAAAACTGATTTAATAGTTAACAGTTTAATATCAATAGATCTAATCGGTTCAAAAGGAGCTTGTCCTAAAACCTGTAGAACAAGATATAGATTCCAAGCTGGAATAGGAATTGGCTGTCTAGGTCGCAGATTGCTCATTCCTTTGATAACTTCATTCAAGGTGTCATTCTCCACTCCTCCAATAGTGAGACTGGGAATGACTGAAGCTAATGCAGACTTGTATGCTGCTAGGGTAGAAGGTACAAGTTTGTCAACTTCGTATAAATGACCAGATAAAATCTGCTACGTGTTGAACAGATGCAGAAAAGGGATCAATATCTCCTCTCTCACACCACTGTGCAAATTTGTTGATTCTATAATTATATGTTTTTGTGGTTGAAACTCTTCTGGCTGAAGCAACAAACTTCGCTGCTTGCTCAGAAAAGCCACCCTCAATTGCACGCACCTTGACAACATCCATGCAGTCAATCTGAACATTTCTGGTCTGTCGTGAAGGTACAGACCCTTGTTCTGAGAGATTAGATCTCTTGCGTCTGGAAGAAAGATTGGATTGCAGACCAGAAGGTCCAGCAGATCCGTAAACCATGACCGGCCTGGCCAATACGGGGCGATCAGTAGTACTTGGCACATCCCCTCTCTTATCTTTGCCAGAACTTTTGGGATGAGAATTGTTGGAGGGTACGCATATGCATACATTCCCTCCCAACTTATCGCCAGTGCGTCTACTGCTAAGGCTAGCGGGTCCGGGATCGGTGACACGTAAGTGACCATCTTTGCGTTTTGATTCATCGCAAACAGGTCGACATTTGGCTTGCCTCATTGTTTAAATAGAACCTCCGCTACCGATTGGTTGAGCTGCCATTCCGTCGGACGACAAACCGTCCTTCGACTGAGAGCATCCGCTAGGATGTTCAATCTTCCTGGAATGTGTGCTGCCCGAAGAATAATTTTCCTCTCTTGGCACCACAGCAGAAGGTTCCAAACCATCATACACAACTCTGGTGATCTCGTCCCGCCCTGGCGGTTCAAATAAGACACCACTGTTGAGTTGTCTGTCCTTATTAGGACAACTTTGTCTTGAATTAGACTCTCGAACTTTCGAAGTGCAAATACCACCGCTAATAGTTCGAGCACATTGATATGTTTCTGCGCATTGGTCCGATCCCATTCCCCTGACACTGACTGATTGTCCAATACCGCTCCCCAACCCGTCAACGATGCATCCATGAAGATGGACATCAGAGGCTGAGGGTGTTGTAAAGGAACACCTCGCAGGAGATTCTGTTCCGATAACCACCACTGAAGGTGGAATATCACTGGTTCTTTTACTGGTATCCTCAGAGATAACGAATCCGTTTTCTGAGACCAGAATGACATTAGATACATCTGAATTGGCCTGCGCCTGAGTGCCGCATATGGAACCACCTTCTCTAAAGATACTAGTAACCCCAGTATTCTGAGAAACTGGCGCGCCGTCAGATAGGCTCCTAGAGAAACCGACTCCAAAACTGCAATCAGGCTTTTGACTCTGCTCTCCGCCGGAAAAGCTACGCCATCCCTGAGATTTAAAAAGATTCCGAGATAAACAAACTCCTGGGATGGAGTCAGTTCTGATTTCTCTAGATTCACAATCCACCCTAGATCCTTTATTAAGGCTAGGACTACCTGCAGATTGCTGCGCGGAGTGACTGGATTCCCCGCCTTTAGCAGCCAGTCGTCTATGTACGTGTGAACAGCTATGTTTCTCCTGCGAAGTAAAGAAGTCATGGCGAGAACCACCTTGGTGAAGACCCTCGGAGCTGTGGTCAGGCCGAACGGGAGAGCATTGAATTCCCAAACATTGTCTTGGAATGCAAAACGAAGGTACTTCTGAAAAGGAATTGACATTGGAATATGAAAATATGCATCCTTCAGATCTATCGACACTCCCCACATGCCTTTCCTCAGCCCTGTCATTACCGCTGCTACCGTCTCCATCTGAAATTTGGGAGAAAGAATAAATTTGTTCAACGGTTTGAGATTGAGAATTGGTCTCCATCCTCCGGTACGCTTCGGAACGAGGAACATGATCGAATAGAAGCCCAGTGAAGACTGATCTTTGACTAGATGAATCGCCTTCTTCTGACGAAGAGATTCTATTTCTGACCGAATGGCGTCTAGATGATCTGATTCCATTGGAACACGAGTCCATATTGGAGTCGAGGTTAACGGAACTAACGATTGATGGATGAGCCAGTCCGGATCGTAGCCGTTTCTTATCCACTGACAAACTAAACAGTCATGCACGACCTGTTCCCATTGGCTTAGGAATAACTGAAGTCTGCCTCCGACGGAAGGAATCTGCACACAGCTGTCGGTCAAGATTGGGCGATAAGACGCTAAATCGCTTGGGTGAAGATTCTCGACTCCATTCGCCTCCAAAGCCACCGGTACTGGTTCCGCCGGAAACCCGTCAGGAACGAGCCCCACGGCCGCCCCTCGGTTTCTTGTAGTACGACGGTCCGGAACCGCCGCCATGGCTATCCTTACGGTAGTAGCCGCCGCGGCCCGAACCGCCACCCTTCCTGTCTTCCTCATACGGCCTCTTATTAGAGGACTTGTATGAGGATGAATGGCGAGGTCCTTGTGATCCGGATGGCCTATGGGCATCACGGCCAGAAGGACGGAAGGGCGATCTAGGACGCTGTCGTTGCTGCTCCTGGCGATGTTACCTGTAGGACTGCTGCGGCTGTGTCCTCTTAGTCGACTTCCACGACTTGCCGACTACCTCCTGCTCTGCAACCATTGAAGCGACCTTGGAGAGAGCTTGTCGTGCCGAGCCGCCGAACAAGCCTGGACCTATGAAAGGCGCAGAAGACAATGCAGCCCTCATCTCTGGTCCTGGTTCTACACAATCGAGAACCATTCTCCGCCGCTCTGCCAATGTCCTAGTGATCACCCTGGCCAGGCAATCCTGAGACAGGCGCATGGTGTCCCGAACAACGCCGGGAGCAGCCTCTGGCACCTGTCCACCATCCGCCGTGCAGTCCAGCATACCCTGCAGGACGGTACACCCGTGCGACAGCGCAGCCATGGCTGCCCTCGCCGCATCCTCAATGAGCGTGAGCTCATTGAACGGGTCTTTGTTGGTCTGGGAAACCAAAGGACGTGACCGCCCCTTAGCCTTCCCAGCCAACGGCCTATTCAGAGTCTCTCGTTCCGCAACGGAAAGCCGTGGAACACAGGCGTACTGATGATAGGCCAGCTCCGGAAAACGGACCCTACTCCTTATCCCCTTCGGGGCCTTTGGCAATGCATAGTCTGGCTGAACCAGACGGTATGCCGCAACTTCCAGCATGTCAGAAGTCTGCGTGTCCAACGGGAGTGTCGGCATGGCAGAAGAGCCACTTGACAGAGCGCTAGCCGCTCGCTCTGACATCCGCTCCATCGCCGGATCGCGCTGAGATCCCAGATCAGATGCCAACCGGAGACGATTGGTCATCCATCCGAGGACCTGCACCCATTCAGCTTCGGTGCAGAAAACGGACTCGTCCATCAACGAACTCCCATATTCATCCTCCCTCTCTCCCTTAGATGAGAGGGCCACCGACGATCCATGCTGAGCGCTATGAGACACGTCTCTGCCAAGACAGAGCGCATCCATAGCGCGACTACCAGCGGCACCGGTGTCTAACGAATTGCCAGACCCGGATTCTCCGCAGTCCATCGGCTCCAGCACGGGAGTCGGGACCACGACCGCTTTACCTATGGCAGGCGACGGCATTCCGATAGGAGCCGCACGTAACGCCGCCGGGATACCCGCAGGAACCGCAAAACACGGCTCTGCTGACCCCTCCGGTTGCACAAATAGCGGATGGAAAATGCCCGACAGAACGTCGACATCACCGTCCGCCTGGCAAACTCGTACTAATCCCGAGAGCGACCCCTGGGACGTACCAGGCATTGACGTCTTAGAAAGATCCGGCATGCCGGAATCTTCCATCAGCAACAAATCTTCCTCCTCTATCGTCGGCTCTTGAGCCAAGGACAGAGAAGGGGCAGGTGCATGACCCTCAGCAGAACTAGCCGGACCACCTAATGGTTGTCCTGCACCAGCTTGCGTCACTGCAATGATTCAAACATTGCCTTGAACTGGGCTGCCCATACGCCCAGAGCTGAATCCATCCTGTCATTCAGCCGACCTTCCAGTCCCATCAACGACGCCTGCTGCAACTTCGCTGCCTTATCCTTCGCGATCCTCTCCAGTCTCGCACGCCGATCCCTGTCGAACTCTGCCACCATTGCCGACGACCACTTCACACACACATCACAAGGGCTACCGACTTTACACTGGGCGCACGCCACGCAGTGATGTCCCAAATACTTCCGTTTCATGAACCGGTTGCACTTTTGGCACAACGTATCCAGATTTTTAGGTTTCTGCGAACACATAGAAAAATTAAAACGCTGCACATGACAAATGATGACGAGCAATACGCACAATCGAGTTGATAGTTAAGATTTCTTAAACACATTAACTTTCTCTTAAATTAATGATAATCAAGTTCTTAGGCAGGAGATATTTGAAACTTTTTTTGAGTGAAAAATTTTTTAAAACACACAACTCAGCCTTTAACTAACGTTAAATAACCAAGGCTACAGCGCCGATCTCTACAAACACCCTCGACAATGAAGCGAAAGCTAATATCGGCGATAAACAGAGTGAATAGACACACCAAGCCAAAAGCGACATAATACATGGGCGCCGCCATCTTGGCCAATCCATCTTTATAAGGGCGCATCCATATTTAGAGGAACCGAGTCGCAAGAGAAAATTAACCGAGTACCCGAATTAAACTAAAAGTTAACGGGTACAGAAGCGACTCCAACAATGGCTAACATTTTAAAACAATGTGCCAATTTAAGGAAATTTCAAACAGTCATTATGGCACGAATGTATAAATTCTAGATTGATACAACCTGGCCCTGTGATGATTTTCCCAATTCCTCCATGAGTCCACCGATAACCACGTAAAATACGCTCGCTAAACTCCTTATTGCTCAATTAACTAGCTCTAGAAAAAATGCGACTTTTCAAAAGCGCAAAATAGACGAATCTGACTGTGATTGGGAATTGACTCGGTACCTGCGGCTATGGTATTCCCGGACACAGTATGGGCAGGACCAGGAGAATGCGGAGTTTTAATTGGTTTTTTTTAGCTAGACTAGATAATAGACATTATCATAATAGTACATCTGGTAAGTATTATTCGAAGTAGAAATACAATTCGTACAATGTGTCAGACTATTAAGCATTACAGACGGACTATATCGAGTCATTCATGATGTCATGATTATAATGTCATCACACATGTCACTTAGTCAATTATGATGTCTTATGACATCATATGATGGACGAATAAACTTGGATAGGACCATTAATCTTGAAGTTGGGTGAACCATGAATTGATACTAGTTACAAGTAGAATGCATCAAGATTGTTAATGTATACAAGACACAAACTAAAGCCCATACAAGAATTGTTTATTATGCTAAGTGAACCATGAAAAGTACGCCAGGTTGACCTACTTTTGATATGCAACACAACAACAACCTACGATGCATCCATACACAAAGTTTGGTCACTGTATACAAAAAACCCTTGGGACTATAGCCTAAACAAGAATAATCTCTAATGTTCAGTGAACCTTGAAAAGTAGGTCAGATTGACCTACTTTTGGTACATGACTCGTCTTTAAGCCATGACTCATCCATATACCAAGTTTAGTTCTTATATACAAAATCTTGAAACTACAACACGGGACGAAGAATCTATGATATTGCCACTTTCAGGACTGACCTGTCATTTGATTCTGACATCAGCTACCAAGGAACATAATTTGCTTATGACATCAGACACTTGAATGTCCAATCGGATTGCGCCATTACTTTACTGAAATATATTCTAATCGTTGGAAGCAATGATATTTTTCTTCATAGAATCATGAAGTCATATGCCACATCATTGCCATTTTATTAGCATACTTCCAGTATATATGTTCAGTCAATTAACTATTTAATGATCATGACGGCCACAACATTCGGCCACAACAGAGGCTCTGCAGTGGTCTTGAGGAACGTAGATTTGCAGCCCAAGAGAAGACTATTTCTTAACTGAACGCTGGAAGGACTGCCTCCTTATGGAGCCAATCATTAGTGGTAAATTTTCAAAACTAGTCATCCCGTGGCCTACAAATGGACATTTAATGAGCATATAGTTTGGTTTTGTTAACCATATTTGGCTAAGTTAATGAAAACTAACACACACATACACACACCCACCCGCCCACGCACACACACAAACACACACACATTGGCAAGATGTGTGCAAATTATTAAACAAACATACACTATAGTGGTACCATAGTTGTGCAACTTAACCATTGGAACCCTGGAGTTCCTGTATTGGAATTTAAAGGCACACATACAAGTACAAAATGTAAGTTGTCGAATATTTGGAAACGAATTCAACAGCTTCCAATAAAATTATTTTCAAAATATTAAACATAATATTTCTTACATTAAGCATTTTATCGTATTCGGTCTTTCGATTTCAAAGGGTTAAAAAAAGTCGATGGCATGTACAGACAGAAACAAAGACAGAATCTCTTTGACAAAATATGGTGACAAAACCGTACCTTTGCAGTATTAGTTGGCAAAACAAAAACGCTGATAGCACAAACTTTAGCAGAAAACATAATATCATTGATTTTCAAGATTTCATCTTCCAATTTTGCAGTCACCTCCCCAGGTATGTCATCGCCATGTTCTCTGAAGAAGAAAGAATACAGTCAATCTTGACCACAGAAACGAATGATGTAGAATGGATACCCTATCAAATGCAGAATTTCAGTCCAGCATTTCATCATACTAACCAATATGTTTGTTACTAATTATCATATTATCTCTTGGAATAATGTGTCAGCTTAAAGGTGCATATTCACACCAAAATGATTGAAAATAAAATTGTTAAAATTGCATAGTTTTATAAGCCAAAATTATGTGCCTATGCGTAATGAAACGGAATAAATCTTAACATATGATGATTCCATTCCATATAAATTAATATAATTTTTTAAGCTGCGAAGTTGAAATAGAGACGTCTGTTCAATTTCTCTTCCAATTCCAAAAAGAGGATTTACTCACTTTTGGATGCCACATATTCTGCTCAGAGTTCAGGATTTTCTCGCCCGATCTCATTTAAGTGAGATTATCATATTACTAACAAAATCATATTTTTTGGTGCAATTTGCATTACTTAGTCGAATAAAATGTTAGAATAATAGCCTACAGCCAACCAGATTTTAATTAGGATAAAAATATATAAATTCTGTTCATGAGTGTCTGTTCGGTCTCTCTTCTGATTACGGAAAAATAGAGTCCCAGTATTAGGTAAGTTGGGACAGTATTATAGAGGGTGGTGGTTGGACCATGAATTAGCCAGAAGAATGAGAAGAGCACTGGGAAACGATTGGGTGAGATTTTGACAAATTTCCAAGATGAAATAAACACACCAGGAGATGAATGAACACATCCGCTGAATAGCTAGTCCTGGCAGGTTGCTTGGACACATCAAAATCTGATAATACTAGGGGCCCTATTCACGAAGAGTACTTAAGAATAAAAAGGTGTAAATCTGGCGTAAGGCAAAAAAATGCCTAAGCCTGTATTTCCCTACATTAGATGAATATTTTGCCCCTTCGTGAATACGATGTAGTCATCTTCGTGAAGACAGGTCCGGTCAGGTGCACTGGTGTATTCCTGAACTCACATCACCAGCGGCTCAGGACAACTGGCCCAACAGTAAAGGTATACAGATGTCCAGTCTACACTTAAACATATCTAATCTATGACCTGACCTCACATGACCACATGTTTGTAATGGTGAATTCAGCCAGAATTGGTTTCTGTAATCGTCTTGAAAAATGTCCATTATGATGTAAAGAGCAGCTTTTTTTTAAAGATTTAACACTAGCATGAGTGGCTCAATAACCGAGCCAGTCATTCGAGTGGTAAATTTTGAATAGTCTTTTCTTGTCCTGCAAATGGACATTCATTAAGTTTTCTTGACAAATCCTGAGCAGTCAAGGGGTAAGGAGACTCTTTGGGTCGAGTAAAACATTTGCTTTAGAAATACAATCATATAGAATAATGATGTGATCCGATCTGTTACTCAAGTATTTAATGTCATAATCAAATACATGACATGTTCATAATTATGTGATGTCACAATCAAAATGATGTAGCTCTGTCATGAAAATCCAAGTCAATCTCAAAAGTGTACAAGTTATATTCTTTGATAAATGTACACTTTCATAAGCATTCTGTTGAATATTTGAAGTGGGAGCTGTTGCTGCCTATGGCAGCAACAGCCCCCAATCAAATTAATTTCAAAATATTCACCCGCTTACCTGCATAGTCACCATAAAATTTAGATTCTCTCTATTTGTTTTCCAACCTTTGGTTTCCTTTAATCCTTTACTGCCCAAGATTTGTCAAGAAAAATTGACATTTCTCAAGATCATTGGAGATGTAGGTTTCAGTTGGCTTAATGATTAAATGGTTATAATGTCATTACTCATTGCTTCCATTAGCTATGATATGACAAGGATAGTGGATGACTAGCTAGGTTTATGAACTCACATTGCCTTCCTCTTCTGCTTCTTTGTACGCTTGGCAATAATCCTATCCATCTGTTCTGTAGTCGCTATTCTGAATACTTCAACCGTGTTTCCTGTACCCTGGTCAAGGAAAAGAGTACATGTTTGTAGAATATAGAACAATATGTAACACTTAAATGAGGGGAGACATAGCACAAGCGAAATCACGGATTTCATTTTTCACGAAAGTTGATACTTACCACCCTGATACCCTATAGTTCCCAAATATCGACCTAGCTTTAATAAGACTCAGAATTAAAAAGAAATAGCCCCCACTGGGCAGGTTACTCAACTGACAGTCCAACGGATGTGCTGCCTAAACTCGCGCATGCACGGGGCTGTCTCTTTCTATTCCAAATTATTGGCTGACATAATTGCAACATAAAACGCTGATAGACACACACACCCCCCTCTGTGGGGCGGAGAGGCCGGGATCATATCAGGGTGGTAACTGGTAAGTATCAACTCTCTCGTGAAAAGGAAATCTGTGAGTATACTTACCACCCTGATACTCTATGATATAACCAGAATTTGTAAGAGAACTCGGCGGGAGGGAGGCGAAGGTCAGAAGACCGGCTCATTCCTGGAAGAGCAAGCTGTTTTGCTTCAGGAGCACAAAAAACATCTGAAATTGTGTATGTAAACACAATCAGGAAATGACTTGGACATCGGACAACACGACCGATGCTGAGAGCAATGACCGTTTAACATTCACTCCACCCCCCAACCCCCTCTTTTAAAGAGGGAGCGATGACCTCAATGTCCTATACACTCTCTATGTACTCGTGCTAAAGTACTATAAGAGACCGGACGAAAGCTTCATTTCGTATACTCTCAGATGGAACCACAAAGAACACAAACCATCACCATTTTAGTAAGTAATAAAAATTGTGACAAAAAATAACCATCACCAAATATAGGACTAACCTATTTTGACGCGATTCCCTTTAATTACCACTGCCGATGATAGGTACAGTACGGAAAAGCGGGGATTCCCCCACTAAATTGCACTGTGTGTCAGTCAATGCCCTTATACACAATATTTAAAAATATATACAGATTCAACATTTATGTAAAATCGATACGGCAAGCGGATTTGACGTGTCACGGAGGTAATTATCTGTAAAACTAGACTCACAGTTCCATTGTGCTACTGACATAATGTCATCCACCGGCTCTCCGTTAAACAGAGCCATGGATGTCATTACGCCACGGACACTGTGAGCCTTGGCCATGTTAACTTTTTTTCCCATGGCGGCTTAGTGGCAATGCTGGATGCATTCCACAATCCACCTAGAAATGGTATCTTTAGAAGTGCTCCCATAGGGTTCAACGTAAGATAGCCATAAAGCACTAGGGTCCGTCCGCCATTCCTGTGTACATTGTTTAATGCACAGACAGGACACCAAGCCCTTGAATTACGATCAAACCTAGTCAAAGCAGGTAAAACTATAGGCTAACCAGGATATTTTAAAGACTGGTTTTTCGCCATAAAGTTAACTCTAGGTAGAAGCCTAAGGCCTTCCCCTGTAACCACAAAACGGTCTGGCTCTGCTGACAGAGCATGTATTTCACTTCTTCATCTGGCTGAAGCTGCAGAAATCAAAAAAAATGTTTTAAGCATCAACATTTTCATGGAAATGGAGCTTAGTGGTTCAAAGGGTTAATGCGCTAATACGTGAAGTACTAGCGATAAACTCCAAGACGGAATCACTGAAGGATTCCTTGGTCTTCGATTACCCATGCCTTTGATTAAAGTATTTAGATTACATACTTCATCACTTCCCCTAATAGCCAAGCAAGGGATAACTGTCATTAAAGCCGACTTATAGCCAGCAATAGAGTTAGGCTTGAGGCTATAGGCATCATACAGGTGACAGAGGAAATCGGCTACTACCTGAATAGATGCATCCATTGGATTAATACATCTTTTTGAGCGCCATTTAGCAAATCTGTTGATTTTATAATTATATGCTCTGGAGTTTGACCCCCTTCTGGCTTTTGCCATGAACATGGCTGCTTGCTCAGAAAGGCCCTCCTTAACTGCTGATTCCTTGACAACATCCACGCAGTCAATTGGACCATTGACGGGTTGTTGTGCAAGGCCTTGCCCTGGAAGATTATGTTGTCCATCAGAGGCAGAGGAACAGAATTGCAGACCAGACGGTCCAGCAGATCCATATACGTACCATGATCGGCATGGCCAATTTGGGGCGATCAGCACTTGGCATTCCTGCTGCCTGATTTTCTGGAGAACTTTTGGATTCAGGATTGCTGACGGGAATATGTATGCATACATTCCCTCCCAGCTGATAGCTAACGCATCTATTGCGATAGCGCTCGGATCTGGAATTGGAGACATACGTCGTCATCTTCGCATTCTTGTTCGTTGCGAATAAATCTATGTTGGGCTTGCCCCAGTGGTTGAACAGATGGTCTGCCACACATTGATTTAGTTGCCATTCTGTGGGAAGAATGCTCATTCTTCGGCTCAATGAGTCTGCTAATAGATATAGCCTTCCCGGAATATGAACTGCTTTCAGGGAAATCCCACGATCTAGGCACCAACAAAGTAGTTTCCATGTCATCATACAGAGACTGGGCGAATTCGTTCTGCCCTGATGGTTTATGCAAGTCACTACTGTTGTATTGTCTCATCGAACCAGAAGAATCCTGCCCTTGACATTCTCTAGGAAGTGTTCGATGGCTAATGACTACTGCTTGCATTTCTAGCAGATTGATATGTTCTTTTGACTGATCCAGATTCCAAAGCCCTGATACTTTGTCTTCTTCCAGGCAAGCTCCCCATCCCTCCATTGATGCATCTGTGTACATCGTTAACTGAGGGGGTGGGGGGGGGGGGGGGGGAGGTGCCAGGAGATTCTCTCTTTTCATCCACCATTGAAGGTGGTGAATAAGAGGCTCCAACACTGACTCCTTTGAGTCCAGGAATCCCATTCTCTGGGTCCACTGTGTCATGTAAAATAACTGGATAGGCCGCCGGCATAAGGCTGCCTGTGGAATGACTGGTTCCAAAGAAACCATCAACCCCAGCATTCTCAAGTATACCCATGCCAGGACATAACGACACTGACTGTATGACAGATGAGTAGGCTTGCACGATTGTCCGATATTCCTTTTCAGCCACGATTCTTTACGATATGATTTTGAAAAAATCGAAATATCACGAAAATTTTTACTGTCACGCCCTATTCTGCCTATTTATCATGTATTTGCAGCGTAGCCTTCTATTACTGCAAGGTGTTCAATTTATTTCCGAACCAACATCTTTGTGAGAGGGGTGGGCTTATATTAGGAATATGTCAAGAAAAAGTTGAAATTGTTTTAAAAGATGGACTAATAATACAAAAATTTAACGCAATTTACCGGTACAATTTCTTGCCGCCGTACTGTATACCTCAAAACTATGATTGCGTGAGTGAAATTATTACCTGGGACGGTATAAAAATTGTTTATTTTTTAATAAGCATGGTTTATAAAATCTAAATTAATCCTAAATTTGACAATAAATGGCGTCGCGAAAATATATAAATCACGTGATATTGCTTGCTCACCTGTTTTTGGAGGCAAGAGGTGGTGCGTTCACAAATGTGATAGCTAAATTAGACGGTATACACGCTTTAGCCAGCAATGTGAACTATCGAAGATGTTTCTGAAGGCTAACTATTATTAGTCAAAAAAATTTTAAATCACATGATTTTGCTTGCTCTCTTGCTTTTGGAAGCGAGAGATGGTGCGTTCACAAATGCGATAGCTAAATGAGACGGTATACATGCTTTAGCCTGCAAGGTGAACTATCCGAGATGTTTCTGAACGCGAACTATTAATAGTAAACGGGTACTCGGTAAATGCAGATCAGATCTAAACATTAGATATCTATGGATCTAATATCACGTGACAATATCAAATGTCAAATATTCAGATTAATTTTAATCTAATAAACTATGGTTATAACAGAGTATGCAATATTTGGGTTGTCCAGTGTAATAATTTCACTCCCGCAATGATGGACAAGGTATACATTAAGACAAGGTGTAAGGCGTCAAAGATTTACACCGGGAAATTTCCTATTTTCGTGTTATTAACGCTCATTCTTTAAGCGACTGCATTTAATGTTTTTGTTGAAATTTACCAATTAGAAATCATATTCGGTTAAAACTGATATGAAAACTCATAGCGAAGCCGACATGTCTACATAAGCCAAACCGTGCAGTCCAACTCAACCCAAGACCAATTCACCCCATGAATTCATGCCATAAAATAAGCTATACGATATATTGAAATATCGCGATTTTCCCACCACGATATAACGCGATACCTCCTAGGACAATATCGTGCAAGCCTAGAGATGAGTACTTCTACTCTCTCCTGAGATAGGTAAACATACCCTATCTCTAGATCGAAGAACATGCCCAGGTAAACAAACTTCTGGGATGGTGTCAGCTCTGATTTTTGAAAGTTTATTATCCAGCCTAGATCTGTAAGAGTTTATAAAACTACCTCCAGATTTGCTGATAAACTTTCCCGATTGTGTGCTTTTAACAGCCAATCATCTATGTACGTGTGGACTGCTATGTGCCTCATGCGGAGGTATGACATCATAGCTTGGACAACCCGAGTGAAGACCCGAGGAGCCGTCGATATACTAAATGGGAGAACCCTGAATTCCCATTGGCAGCCCTGAAATGCAAATCTCAGGAACCGACGAAAGCTCCTCGCAATGGGAATGTGAAAATAAGCATCTTTTAGATCTATTGATGCTGTCCACACTCCCTTCCTCAATCCTGCTAACACCATTCTTACAGTTTCCATTTTGAAACTTGGTGTGAGAATAAACCTGTTGAGAGGTTTGAGGTTGATTCTTTCTCTCCACCCTCTAGTGCTTTTTGTCACTAGGAACACAGTTGAATAATAACCCGGACATTTCTGTGCGGGTTGAATTGCATGTCTTTGTATGAGGGATTGAACTTCTTCCTCTATACACAAATGCTGATCTGGATCTCATGGATTTTGAGTCCAGATCGGAACCAGAGACAGGCACGATGGCTGGCTTGAAATTCAGTCGGGATGGTAAGCCACTGAAAGCCATCTCAAGACTGAGCGGTCCTGAGTAATCCGCTCCCATTCTTGTATGTGGCAGGCCAGACGGCCTCCCACGGGTGCAACTAAGGATTGAGGCGGTCTGAGAAGTGCAAGAGTTGCCCTGTCTCTGTTGGCTGTCCTAGCAGCACTGGTGTGACCCTTGTGGGTGCCGACCCATCAGGCTCGGTTCCCACGACCAGAACCCCACACTCCTCTGCCAGTGCCATGCGCACCTCGGTAGGCAGACTGCTTGGCGGGTTGCGCTGGAGGAGTCTGCGCTCCCCCTAGCTGGCTTACGCTGCATAGGTGCTTGGCCTCTGACAGGGAAACCACCACCTCTAGCCTGCTGAGGGTGGAAGGCAGGGGCTACTAGCTGTAGCAGCTGGGAAACGTGCGAGAGGGCTGAGATGCCTCCTCTTGTACTTTCTTTCGTGTTGTGCAGCGCAGAATTTGCGTTGCGCAGGGCAAGGGTCCCATGTCAGACCAGGACCCAGGCCGTGTGTCTTCACCCAAATCTGCACGGTCATCCGTGCAAGGCTTTGGCACGCCGCAATATTTCTGATACAGATTAGAACTGATATGGCAGTGCCATGCCACCTCGCGAGGCGTCCATTCAGCTGAATGGACATCTCTGCCGCAGGGAACATATCCACGATATGCTCCGCACACGGCAGAGATTGAACGAAATCAAGGATTTCTTTTTTCACGAGAGAGTTGATACTTACCTCCCTAATACTTTTGATATTGCTAAATATTGGCTTTCACTCAATAAACACTCAGATTAAAACAGTTAGGTGCCCCTACTGGGCAGGGAGTCAGAGCGTAGTCTGGCGGATGCCAGCCCCACCACCGTGCATGCGCAGACTAGCACTTCCTCTGACTAATTTATTGGCTGATACACATGCAACTATTAAGAGCCTGAAGACCGAGCCTCTGTGGGGTGGAGAGGCCGGGTCCGTATCTAGGGAGGTAAGTATCAACTCTCTCGTGAAAAAAGAAATCCTTGATTTCGTTTATTTCACATCAAGAGTATACTTACCTCCCTAATACTTTTGATATTGCCAGAATTCGACAGTGAATTCGGCGGGAGGGAGGCGAGGTCAAAAGACCAGCTCATCCCTATACGCTTTTCTGCGTTTAAGGCACTTAAACTTCTGAAACTGTATGAAAAAACAGTCAGGATTTGACTAACCATCGGATAACACCCCCGATGTATGAGAGATGACCGAATGTCATATGCGCTCCCCCCCCTCCTTCCTAGGAGGAAGAGTCGAATGACCTCAATGTCCTATACGCTCTCTACGTACAAGTGCCATGTACTACAGGACAGAGACGAAAAAACTCCATTTTCGTATACTCTCAACAATGAACCACATAAATACACAAAACCATCATCATATAAATAACGGGTAACGTGACAAGACAATCAACAATGGACAACACATACACAAGACTGACCTTGTTGAAATGGCTGCTGACATCCTCTTCCCATTGGTGAAGATCGATGCAGTCCCAAATTAGTGGTTGTTTCCATAAATTAATTGTGAAATATATAAGCAATGAGGAAACCCCATCAAAAATATATATGCCTAGTTATTTTTTCAAAATCGACAAGGCGAGAGGATTAGAGGTGTCACGGAGATAATGGTCTGTAAAACTTGACTCACAGTGCCACTGAGCCACCGACATAATATCATCCACAGGGACCCCATTAAATAGGGCAGTGGATGTCACTACGCCGCGGACACTGTGAGCCTTGGCCACGTCAACCTGCTTCCCGGTGGCGGATTTATGGCAAAACTGAATGCATTCTACAATCCACCTGGAAATGGTGTCCTTAGAAGCCCTGCCATGGGGTTCAATATATGACAACCATAACGCTGACTGATCGGTGCGCCACTCCGCCGTACGTTGCTTGTACCGGCAAAGCGCCCGGACAGGACACCATGCTTTAGAATTAGGATCATATCTAGTTAAAGCAGGCAAAATAATAGGTTGACCTGGATATTTCAACGACTGATTTTTAGCCAAGAAATTAATCCTAGGTAGCAGCTTAAGGCCTTCCCCTGAAACCACAAAACGGTCATCCTCGGCTGATAAGGCATGAATTTCACTCCTACGCCTAGCCGAGGCCGCAGCAATTAAAAACACAGTCTTCAGTGTTAATAGTTTCATAGAAATGGAACTAAGTGGTTCAAAAGGCTTATCACCTAGTACTTGAAGCACTAGCGATAAACTCCAAGACGGAATCACCGGTGGATTCCTTGGTCTTAGATTGCCCATGCCTTTAATTAATACATTTAATGTATTTACTTCATCACTTCCCCTCTTAGCCAAGCAAGGAATAACAGACATTAATGCTGACTTATAACCAGCAATAGAGTTAGGCTTGAGGCTATAGGCATCATAGAGGTGACAGAGGAAATCAGCTACTACTTGAATAGATGAATCCATTGGATCAATACATCTTTTTGAGCACCATTCTGCAAATCTGTTGATTTTATAATTATATGCTCTGGAGGTTGACCCCCTCCTGGCTTTGGCCATAAACATGGCTGCTTGCTCAGAAAAGCCCTCCTTAATTCTAGATTCCTTGACAACATCCACGCAGTCAATCTGAACATTGACGGATTGTTGTGAAGGGCCTTGCCCTGGAAGATAATATCGTCCATCAGAGGCAGAGGAACCGGATTGCAGACCAGAAGGTCCAGCAGATCCGTATACCATGATCGGCTTGGCCAATCCGGGGCGATCAGAAGCACTTGGCATTCCTCTTGTCTGATTTTCTGAAGAATTTTTGGAATCAGGATTGCTGGAGGGAATGCGTATGCATACATTCTCCCCCAGCTGATAGCTAACGCATCTGTTGCGAAAGCGCTAGGATCCGGAATCGGAGAGACGTACGTCGTCATCTTCGCATTCTTCTTCGTTGCGAACAAATCGATGTTGGGTTTCCCCCAATGGTCGAACAGACGATCCGCCACACATTGATTTAGTTGCCATTCCGTGGGTAAAACACTCATCCTTCGGCTCAATGAGTCTGCTAGCAGGTTTAACCTTCCCGGAATATGAACTGCTTTCAAGGTAATCTGGTGATCCAGACACCAACAAAGCAGTCTCCATGTCATCATACAGAGACTGGGCGACTTCGTTCCGCCCTGGCGGTTTATGTAAGTCACAACTGTTGAGTTGTCTGAACGAATAAGAACAATCTTGCCCTGAACTTTCTGTAAGAAATGTTCCAGGCCCAGGACTACTGCTCTTAGCTCCAGTAGATTTATATGTTCCTTTGACTGTTCCAGATTCCAAAGCCCTGATATCGTGGACTCTTCCAGGCAAGCTCCCCAGCCCTCCATCGATGCATCTGTATACACAGTCACCTGAGGGTGGGGAGGGGTTAGCATAACCCCCACCAAGAGATTCTCTGTGTCCAACCACCATTGCAGGTGATGAATCAGAGGCGCCAACACTGACACATTCGAGTCCAGCGAACCTGTACTCTGGGTCCATTGTGTCATGAGAAATAACTGGATCGGCCGCCTGCGTAAGGCGGCCTGAGGAATGACTGGTTCCAATGAAACCATCAACCCCAGCATTCTCAAGTAAACCCGTGCCAGGACATGACGACTGTCGCACACCGACTGAATTAATGAGATGAGTTTCTGAACTCTCTCCTGAGTAGGATAAACATATCCTGTCTCTAGATCGAAGAACATCCCCAGGTAAACAAACTTCTGGGATGGAATCAGCTCTGATTTTGGGAAATTGATCATCCAGCCTAAGTCTGTGAGAGTTTTCAAAACAATCTCCAGACTGGCCGATAAACTTTCCCGGGTGTGTGCTTTCAACAGCCAGTCGTCTATGTACGTGTGGACTGCTATGCTTCTCCTGCGGAGGTATGCGGTGATCGCAAGAACCACACGGGTGAAAACCCGAGGAGCCGTGGAAATTCCGAAGGGTAGCACCCTGAATTCCCACTGTCTGCCCTGGAATGCAAATCTCAGGAAGCGACGGAAACTCCTGTGTATGGGGATGTGGAAATAAGCGTCCTTCAAATCTATCGACGCTGTCCACATTCCCCTCTCTAACCCCGCCAACACCGAGCGCACAGTCTCCATCTTGAAACTGGGCGTCTCTATGAACTTGTTCAATGGCTTGAGGTTGAGAATTGGTCTCCACCCTCCGGTGTTCTTTGTTACTAAGAACAGGGTTGAATAGAAGCCCGGACACCTCTGTGCCGGCTGAATAGCTCCTTTTTGTATGAGGGAATTTATTTCCTCCTCGATACACAACCTTTGATCTGGATCTCTTGGATTTGGAGTCCAGATCGGCACTAGAGACAGTCGCGATGGCGGGCCTGTCATCCAATCGGGATGATACCCGACTGAAAGCCATCGCAAGACTAAACGGTCCTGAGTTAACCGTTCCCACTCTTGCATGTGGTCGGCTAGCCGGCCTCCCACTGGTCCACCTAGGGATAGAGGTGGACATAAGGAGTGCAAGAGCGGCACTGTCTCCTCTGCCCGAAACACCGGCGCGGTTCTCACTGCGGTAACCGTCCCATCAGGAACGATTACCCCGCCCAGATCCTCGCGCGCCACGACCAGCACCGCGCGCACCTCGGTGCGCGGGCGGCTGCCTGGCTGACTGCGCCTGAGGAGCCTGCGCCCCCCTCGCTGCTGGCCGAATCGCACGCGGCCGAGGCCGGCGCTGCGATGGTGGTTGGCCTCTGACCTGGCCACTACCACCTCGAGCCTGCAGGGGACGATACGCAGGGGGTGCGGCGCGAACGTTGGCACGACGAAGCACCTCAAACTGCTCGCGCAGCGCCCTCTGGTTATTGACCAGAGTAACCGTCTCCTGGAGGTGCCTACACCCCTCACCTCCAAAGAGACCAGGACCTGTCATAGGCGTACGTAGTAGCCTATTGTAGAGGTCCTGGGACGGGCACAGATTATCCAAGGCAAAAGTGCGCCTTGCCCGGACACTCCTGGTCACCGCCCGCGTCATACAGTCCAGAGCCAGGTTGATACCATCCTGGATGGCTCGCTGGACTGTGACCGGACTTGGCTGGCGCGATGCGGATGCTGTTACTACCCCTTGTAACAGCTGGGAGACGTGGGACAAAGCGGCAATCGAAGCCCTCCCACTCTCCTCCGCATCACGCAACGCGGCATTTGCTGAACGCAACGCGTTCGAACACAAGACTCCCGTGTCAGAACGGGAGCCTGGCCGCGCATCCTCACCCAAAGCCGCGCGGTCATCCACGCTCGGCTTCGGTACCACACCGTACCGCTGGTAGTCCAGGGGCACGATGCGACAATGCCTGGCCACCTCGCGCGGGGCCTTAGCGAGACGTCCACTCGACTTAATGGACGTCTCCGCCGCCTCGAACATGTCAACGACATGCTCTGCCAGCGGCAGAGAAGGCATAGCGTTAGCAGCAGGCTTACCAGCTAACCACGGCCTGTGCTCACGCTGGCTAGCCGACTGCTCCACGGGCAGATCTGGTCTAACACTTACCAACCACTGGCAAGCGTCAGACCAATCCTCCTCCGTGGCTAGCTGCGAGCGCTCTACAAGACGGGGGCCTTCGTCTTCCTCCAGAGCGCAAGCAACAGAGCTTGACGGCGGGTACGCTGCTATGCCTGGCAAGCCAGGGAGAACATGCGGGCCTGACAATACCGGCATGCTAATATCACTGGTTTGACCAGGAGCAGGCGCCGTGGTAGAGCGCGGGGCATATACCGCCCCACCACGGCCCCGGCCAGCACCAGCGACACTCTCGGCAAGCCGAGGTATGCGGTACCGCTGGCCTTCAGCGCCCAGGGCCACAGTCTGAACCGTGGATTCTACCCCTGGAAGAGTAGAACCATGGAAAAAGGCGCCTGTATTCCCCGCGAGGGGTGCACAGACGTCATAATCCATGTCCACGTCTTCAGACGGCGACCCCAACAGGTAATCCTCATCCTCCTGGCCAGAGAGATTAGACTCCGGGTCAGCAAAGAGAGCTAACCCGGACTGGCCAGGGAAGGTGCCGTACGAGGTACTGGCACCCGCGGTGTGCGGCTACCCCTGGACTGATAAGCAGCCCGCGGGTTCCAGCGACGACCGTCCACGGTCCCTATTGGGCGCGGCAATAAGCCTGCTGCCAGGGCCGTGGAACGCCCCCTCTAATGGGGCCACCTCTGAATCTTCAAACAACGGAAGCGTACTAAGGAACGTTGATTCAGAGGTGGGGATTACCTGCTCCGAAGCAGATGATGAGGTCAATAAAGGATTTGGTCCAGGAAGCATGCCACGAAGCAACTCTGGAACCAAATCCTTGATTGTCCTCCTCATCTCTCCCAACATCTCGGTCCGGAAGGCCTCCATATCCACCGCGGACGAGGCCTTCCTCTTACCCTTCTTACTTACACCCTCTTTCTTCTGCTTCTTCTTCTCCTCCTCCACCTTGTCCTTCGCCTGCAAGCACAAGAATTCGGACATTAACTCGCCCCCCCAGTGCTTACATATCTCGCAATTAAGCAAGGGACCACAGGGGCTACACTGAAAACAGAGATGAGGGCCAAACTTATCCCTCAAAAATCGTCCACAGGACGCACAACCAGGTCTCTGAAAAAGGGCAAAGGACGAGGAGTATGAGCAAACTAGTTAAGCTTAGAAACTCACCAACTCAAGAGAAGGAAAATGATCATAAAGATCATAATTTATCAGAAAACCAGCTTCGGACAACTTTAATTGTAAATAAAGAGCAAGGCTGATTATGACGTCATTAATCCTATGACAGGAAAAAATCGATCCCCAACAAACATCCCAGTGCAAGGACGAATTGTATCTCTAACCAGAACATGTACAGAACGGACATTTCGACTATACAAGCATCAGATATATACTGATAACAATGGCAAATAAAGTTAATTATCTCCCTTTCCTCTAAATAATTAACATCACCTCATATCAATAATTAGATACCTGACACCTTGTCTAGACAAACCATCCAACCTGATGAACTGGAGCACTCCACCACTGACCGCCTCTTAACTCTCTCCACCTCTAGGGGAAGGAATTGGATCAAGAGGGCAAAGTGAGAAGACCTTTATAATAGGCCTCCAACTCACTGGACATAGAATTTTTGGTTAGATAACCTAACAGTATTAGTAGGAAATGGAACCATGGTGGAGAGACACAAACCCTCTGCTGATGTCATGTCCATAATATTTCTTCACACAGACCTGTGGACATAAACACAAAGAGAGATTAGTTTTATATAGCACCTAGTTGAAATAAACCAACTAATCAAGGCGCTTATCACGTTTAGCGCTAGTCCCGGAAACACATTACAACGGGACAAAACTCGCTAATTTTACTAGAAGTCACCTGATTTAAAGGTCCAAGGCCCTCCTGTGGCGAAGTTACTCTTTCTGCCATCTTTCTCAGGTAACAACAGTTCAAAATTGTGTCAAAAACGTTTATAAATGAGTCACAAAAAGCAGCAGCACAAAAGCATGTGTAGTCTCTTAGCCAATAAATTAGCAAAGAGGAAGTGCTAGTCTGCGCATGCGCGGTGGTGGGGCTGGCATCCGCCAGACTACGTACGCTCTGACTCCCTGCCCAGTAGGGGCACCTAACTGTTTAAATCTGAGTGTTTATTGAGTGAAAGCCAATATTTAGCAATATCAAAAGTATTAGGGAGGTAAGTATACTCTTGATGTGAAAGGCATGGTGCTCGTCACCGGTTTCCCTTCCAACAATGGGTGCTAGTCCCGCTGGGAAGATGGTGGATCCACCTGGAATTCTGGCTTGATGTTCACCAGCCATTGGCAAGCATCCAGCCAGTCCTCCTCGGTGGCCACCTGTGAATGTTCGACGAGACTAGGGCCTTCGTCGTCCTCAACCACATTCACTGGTGGGGTAACAGCTAGAGATGGAGATACTCCTGGACAGCCAGCGAAGCCATACGGACCCGCAAGGGACGGCATGGCTTGCGCTGTGGCTATTCCAGGAGACGGATCTATGACATCATGGGGGGGGGGGGGGGGCTAAATGCATGACGTCATAGTCTGAGCCTTCCTCACGGTAACTCTCTACAAGCCAAGGGATACAGTATGGACAGCCATTGGCTCCTAGCCGGCCTAGCCATTGAGCCGTGAAACTTATTCCCGAAGAAGTAGTTCCATGGAAAAGGTCACCCATGGGCCCCCTGGGGGTGGATGAATTTCCATTTCCGTGGCCATCGGTTCATCGGTAGGCCATAACAGAGCATCCTCTTCTTCCTGCCCAGAAAGATTAGACGCCAAGATTGAAAGGGGATCAAACTTGGCCTGGGCAGGAGGGGCATCACGTGAGGCGCTGATAGCCTGAGCCTTAGGCTGCTCTAGAATGTTTGATAAGCGAACCTCAGAGGCCATGGCTTTCGCTCTCGGGTCCACGGGCGAGGCAAGCCTCGGCGCCAGACCAGCAGGAGCCGTCTCTGGGTCTATAACGAAAACTGGCTTCCTAAGAGAACCAGACCCAGAGACGGGAACACTCTGTCCTGGAGCAAATAAGGAAGACAATGACGAACTTGAACCGGGAAGCAAGCTGCGAAGCAACTCCAGGACAAGATCTGTGATTGGCTTCTTCATTTCTCCCATCATCTCAAGACGGAAGGCTTCCATGTCTGGCACGGATGCCTTTCTCTTCTTACCACAAGACTCTTTGTTAAGTCACCTTTTCTCATCCGCCACCCGGTCCTTTACCTGCTGATTTATAAAAATCAGTGAAAAACTCACTCACATGGCAATTTAGTAAGGGCCCGCACATACTGCACCTAGTGCAGTCATGAGGGAAATAGCGCGCCTTCACGAAACGGTGGCAGGAAGGGCATTTGTTTTCAATGACCCTCTGAAACGACACAAATGGAAACAATTAGTTTTTAGTTATGACGTACCAAAAAAACAATTTCAGAAGGCTAATAAATTCCTTAAGGGAAATTTAGACCACTAGATGAAACTATAAGTCAGGACCATAGAAAAACACTATGGGCCTGACTAAAAGTAAACAAATCCTAAAAACTTCTTATTCTACATGAAGACATAGGAACAATTAGAATTTGAACTTGAATACTTGAGAGGCGAATGCTAGACTCCACACTCAAAACAAAGATTCATTAGCCAACAGTCTCATACTCACCTGTATGGACAAATCTCAGTGTAAAAAGTGCAATGCACAATTTGCTCAACGCACCGGGCTAAGAAGGCACATAAGAGTCATACACGAACTGAGTGGCTTCTGGAGCTGCAGTTATTGCAGGATTAGCTTTACACGTTTAGAGGAAGCCAGAGGCCACTGTGAAAAAATCCATCTATTTTCAAAACACCAGATCAAAGAACTTGTTCGACAGGCCAGCAACACTAGAGTGATCAAAATCAGAGATTACTCGAGTTTCAGGATACCTGTCCCTCCACCAAGACCGACTACTCCAGCAACCAATGCCACTGTCACAGAATCTCTCTCTGGAGATAGACAGGTAGCACAGGAAGTGAGCACACCCACCGCCGAACAACCAAACGAGGTAGACACGCCAGCCACAACACCCACAGAATCAACTGGGATCGAACATACCACCGACATTTCATCTGAGCCATCCTTTCACACACAGACAGAAGATAGCGGACCTCTTCCACAAATCACAGAGGAGGAGGCCGATCATATCCACACGCAGTACGTAATCCATATTCCTGAGGGTAGTATACCATGCACCAGTAACACAACAGATGATGAACTCTTCTCATTTCTCTTTGTCGAAACTATCTCCCCGACACAGTTACATATCTTACTCCTGGACTAGAACCACGTCTAGTCACAGACCGGGGAACTGACCCGTAGAGAGGTAAGCTTAAACGCACTCAACACTTACTCTTTTAACCCTTCATACAGGATAAACTAATCTGACTTCTATTTTTCTCTGATGAGTATTACCACACAAAGTACGAAATGCCATAAATCCGAATCATTCCACTTAAGGTTATCCAACAAAATGGAAACCTGTGTCATCAAATGCTATTTATACCCCATAAATTCCCACCACACTGGGATATCAAAGAAACACAATATACTCAGTCAAAGAGTCACTCTTGGCTACTGGGTAAAATGCTTATATAAAAACTGTTTTTCCGGTTACATCACTAGTTTTTTACGGTTACACGTAACCTAGAAAACAACTATTACAATTTTCTGGTTACACAACAAATGACTTTAACGGTTACACAATCTAGAAGTCAAAAATTTCCGGTTACCAACAAACAGACAATTGGTAAATTCCGGTTACAAGATGTTAAATCTGGTTACAAAATCAACATTTCTGGTTACAAGCATGAAATTCCGGTTACATGTACCCAGATTTTTACTCGTCCAGGTTACACCAAGGAGCAACTGTAACCGGCCCGAGAGTATAAAAGCAGGTGCAAAACACTGCACTGACATTCGGATTTCGATCCAACTGATCAGCATTAGAAAATCTTTAGAAGTTTTCATGACCAGTCAAAACCTAAAGATTCATTAGTAGTTGAACTTTATAAACACAATGAAAAACACAACCCTTAGTCATAAAATTTCCAAATATTTTTAGAAATAAAATGACTGAAAATTTTTCTCTCTCCATACTAAACCTCAGAAGACAACTCCTGAAGAACAAGTGAAGTCTGATGAACAACAACAGGAATACCTGATCCTGAATCCAAACCCTGTGGTGGGGAGGGGGGAAGAATGCAGAAAAATTACTTCTTATGGTAACAATTCCCTCTGCAAACTCATAATAAATTATATGGACCCAGAAAACTAAGTATAAATTGTTGTTCAAATAAAGGATACTGTCAGAAATCAGCTAAATGTCTGAAAATACAAAGCGCAACATGCGTTAGCTAATTTATAGACCCTCCCCCAAAAAGAGCTAGCCTAATATAGACATATCCATGAGTTAGCGTGAATCCTGAATATACATGTACCATCCGAGTCAACACGCACATTTTTTATCAATAAATTTACTAAAGTACACCTGATGGCTAGGACCAGGAGCATCCTCCGGTGACTTGGTAGTGTCAAGATCAACTTAAAGCTTCATAAAGATCTAAAAGCAAAAGCAAAACTAGAAAGCATGTTGCAATGGCAAGTCAATATTTTAAGAAGAGAAAGAGACAGCCCCGTGCATGCGCGAGTTTGGGCCGCACATCCGCTGGACTGTCAGTTGAGTAACCTGCCTAGTGGGAGTGGTTTCTTTTTAATTCTGAGTCTTATTGAAGCTAGGTCGATATTTGGGAAATATCATAGAGTATCAGGGTGGTAAGTATACTCTTGATGTGAAATCGCAAATGCTGACACTTTCCCCAACCGACCATTTAACCACCACCGCATGGGAGAAGAGCACCATATGAATATCATCTCACAATCAACAATCAGAAAACAAATTTGGTTGAATTCGACAAAATGGTTTCGGAGGAGACAGCATGACAGATGTAATAGTTACTATATTTGAACTTTTGACCTCAACCAATGGCCTCCAGGGGGCACAGCCCAACACAAAATGTTATCTGGCAACTCCTCCAAATAATTTCTGAGTAGCTAGTTGCATGATATTTGACCTTTTAGCTCAAGATTCTAGCCCCGTAGGTGGCGGCGCCAAACAAAAACGTCAACTTGCAAACCACAATGATAATGGTAACTCACATACATGTAACACTGAATTCCGCCAAATGGCTTAGGAAGAGATCACGTCCTGGACAGAATTTGTATGATAGTTGATGATTTGACTCCATTTTCTGGCCACCAGGAGATGGGGAGCCATAAACAGGAATAAATGCCATCTTCCGCAATCATACGGGCAACTCATATTTAATTATGGCAAATGGTTTCAGAGCAGATAACCAGGACAGACAGACAGACAGACAGCCAGACAGACAGGTGAAGCTGACTGCAATATCCTTGTAGGTTTTTAAAGATATGTGGGAATACACTCTACAGTGATGATAATGTATAGGGGTAAGCTACATAAATTCATCCAATAGACTATAAAATCATACTCACATGGCAACATAGGCATCTCCCAGTTCTGTCCATTGACATAGAAACCAATCTACCTCTGCCGGAACGGAAAATGGAACCCATTTTGGTTAGCTTTAGCAACCTCTGAAAAGGACACATAAAATCTTTACAGGGCATGCTGGTGAAAAACATCTGCAGTGGTTAAGGAATTTTCATTTACTGGCCAAGAAACCATTTTTGAAAATTTATCACAAAATATATGGCTCGATAATCAGGCCAGTGATAAATTTCCAAAACAATAATGTTGCAGCGCGCAATGTCTCGCCTGTAAGGGAATGGGTTATCAGGGGTCATACACATGCAGAATGAAATTCCATTAATTTCTGATACGTTTTCCAAGCATGCGATATAAACCGTTAAGTTGAGTTAAACACAAAATGTTACTGTTGAAAAAGTTTTTTACCAATGTCACTATGATCGTGACCTTTGACCCAAGGTCACTGTATCATACACTCTCATCATAAGAAACTTAGCAAGTGAGGGTAGCAATGGCGGATCCTAGTTTATCCATCAATCATATGACATCATAATCAACTACATGACGTGTAGGATGATGTCATAATCTATGACATCATGATGTAGTTAAGTTAGTCATGAACATTTAATTGATGACGGACTAAGCATTGTTGTACGAATTATATGGCTTTACTATTTATTAAACATGCTGTTGAATATTTTGAAACTAATTTGACTGGGCACTATTGCTGCCATATTGCGACTCTCCGAAAAGTACAAAGATCGACTTGTATGGTGGAACGATAATGTTCCAGTGGGGCCGTGCGACCATTGCCGCCGAGATTGAACCTCACTGTTTCATCCCAACTATTCGTATCACTGGTATGACGGTCCATAACTCAATTTAGGAGCCTGGACATGATAATTAATCTAAAAATATATACTATACAAACAATTGTACTTGTTTGCTAGCACGAGAGAAAATATATAGTACATAGAATTAAGTTGGTGTCATGTTTGTGTGGATTCATCAGAGGTACCTCACCGATCTGTATATATCCGTGAGGTATCTTTGCAAGGGAGCGTCCTAACGAGGCTACTTATGTAGTTTAACAAAACCATTATACCCATAACAGAAATATTGTTGCGAGAGGAAAGTGCCTCGCTTGGGCCTCCGTCACAGTAAACGCTGAAGTTGAGGAAGAGCTGGCAAAAAGGCGTCTCTCTTGTTCAAACTAAAGCTAAGTGCAGTGTGAGTCAACCTAGTGAAATTATAATTAATGTGATGCACACTGTATTACGTGAAGATGGGGCGGACAATTTCCGAAGAATTCAAACGCCATCATCTTATGTAGGTCCAAGATACTGCATTGGTAGTTGCCACTTTATTTATGCGGTCCTTCTGCTAAATTCTAACCTACCATTTAGTTGTTAGATTTACTTCCAAGCTTTGGCCGCAAGTGGCAGGGATTTCGACCTATCTTTTGACACGAGCCTAACTGGCGAATATGCTCGGTTTCCCGAAGGTCACCCTACAGAGCATCGCCCTCAGAAAGGCAGCATTCGGATATGTTACGGAGTGACAGCTTCAGAATCATATAATGATCTGGTTAGAAATCACACCACAACCACATACAACATCACTAGGACAAGTCACCATTTACATTAAGCAATTTGCAAAGCGCACAAATGTTTTATGGCGGGGAGTAAGAGGCAGATATCCATCTCCAGTGACCCTCCCATGAGGGCGTGGTGGGTTCCAAGACCGCACCCAGTCACTGTACGGAGTTACATGGAGATCTGCATCCCATCCGTCACCCGTGTGTCAGGGAAGGATTATTTGAGATCCGGCCCCACGGACTAACGTTTGCCTGTCGTTAGGGTTAAGTTTCAGAATGCCCAGAAATGCACTGCTGGCCGGTTTTACATAATATCTTTTCACAGTGCCTCCTACTTTGGCAGGGTTATCTATGCTAACTAGTACCCGACAATACAGAGGGAGTGTATGCGAAATCGGCACTTTGGCCTTCACCACTCGGAAACCCCAACAGCTTCCTAAGTCGGATCATGCCAACATGTCGATGGGAGTTCCAAACAATTTATATGCCTTGCGGCTGGAGGAGCGTAGAAAGAGACATTCACTCAATATAATAAGAGGCCCTTATTTTTGGCCAATTTTACACAATCTAGCTGGTGTGCGGTGTTACATATCCGCTACATCCGGGGAAAAGGCTTACACAAATGTCTCCTACGAACAGATTGTCCCTAACTACTTTAAACCTATCCTATCGAGCTAGAATAGCCAGGTTTAGTCGACCACATGGCAAGTTCGCATAATGTGAACATGAACAGTGACCTCAGTGTAAAATTGAGGCTGGGGGAAAAGTGATGCGGATTTAATGTTGCTGTATAGCATAGCCTAGTGTACTGCAGTCCTAGAGTTTTACATAAAATAAACAAAACAAGTAACTAGGATGGCTGCTTGCCATATACATAACTAACTATCACAGTATTGACAGTAAATCAGGTCATAGGACCGTGCGGTGCTCGTTAGTCATAAGCACAAAAACAAGGATAATATTTACATTTAAAATACATATTATAAAATGCGGTCTCAGATGACCGGGGCCGTACTTATTAGTCATCAGTACCTGTAAAGAATAAATAAATACAATAGCTAAATGAGTACCTATTAGTCATCGGTACGGAAAAAGTTCATAAATCACTGTAGATGCTGCGTCACAGATGAGGGACACGAGATGGCATGATTCTGAAGTTGCTAGGAAATCTCCGCAGGCGAACTGTTGATGCGGCTCACTCTCAAAGACGGTGAAGAAGAACGACTGTAGTCGGATATCTACTAGATAGTCATAATAGCTAATACAATAATTAAGCAGGGTGTTCGAAAGTGTCCGTCCGGTAACGGAAGTTTGAAAGTTGCCCGTAACATGAAGAGCTACAGTTGTAATTTATAACTAGAACACATTTACTGAAGTAACTGTAAATCTGCGATGACTGGGCATTAAGGAGTATTATAAGCCCTCTTCTCGCATGATCAGTGAACATGTCTGATGCTGATCTGATAAAAAGTCTACGTGTTGTCGCAGTTCAAAGATCCATAGTTGAAATTCCCATAGTTTTACACAGGGTATTGAAAACCTGATTTCTTGAAAACCAATAGCCTTGACCCTAAAGTATAAAATAATGTGTCCTGATTTGCTATAGCGAAATTTTTACCAAAATCAAGGAAAAGGCCATTAAATGTCAAAATAAAGGAGAAATTAATGAATCAAAGGTAAAGGGAGGCAATCCATGCAAAACAATGACCAATTTTAGTTTTTTGGCATGAATTACCTCCCATTAC
>CM067369.1:191898158-191923629 GCA_034401795.1 Chaetoderma sp. LZ-2023a
AGCCACCGACATAATATCATCCACAGGGACCCCATTAAATAGGGCAGTGGATGTCACTACGCCGCGGACACTGTGAGCCTTGGCCACGTCAACCTGCTTCCCGGTGGCGGATTTATGGCAAAACTGAATGCATTCTACAATCCACCTGGAAATGGTGTCCTTAGAAGCCCTGCCATGGGGTTCAATATATGACAACCATAACGCTGACTGATCGGTGCGCCACTCCGCCGTACGTTGCTTGTACCGGCAAAGCGCCCGGACAGGACACCATGCTTTAGAATTAGGATCATATCTAGTTAAAGCAGGCAAAATAATAGGTTGACCTGGATATTTCAACGACTGATTTTTAGCCAAGAAATTAATCCTAGGTAGCAGCTTAAGGCCTTCCCCTGAAACCACAAAACGGTCATCCTCGGCTGATAAGGCATGAATTTCACTCCTACGCCTAGCCGAGGCCGCAGCAATTAAAAACACAGTCTTCAGTGTTAATAGTTTCATAGAAATGGAACTAAGTGGTTCAAAAGGCTTATCACCTAGTACTTGAAGCACTAGCGATAAACTCCAAGACGGAATCACAGGTGGATTCCTTGGTCTTAGATTGCCCATGCCTTTAATTAATACATTTAATGTATTTACTTCATCACTTCCCCTCTTAGCCAAGCAAGGAATAACAGACATTAATGCTGACTTATAACCAGCAATAGAGTTAGGCTTGAGGCTATAGGCATCATAGAGGTGACAGAGGAAATCAGCTACTACTTGAATAGATGAATCCATTGGATCAATACATCTTTTTGAGCACCATTCTGCAAATCTGTTGATTTTATAATTATATGCTCTGGAGGTTGACCCCCTCCTGGCTTTGGCCATAAACATGGCTGCTTGCTCAGAAAAGCCCTCCTTAATTCTAGATTCCTTGACAACATCCACGCAGTCAATCTGAACATTGACGGATTGTTGTGAAGGGCCTTGCCCTGGAAGATAATATCGTCCATCAGAGGCAGAGGAACCGGATTGCAGACCAGAAGGTCCAGCAGATCCGTATACCATGATCGGCTTGGCCAATCCGGGGCGATCAGAAGCACTTGGCATTCCTCTTGTCTGATTTTCTGAAGAATTTTTGGAATCAGGATTGCTGGAGGGAATGCGTATGCATACATTCTCGGAGAGACGTACGTCGTCATCTTCGCATTCTTCTTCGTTGCGAACAAATCGATGTTGGGTTTCCCCCAATGGTCGAACAGACGATCCGCCACACATTGATTTAGTTGCCATTCCGTGGGTAAAACACTCATCCTTCGGCTCAATGAGTCTGCTAGCAGATTTAACCTTCCCGGAATATGAACTGCTTTCAAGGTAATCTGGTGATCCAGACACCAACAAAGCAGTCTCCATGTCATCATACAGAGACTGGGCGACTTCGTTCCGCCCTGGCGGTTTATGTAAGTCACAACTGTTGAGTTGTCTGAACGAATAAGAACAATCTTGCCCTGAACTTTCTGTAAGAAATGTTCCAGGCCCAGGACTACTGCTCTTAGCTCCAGTAGATTTATATGTTCCTTTGACTGTTCCAGATTCCAAAGCCCTGATATCGTGGACTCTTCCAGGCAAGCTCCCCAGCCCTCCATCGATGCATCTGTATACACAGTCACCTGAGGGTGGGGAGGGGTTAGCATAACCCCCACCAAGAGATTCTCTGTGTCCAACCACCATTGCAGGTGATGAATCAGAGGCGCCAACACTGACACATTCGAGTCCAGCGAACCTGTACTCTGGGTCCATTGTGTCATGAGAAATAACTGGATCGGCCGCCTGCGTAAGGCGGCCTGAGGAATGACTGGTTCCAATGAAACCATCAACCCCAGCATTCTCAAGTAAACCCGTGCCAGGACATGACGACTGTCGCACACCGACTGAATTAATGAGATGAGTTTCTGAACTCTCTCCTGAGTAGGATAAACATATCCTGTCTCTAGATCGAAGAACATCCCCAGGTAAACAAACTTCTGGGATGGAATCAGCTCTGATTTTGGGAAATTGATCATCCAGCCTAAGTCTGTGAGAGTTTTCAAAACAATCTCCAGACTGGCCGATAAACTTTCCCGGGTGTGTGCTTTCAACAGCCAGTCGTCTATGTACGTGTGGACTGCTATGCTTCTCCTGCGGAGGTATGCGGTGATCGCAAGAACCACACGGGTGAAAACCCGAGGAGCCGTGGAAATTCCGAAGGGTAGCACCCTGAATTCCCACTGTCTGCCCTGGAATGCAAATCTCAGGAAGCGACGGAAACTCCTGTGTATGGGGATGTGGAAATAAGCGTCCTTCAAATCTATCGACGCTGTCCACATTCCCCTCTCTAACCCCGCCAACACCGAGCGCACAGTCTCCATCTTGAAACTGGGCGTCTCTATGAACTTGTTCAATGGCTTGAGGTTGAGAATTGGTCTCCACCCTCCGGTGTTCTTTGTTACTAAGAACAGGGTTGAATAGAAGCCCGGACACCTCTGTGCCGGCTGAATAGCTTCTTTTTGTATGAGGGAATTTATTTCCTCCTCAATACACAACCTTTGATCTGGATCTCTCGGATTTGGAGTCCAGATCGGCACTAGAGACAGTCGCGATGGCGGGCCTGTCATCCAATCGGGATGATACCCGACTGAAAGCCATCGCAAGACTAAACGGTCCTGAGTTAACCGTTCCCACTCTTGCATGTGGTCGGCTAGCCGGCCTCCCACCGGTCCACCTAGGGATAGAGGTGGACATAAGGAGTGCAAGAGCGGCACTGTCTCCTCTGCCCGAAACACCGGCGCGGTTCTCACCGCGGTAACCGTCCCATCAGGAACGATTACCCCGCCCAGATCCTCGCGCGCCACGACCAGCACCGCGCGCACCTCGGTGCGCGGGCGGCTGCCTGGCTGACTGCGCCTGAGGAGCCTGCGGCCCCCTCGCTGCTGGCCGAATCGCACGCGGCCGAGGCCGGCGCTGCGATGGTGGTTGGCCTCTGACCTGGCCACTACCACCTCGAGCCTGCAGGGGACGATACGCAGGGGGTGCGGCGCGAACGTTGGCACGACGAAGCACCTCAAACTGCTCGCGCAGCGCCCTCTGGTTATTGACCAGAGTAACCGTCTCCTGGAGGTGCCTACACCCCTCACCTCCAAAGAGACCAGGACCTGTCATAGGCGTACGTAGTAGCCTATTGTAGAGGTCCTGGGACGGGCACAGATTATCCAAGGCAAAAGTGCGCCTTGCCCGGACACTCCTGGTCACCGCCCGCGTCATACAGTCCAGAGCCAGGTTGATACCATCCTGGATGGCTCGCTGGACTGTGACCGGACTTGGCTGGCGCGATGCGGATGCTGTTACTACCCCTTGTAACAGCTGGGAGACGTGGGACAAAGCGGCAATCGAAGCCCTCCCACTCTCCTTCGCATCACGCAACGCGGCATTTGCTGAACGCAACGCGTTCGAACACAAGACTCCCGTGTCAGAACGGGAGCCTGGCCGCGCATCCTCACCCAAAGCCGCGCGGTCATCCACGCTCGGCTTCGGTACCACACCGTACCGCTGGTAGTCCAGGGGCACGATGCGACAATGCCTGGCCACCTCGCGCGGGGCCTTAGCGAGACGTCCACTCGACTTAATGGACGTCTCCGCCGCCTCGAACATGTCAACGACATGCTCTGCCAGCGGCAGAGAAGGCATAGCGTTAGCAGCAGGCTTACCAGCTAACCACGGCCTGTGCTCACGCTGGCTAGCCGACTGCTCCACGGGCAGATCTGGTCTAACACTTACCAACCACTGGCAAGCGTCAGACCAATCCTCCTCCGTGGCTAGCTGCGAGCGCTCTACAAGACGGGGGCCTTCGTCTTCCTCCAGAGCGCAAGCAACAGAGCTTGACGGCGGGTACGCTGCTATGCCTGGCAAGCCAGGGAGAACATGCGGGCCTGACAATACCGGCATGCTAATATCACTGGTTTGACCAGGAGCAGGCGCCGTGGTAGAGCGCGGGGCATATACCGCCCCACCATGGCCCCGGCCAGCACCAGCGACACTCTCGGCAAGCCGAGGTATGCGGTACCGCTGGCCTTCAGCGCCCAGGGCCACAGTCTGAACCGTGGATTCTACCCCTGGGAGAGTAGAACCATGGAAAAAGGCGCCTGTATTCCCCGCGAGGGGTGCACAGACGTCATAATCCATGTCCACGTCTTCAGACGGCGACCCCAACAGGTAATCCTCATCCTCCTGGCCAGAGAGATTAGACTCCGGGTCAGCAAAGAGAGCTAACCCGGACTGGCCAGGGAAGGTGCCATACGAGGTACTGGCACCCGCGGTGTGCGGATACCCCTGGACTGATAAGCAGCCCGCGGGTTCCAGCGACGACCGTCCACGGTCCCTATTGGGCGCGGCAATAAGCCTGCTGCCAGGGCCGTGGAACGCCCCCTCTAATGGGGCCACCTCTGAATCTTCAAACAACGGAAGCGTACTAAGGAACGTTGATTCAGAGGTGGGGATTACCTGCTCCGAAGCAGATGATGAGGTCAATAAAGGATTTGGTCCAGGAAGCTTGCCACGAAGCAACTCTGGAACCAAATCCTTGATTGTCCTCCTCATCTCTCCCAACATCTCGGTCCGGAAGGCCTCCATATCCACCGCGGACGAGGCCTTCCTCTTACCCTTCTTACTTACACCCTCTTTCTTCTGCTTCTTCTTCTCCTCCTCCACCTTGTCCTTCGCCTGCAAGCACAAGAATTCGGACATTAACTCGCCCCCCCAGTGCTTACATATCTCGCAATTAAGCAAGGGACCACAGGGGCTACACTGAAAACAGAGATGAGGGCCAAACTTATCCCTCAAAAATCGTCCACAGGACGCACAACCAGGTCTCTGAAAAAGGGCAAAGGACGAGGAGTATGAGCAAACTAGTTAAGCTTAGAAACTCACCAACTCAAGAGAAGGAAATGATCATAAAGATCATAATTTATCAGAAAACCAGCTTCGGACAACTTTAATTGTAAATAAAGAGCAAGGCTGATTATGACGTCATTAATCCTATGACAGGAAAAAATCGATCCCCAACAAACATCCCAGTGCAAGGACGAATTGTATCTCTAACCAGAACATGTACAGAATGGACATTTCGACTATACAAGCATCAGATATATACTGATAACAATGGCAAATAAAGTTAATTATCTCCCTTTCCTCTAAATAATTAACATCACCTCATATCAATAATTAGATACCTGACACCTTGTCTAGACAAACCATCCAACCTGATGAACTGGAGCACTCCACCACTGACCGCCTCTTAACTCTCTCCACCTCTAGGGGAAGGAATTGGATCAAGAGGGCAAAGTGAGAAGACCTTTATAATAGGCCTCCAACTCACTGGACATAGAATTTTTGGTTAGATAACCTAACAGTATTAGTAGGAAATGGAACCATGGTGGAGAGACACAAACCCTCTGCTGATGTCATGTCCATAATATTTCTTCACACAGACCTGTGGACATAAACACAAAGAGAGATTAGTCTTATATAGCACCTAGTTGAAATAAACCAACTAATCAAGGCGCTTATCACGTTTAGCGCTAGTCCCAGAAACACATTACAACGGGACAAAACTCGCTAATTTTACTAGAAGTCACCTGATTTAAAGGTCCAAGGCCCTCCTGTGGCGAAGTTACTCTTTCTGCCATCTTTCTCAGGTAACAACAGTTCAGAATTGTGTCAAAAACGCTTATAAATGAGTCACAAAAAGCACCAGCACAAAAGCATGTGTAGTCTCTTAGCCAATAAATTAGCAAAGAGGTAGTGCTAGTCTGCGCATGCGCGGTGGTGGGGCTGGCATCCGCCAGACTACGCTCTGACTCCCTGCCCAGTAGGGGCACCTAACTGTTTTAATCTGAGTGTTTATTGAGTGAAAGCCAATATTTAGCAATATCAAAAGTATTAGGGAGGTAAGTATACTCTTGATGTGAAATTGGTTTTCATATTTGTCACATAGTTTGCATCTTGACGTAAGAATATGTGTTGTTGTAATCGTCTCTCCAATGCAAGTGACAGGCGTCTTATAGCTCTGCACGCTGTTGACTTGTGGACATTGATTGCGTCTCCAGTCAACGATTGATAACACCCAGTGGCATAAAATCTTAAGGCTATTAGTACTTGTTCCAATGGTGACAGGGCTGCATTCCTATCAGTTCTATGTTGTATGTCTTCCTGTATATCTTCAACTAACCCGAGAATGTCATTCCCGCCAAAACGATATCGAGTAAACAGGTCCACATCATCATACATTTCTATAGGGTTATTTCTGTCGTGAATAACTCATGCTCTCCTAAGATCCCTACGATATTGTAGGTCTAAATCGAAATTATGAACTATTCCTGTCATGATCAACCACTAAATGATGCATTTCTCGTGCTACTAGCTGGACAATTTGGCAACGCCAATGTCTACGCCTCTGCTACGCCTGCCCCCTAGCAGACGTGAGATTTGAGACATCCCTGCGTCGTGACGCCCTATAAACACTAAATTGTGCAACCCACGTTTCCAATTTATGACAGACCTTGCCTGTTTTTCAACGAGCGACCAAGAAACGTCCCAATGGTGCAACAGGCCCCTGGTGCGTACAAGAAATGTACAATGTCTAGATATTATGTTTCCAAAAACTGGGTCATTTATCATCAAATCAATTCCCAATACATTCCCTATTGACATATTTGTCCACGACACAAAAATCTCAATATATCATGAACCGTTTGGGATATCGAAGTTCTGTAAATGGTGTCTGAGAGGCAATTCCGCCCCGGATCAGACGATCTAAATGCTGAAACAATCCGACCATAATTCCGTGATCTATCAGCAAATCATGGAAATATTGTTTAGTGGACAGATTTGCAATAAGATAAATGTTAATATGTTCACTAACGATTTTATTGTAGTAAGCAATAGTAGCCTCTGGTTTCTAGGGATGTCAACAATGTCAACCCTCTGACAGGGACAGAAGTAACAATTCCCATGATGTCAAATAATTGTTTTTATGCAGCATTTTCTCAAAAACTGGTCACTGAACCGAAAATAATTTTTGAGTCAACTTGCGGATCAACAGATCCTAGAAATATGTTAGGTGGGGCTTAGAATACACCTTCCGCATCCTCTGCGCGTCATAAGAGGCGACTAAAGGAGGTAAGGGTGAGGTAACCTTGACAGAAACCTCGAGTGCTGAAGACGGAGGTTCCAGGCCGCACGGCGCACTCTAATAAACCATGGATCCACGCACTTAACGCTTATGATCATGTCGATAGTCACTTACAGGACTGGCGGTATGATCAGCGAACGAAAAGAAGAAGAAGATGATCCGTAAAAAAATTCAAGGAGCAGTCGCTGACCGTATATTGCTCCAATACATTCCCTATGGGACATGTTGGGAACGGAAATGCAGCTTTCTGACAGGTTAACATGTTCGCCAATGACTCTATTTTATTAGTCAATAGTAGTATAATGTATACACGTATATGGCAAATATCAAGCATCTGGCCAACCTAGACATATGAATGATCTTGATTCCAAAAAATTGGGTTTATGCAGGATTTTCTCAAAAATGGGCCACCGGACGCAAAAAATATTTTGGCTCAACATGTGGGTCAAGACATGCTAGAAGTTTTTCCAGTTTCAAGATGATAGGAGCAATCAGTATCCGAATATCGCTCTCATACATTTCCTATGGGGACATTGTGGGTATGGAAATGCAGAGTTCTGAATGGTTAACATGTTCGCTAACGATTTTATTTCCCTAATCAAGAGTAGTATCATACATCTATGTATATGCAAAATTTTAACCATCTGACCGCCCTAGAAATAGGAGGTATCTTGATTCCAAAAAATTCAGCTTATGCCGGGTTTTCTCCAAATCTGGTCACCGTACACAAAGTATATTTTGGGTGGACATGCGGATCAAGACATGCTAGAAGTCTGTGAAGTTTCAAGATGATTGACAAAGAACTCTAGGAGTAGTCGCTTTCTGAATATTGCTCCCATACATTTCCTATGGGACTTTTTGTCCGCGAAAATGTGGATATCTCGGAAACCATACACCTAATCGAGAAGAAAAGTAATATCAAACTAGATCCCAAGGGGCACTACAAGTTGACCAGGTTTGAAGTTGATCAGATCAAAACTGTAGGTGGAGATAGTTTGCGAAAATCCTTGAGAATAATAATAATAATAATAATAATAATAATAATAATAATAATAATTATAATAATAAAGATCCTGAGAAAAAACAATAATCTGCGATAAATCGCAGATTAATTAAACAATGCATGTACATTCCTGGGTACACCGTACATGATACATCACATAGCTCTTGCGGTATACCAAGCAGAATCCCACCAGACTGTGACCTAAAAGTTAATTAAACACACGACATGTTGCGCGGAAGTTTGAATACCACTTTTCAGCGTGGTTCAGAAGATCTGATGAGTTGTGCACCAAGATTCACCACTCTTTCTACATACTGAAGAGATTACATATGGGCCGCGAGGCCCATCCGCAGGACAGCTCCTCTAGGTGTTGGTAGTGAGGAAGTCTTCTATTCAATTAGTTGGCCCCGGATGGCCATCCGAGGGCTTACAAAAAGTTAGATGCGGATGCTCTGATTGCGGACCAGAGAATGGGAACTGAATTCCGAGAGGCACTGCTGTGGTGTAGGGTACCAGTCAGCAGTAAGCAGTTGCCCACGTCTAGCACTGCTCTGGCCACACAACCTTCCACTTGTTCTCTCTTGCCGAAGTGTGGTCTCGATTCTTGATTTCTCGCTCCTTTTATACTACTAGTGACGTCAGAGGCAGGACGCCCAGCCAATCAGCGGGCGATCTGTAGCCAATCAGCATGCAGCTAGGAAGGGTGAGGATGCTATCATGTAGCAGACATTCTCCCCATTCATTTAGTACATACACGAGATTACGAAGTTCTGGTAAAATTTCAATGAGCTAATTTAGGATAACTCGACCATTTCTGGTCCGATTTTAAAAGGGTAAATAGTTTTGGATTGCTCGTCTCATTCCGGTCCTGATAGGTACCAAGAACGATGAGAATGGAGTAATTTAAAGAAATTACGTGCACTGACTCAGTACACTTTAGTATGCATTCTCTCTCAATGCTGACACATGTTGTCAGGGAAGCTCTGATGCGTGCGCATGCGTGTTACGCGATCTGACGGACTTAGTCGTTTTATAGAAAACTCTCTCATATGGCTCTATACACGCGTACTATCCCACCCAGGGGGGAGCGTGCTTGAGACGCACCCGGAGCGGTCATTCCGTACCCAGCCGAGGTGGGACGGTCCGTAGCCGTCCGGCCGATCCGCGCTACATAAGCATGTTGAATATTCTGAACCTAATTTGACTGGGGGCCGCTATATGGTAGCAACAGCTCCCAGTCAAATTACTCTTAAAAATCCAATAGAATGTTTATTAAATTGTAAATTCCTAAAAGGTATACAATTCGTACAAAAGTGATACTTTTCGATTTTAGTAATGGAGCTATACGTCATTATGATTGTGATGTCAGCTAACAAATGACATACTTGGTTATGATGTCATATACTTGAGTGACAGATCACATCCCTCAATTTAATGACTACGTTTTCTCAGGTGACATGACCTAGATAAAGGTGGATGTTAAGAGTTCATAGCATTGATCTCATACCATTTCATACTGTTCTTCTCCTTCACTGTCATGTGACTCTGGCATCACATCCAGTCGCGCCTTTTTGCCACCTGACGAATCTTCTTCTTCCATCTAAAACAATATCATTTCACACATATATTATTAGAAACGTGCATCAAGCAAACTTCAGAATAATAAGAAATTAAACCGATCACTTGATAACTTTTAACAGTGACAAAATTATACAAGTGTAACGTTTGTTACTCTACACTAAATATATGAAAACGGTTATCCTGAAGCTAGAATTTGTTTGTTTAGTGAATCTGTAAAGCTATCCTCCCTCCCTCCCTCTCTCTCCCTCTGATACATTTAATAAGAAGGCAGTTGCTCACATCATCCAAGTACTGTACATTCCAGACTCGGAGCTCACTGTCCCCTGAACCAGTGATCAAACGGCTTTCTTCTCGAACAAAGCAAAAGTCATAAATCTGTAAAATAAAGTTACATAAGAATAAACAACATCTACAACTATATATATATATATATATATATATATATATATATATATATATATATATATATATATATATATATAATATATATATATAATTATATACATATATATATATATATATATATATATATATATATATATATATATATATATATATATATATATGTATCTATAGCATTAGGCATATGTTTAAGATAATTTTCAACAACATGCATTATTAATTCGATTTCATTATGTGCAAATTTAACTTTTTAAGCAGAGTGATTAAGTAAGAGCAGCAGGAGACACTGAAACCCAGAATACTACTTGTAGCAGCTAATCACCCACCAACCCACTGGGTACACCCACATTGTTCAATCAGACAAGACTTAAACAGGGCTTGAATTTACCCTGGCTGAGTCACGAGTGAACAAGACTAATGACCAGGAAATTATGCTAGGAATAAAGATTATGTTATAGCCACTAATTAGCTGAATTGGCAATAGAGGGATCTGATCTGTCACTTAGGTATGTGATGTCATAATCAAATACTGGTATGTTACATGTTAATGTTACATGAAGTCACAATCAAAATGATGCTATAAATAACTGAGCCAATCATTCTAGTGGTAAACATTTTAAAATAGCTTTGCAGAGATTTGTATCTTCAGCACCAAGCTTGACTATTAGTCATAAATGTGCAACAGCAGCCGTTTAATGAAAATCCAGTAAATATAAAATATCTTCACTTTTCTGGTAGAGCACCTTATGCTGATGCTAGATTGAATCAAAACCAATCAGCATCAGGTGTTAATCAGGCAATGAGTTCTACCGGAAGAGTGAAGATGCTTTATTCCCATAGATGAGGTAGCCTTGAAAATTGGAGACAAGCAAGCACTGATAGAAACACGTCAACCTTTAGACATGGATTAGCAATGATGGATAAGATATCCTATGGGATATGCCGAACACAATGTTTTCATGAGATTGGTAACACCAGTGTTCAGCTTTTCTCCATCCCACCTCCTCCATTAGATCTGCACTCAAAGCCAACACAGCACGCTGACTGGTAACCAACCGCCTTTGCATTATTGCAAGTCACAAGAAAATGTAAACTATATCTCCATATATATATATATATAAATATGCAATTAAATAATGACTATGGGCCATTGATGAATGGGCAACTTAATTTTTGTTGTGTTACATGTACATACCTCACTCCTGTGTCCTACAAGTGTGTAAAAACAGTGCTGAGTATCCAGGTCCCAAAACTTCAACATAGTGTCTTTTGAGCTACAAGTAAAACAAGAGGCCCAAGGGCCTGTGATGCTTACCTGGACCATTAGCATTTAAAGTATTTGCATTTAAATATACACGATTCTTTACATTAAACTAGAGGCGCCCAATGGGCCTTTAAAACTAGAATGGTCATTAACAATAAGTAGAACTCTAATAAGTTGAGCAGACTTGTAACAAGAAAACATAGGCCATGTTTCTTTATCAATCAACTTCTATTGAACAAACTTGTACGGCCTTTAATATCATATCTCCCAAATTCCGTTCAGTGGCTCTGGAGACAAAGTCGCCTTCATGAAAACCAGGCCAACTATTTGGCCAATCAACTTCCCTTGAACATACTTGCTTCAGCTCATGCCCTAAATATTTTATGAGTTTTGAATCAATTGCTCATACAGTTTTGCCGAAGATTTTTAGACATTTCTAAAAATCGACCAAAGTCCATGATGGTCGCCGGCCAAATTGGCTGATCAGCTTCGTTTGAATAAACTTGAATCTCTATTCCCTAAGGATGCTTTCAGCCAAATATAATTGAAATCGGCCCAGAAGTTCTCGAGAAGACATTTTAAATATCCTATTGCTTTAGTATGGGAGCTTTTGGTGGGAAAACGATCCAAGATAGCTGCCAAACCATTTATCCGACAGTTTTGAAAACTGCAAATTTGAGATTAGAATACCCAAAAACATATATAAAACCAATTTCGGCCGCAAAATCCATCAAATAAAAAAATCCAACATGGATGCCAAACCCCCAAGCGGTTTTGGAGAATATTTTTAGACATTTCTAAAAATCGGCCAAAATCCAAGATGGCCACCGGTCAAATTGGCCAATCAACTGTGGTTAAACAAACCTGAATACCTATGCCCTAAGGATGCTTCTTCTGAAATATAATTGAAATTGGCTCCGCGGTTCTTGAGAAGTCGTTTAAAGAAAAAGTTGACAGACGATGGACACATGAACACATGACGGATGGTCGCCTAGGGCTGTGAGGTATACCAGTACTGGAAGCGTCACCGGTTTTGTAAGCATGACGGTTCGAAAACCGCTGACACAATTTGAAATCCGCAAAACCACATATTTATGAAAAACCGGTTTTGTAAATATTTGTTTTTCAATAATATATCATCAATGCATAAAATTGCATTCATATCATCACTTAATGCATAGAAAATCAATAAAATAATACAAGGGGAAATAATTTTCATTTTTTTAGCATCTTGCGAGTATGTTGCCAGATTGTATAATGTGTTCAGAAACCAATCTACTAGTGTTTACAGTAGCATGTTGTGATTTATGAACGCACAATACCATCTGGCAAACCGGGAATCTAGGTGAGTTTATTACGATACTTCTAATGCAAACATGTGTATTGTATATAGCAATATTCAACAAGTCTCGCGGGCACCCAAACTGGTCATCAAGCACGGGACTGCGACTGTGTGTATTTAACGCTTATCTTTGAGAATGCATTCTTACGTAATGTGTACCAACTGTATTATTTGTATTACACAATGGAACATCTGCTCTAGTTATTTGAAAACATAATGGATGTCAAGTTGTTGCTACCTTAGGCAGCAACATGTTTCAGTAAAAAATTGTCAAAATAATCAGCTACATGTGATTTAATATTAGTTTAATTTAGATAGATGTAGAACTAATCTTATCTCAGGATAAAATGGGTTAAGTCTGGCATAACAGCTGGATTCAGAGTGAGAGACTGCTAATAAAAACAACTCATGCGGCTTCCAGCTGGCAAAATTAATCTGTATATTAAGCGCCCCTCGCATCATAAATAAACTCAACCATTGACATCCTGATGTGTAACAGGAGTGAGTCCATTGTAAATATTTAGGCATGTCTGCATTCACTTTCATAAACACTCAGAGGGTGTGAGCGGGTTTAGCCAATCAGAATGCGGTGTGCTGGGTATTTCTAAAATATACTAAAATATGCAAGACTACTTGCGTGTATGTATTTCTGGTAAAATCTAAGAATATTTTTCACGGGGAGTTTTATATCAGTGCATGTCAATATAATGATACGGAGACAGTATTCGGCAAAAATGGTTTATTTAAATATTAAACAGGTTTCACTAAATATAGTATGATTACGAATTCGAGTCTACCACAAAATAAACAGTCTATTTTCGTGGTACTGCCAATTAGATTAAATTTTTTTACTATTAGCCATCCAATAAACCGGATATCCGGTTAAAACCAGATACAAAATCAACACCGTCACCAGTTTCACTTTTTCCAAAACTGTGCAGCCCTACGGTCGCCACGACATAAGCTCACTTGGCCTTTTAGGCCAAGTGAACTAACAAGATAGAAAAAATAAATTTCACGAGAAAAATCTACCAAACAAAATTCTGAATGGAAATTGTGGCGCCTATGATCATAGGATAATTTTAGCCAAGTTTGGTTGAAAATGCTCAAAGTAGTAAGAAGAAGCAATTTGGCAATTTCCGGTAAATTTGTCATAAAATCTAATATTTTCACCCAAAAGTAGTAAGAAAAAAGTTGATTAATCAAAGTTCTGAAGACGCTCTAAAGCCTACCACCATAGAATCCACCTAGTCAAATTTGGTTGAAATATGTCAAATAGCTAAGGAGTTGCATTTTGACCATTTCCGGTAGATATTTAAAAATAAAATCCAATATTTTCACCTAAACAGTTGACGCATCAAAATTCTCTATGGAGGTTCTAGAGCCCATCACCACAGGATCCTTTCAGGCAGATTTGGTCGCAATCGCTCAGAATGTTAAGGAGAAGCAATTTGACAATTTCTGGTACATTTTTCAGGCCAGGTGAGCTAATAATATTACGCTTCAACCCTTTAGTGGTCCAGATTGGTCAAATGAATTCAGACATTTGTTTAGGAAATGTCCATTTACAGGCCAACAGAATACTATTTTTGACAATTTATCACTGGAATAACTCTTGGAAATTTTGTTAAAAACAGTCTTCTGGACAAATCCATAGGAGTTGCAGACACTGGTTTTGGCCAGCTTGACCATTAAAAGATTAAGACTCCTAATCATGAGACTGTATGTCACGCCCTCTTATTGTTCCAATGGATCTTTCCAATTTATCCATCAATCATATGACATCATAATCAACTATGTAACGTGTAGGATGACATCATAATCAATTATGTCATGAATGACTTTGTAAGATAAGTTTGTCACGAATGCTTAATTCATGACGGACTAAGTGTTGTTGTACAAATTGTATGTCTTTACTATTTAATAAACATGCTGTTGAATATTTTGAAACTAAATTGACTGAGCAATTACAACAGCTTAGCTGTATAGTTTTCTGGAAATTGATAGTGAAGAGTGGGTGGAGATTAGCTATAGATGGGCGGGGCATAGCTGAAACTGGATTCCCCACTTATGCTGAGCCATTCATTTCAATGGTAAATTTTCTAAAAATAGTCTTCTCTCGACAGTAGCTGAGAAAAGATATGGATTCTCTTGACCACTAAGGCTCTAAAGTTCATCCCGCCATACCATCCACAGTCTTGAGAAATATCTATTTGCAGGTCAACAGTAAATTCCAGTGGTAAATTTACAAAAATAGGCTTCTCATGTCCTGCAAATGGACATTTACCAAGCAGAGTAAAAATATCAATTTTCTCGAAAAATCTTGACCATTAACCCTTTAAAGGCCAAATTTGGTCAAGAAAATTTTATTATCTGCCTATTGAATGTCCATTTACAGGCCAAGAGAATACAATTTTTGAACATTTATCACTGCAATGACTGGCTCGAATTGAGCCAGCCATTCCAGTAGTAAATTTTCAAAGATTTTATTCTCTTGGCCTTTAAATGGACATTCCACAAGACCATACAAGAGGCCGGTTTTTGGCTGGCATGACCATTAAAGGGTTATAGTGTATATATGTGTATATATATATATATATGTAAATAGCATTCAAGTGTCTTGCGGCACTATGGACAAAAGCATATTCAGACTTCATACCTGGTTACTAGGATATCCTTATGTTTCATGAAGCACACCTGCGTTACGTGATCCTTGTGACCTTTAAGCCTATACAGACCAGACTCACTGACAACATCCCAAACAATTACATCTGTATCCTGCAAGCAAGTAAGTCACAGATAAAATGGGAGAATACCATTAGCAAAAACATGACTCCTGTAATGGCGGCATACAATGAATACCAATGGCAAAATGTTAATTATCATAGATGACAGGTGTGTGTGTGTGTGCGCGTGTGTGTGTGTACGTGCGTTTGTGTGTGCATACATGTGTTGTTCCAATTAATTGATTTCAGATTCAAGAAGCAATATTATTTATTTGCTTCTTGGATACCAATTTACATATTTTCAATACAGGTTGTCCGCCGAAGGCATTGCCTATTGTGGTGGCGGACACCTAACATTAAACATACATATACAATTACACACACAGCTTAGCATAGAATGTGAGATATACTTGTGAATGTACAGATACGGTACTGAGCTAAGTAGACATAGAAAAAAGAACAAATGATACAATACATCTATGTTTTTCCTTTTAGTTATTGAGATTAGAGATTTATATTTGTGTGTGGGGGGGGGGGGGGGGGGGAAGGGGGATGGGGGTTATGCATGCTAATTACCCCAGCTCAACCCATAGGTTGCTATTTAGTAGTGGCACTTGTTGATGTGCGTCAGTTTGAAGGAAGCAGTAGTCACGATAGCTGTAATAGTGCATTATGATGTAGTAATAGTAGTAGTAGTAGTAGTAGTGGGTGGTTGTTATGATAGTAGCTATGGCAATGATACAGGAAGTGTGTGATCTTAGTTATCTTGGCATTGTGTTTTCTAGATCTAGTATGTACTGAGCATGCTAGTTTTAATTATGTCTTTGTATGATTTTAGTGTTAGTATTTTTTCGCGCGTGTGTTTATCTATATTATTCCACGCTTTGACGACACCAACTGAAATTCTAGGTTTCCCTATGTTTGTTCGTGTGTATCTAATGTGGAGATCATGTTTGTTCCTAGTGTTATATGTGTGGATTTCGATGTTGTTTGCAAAGCTGTGGGTTATAGATTTAGGTAGGATTTTGTGATGAAAGGCTCTGGAAATGTTGATCATCTGTGACTTGCCTATGTCTGTGAGTTTAAGAAGTTTTTGTGTTTTGAAGATGTTTTGACCCTTTGCTATTTTTGAGAACATTTTAATGCATTTTTTCTGCATTCTTTGCAATTTTGCTAATTTGGTTTTTTGTGTGTTAGTCCAGATGGCATTGCAGTATGTGAGGTGTGGAAGGATCAGTGTGGAATACAGGGTTTTAATGGTAGCTTGTGTTAGGTATGGCTTTAGTCTTTGAATGACCCCTATGCCTCTTGCTACTTTAGCTATGACTACCTCAATTTGTTTGCCCCAGTTTACTCCTAAGAATTTAGCAAAAGGAGCTTCTTCAATTTCTTTTTTATTAATATAGATTTTTGGAATACTATTGTTTCTTGATTGTCTAGATTTTGAAAATAGCATGTAGTTTGTTTTATCAACATTTAATGATAGCTTGTTTACTTTGAACCAGTTAATAACTTCTGCCATTTCTTTATTTACTCTTTTGTATAATATATACAAGTTTTTGGCGGAGCAAAAGGCATTGGTGTCATCGGCAAACAGTATTAGTGACAGATTGTGGCAAATTTTGGGCAAGTCATTCATATAGAGTAAAAACAGCAGAGGGCCAAGAATTGACCCCTGAGGAACAACACAGGCCAATTTCCTGTTTTCAGAGCAGGTTGCATTAAATAGCATGCATTGTGTTCTATCAGTTAAATAGCTCTGAAACCAGGCAAGTGCAAATCCTCGGATTCCGTAATCGGCAAGTTTTCCTAATAATATATTGTGATTGATAGTATCAAAAGCTTTTGAAAGGTCCAAGAAGACGCCCAGTATATGTTCTTTCTTTTCAATTGATTCAATTATTTTTTCTGTCATTTCAACTAGTGCGAGCATTGTTGATTTGATCGGTGATTGATTAGTTTGCATGTCCAACCAACAGATTGATCATGATTTCAGAAATCGATTTTGACTACTTAGAAATTTATGATATTAAAACTGCAGAAGATGATTACTTTTTGGCAATCAATACTATTTTAATTTCATTTTTACACCTATATGATATAGTATTACTCCATACGAGTCCATAGTCTAAGACATTAACCTTCTCAACACTGAAATAGTATGCTAATGGCAAAACCACGATACCAATAACATGTTGCATATTTTGAAACTTATTTGACTGGGAGCCGTTGCTGCCTTAATCAAATTAGTTTCAAAATATTCAACAGATTATTTGTTACATTATTACAGTATCCACGAACATGCAATAATTGTTGCATTCAAAGTCTTAGAATGGGTGAAAATGAGAAACTGTTGGTGTCGATCATTAATTGATCATCGATTAGTATGTAAAACCAATCATCGATCACAAAAATAGTACTAATTCCCAACACTAGCGTGTATAAGTGTGTGTGTGTGAATGCATCAAGAGCTCACATTTGAACATTACAAAGGATCTTGGCCTGAAAAAGGAGTTCCGAATGTTTGCCATCATCCCGGTACAAATACCTGGATCCAGATTAGATAAAATTCTGGATCTATGGATATCCCTTATGGACCGATGTGTCTCAAATTGTAACAGAAGAAAGGGTGTGATTGTACATTGACGCATAGCTAGGTATGGATCACTCTATTAACTCTTTTACCGACAAATCCATGAAAAAGTAAATTCTTTACGATATAAAACTTATTCCGGTGAATATTTTGAAATTAATTTGATTGGAAGTCATGGGTGCCTAAGGCAGCAATGGCTTCCAGTTAAATTAATTTCAAACAAGAAGATCAGTACTGATCACATGTCCCCCGATGGGTGTTGTTAGTAAAACAAATTTTCGCGATTCCTGCCTTTACAAAATTGCGTGTGTGTATATGCATGTGAATCTATGGTGGCTACAACACTACAACATATGTAATGGTTGAGTGTTTGATAAATTACACACGCAGGCACATGTAGTTAAAGTTATCAAGTGGAAACCAAGTTTTTCCGCCAAATTTGGTCATTATTTAAGGGGGACAACTCTGTTGCGCCTCGACGCATGTCTCTGAAATGCAATCCCCACTGAGGACTAGTGACAAGGAATGAGTATGCCAAATCTGAAATAAATCCATGCAGACTATGTAAAGTAATTGAGCGGAAAACAAATTTTCCTTGAATTCTATGTCATTCAAGCGGGATAACTCCATCACATCTAGATGCACATCGCTGAAATGCAATCCCCACCGAGGCCTCGTCATAAGGAATCACTATACCAAATTTGAAAGAAATCCATGCAGGCTTGCTAAAGGTATTGAACGGAAACCAAATTTTCCTTGAATTCTACGTCATTCAAGGGGGATAACTCCATCATATCGGGACGCGCGTCTATGAAACGCAATCCCCACCGAGGCCTCGTCATAAGGAATCACCATACCAAATTTGAAATAAATCCATGCATGCTAGCTAAAGGTATTGAACGGAAACCAAATTTTCCTTGAATTCTGCCATTCAAGAGGGATAAATCCATCACACCTGGACGCGCATCGCTGAAACGCAATCCCCACCGAGGCCTCATCATAAGGAATCACTATACCAAATTTGAAATAAATCCATGCAGGCTAGCTAAAGGTATTGAATGGAAACCAAATTTCCCTTGAATTCTATGTCATTCAAGGGGGATAACTCCATCATATCGGGACGAGCGTCGCTGAAACGCAATCCCCACCGAGGCCTCGTCATAAGGAATCACTATCCCAAATTTGAAATAAATCCATGCAGGCTAGCTAAAGGTATTGAACGGAAACCAAATTTTCCTTGAATTCTGTCATTCAAGAGGGATAACTCCATCACATCTGGACGCGCGTCGCTGAAACGCAATTGCCACCGAGGCCTCGTCATAAGGAACCACTATAACAAATTTGAAATAAATCCATGCAGGCTAACTAAAGTTATCGAGTGGAAACCTAAAGTGTGCCAGATGGACGGACGGACGGATGGACACACACACGGCCGCCGCCTATTACTAGTGTCCCCGTCGATGGCCGTCGGGGGACAAATATTCAACAGTTATGGTTAACTTGAAAATGAGACAAAGGGAATTTATTGGTGAAAGGGTTAATTTGTTGCTGACAATCATTGAACAGACTCGGCAGAGGTTTTGAAACTTTCTTACGTTGCCAAAGTTTAGCTCAAAAGTACAATTCTGGGTAAGTAATATTGATCAAAGCTCCAATGTGGTAGATACGGAATTATGAAATGGACAGTAGATCACTAACCTTACCACCCGACACCAATCTCAGTCCTTGATGGTCAAATCTGAGAGCACCAACTGCTGTCTTATGACCACTAAATGTAACTGTATTTTCTGAAGTAATCAGATCAAACACACGAACAGTGCCATCCTGATAGCCAACAGCTAAATGTGGAGTTGTCGGGGAACTCGCTAGAACTGTGACCTCCGAATTCTCACCATAAAGCTCCATATACTGAAACAAGAGAAACAAACTAGATAAAATATCAAAATAAATTTCCTGTAAACAACAAGCATTCCAACGATATCTGAGTCTGGTCATTCAGCCCTTTTATTTCACAGTGCGATCCTGTGTTGTGCTACAACTTGTGACAAATTAGATCAAGAGTTTATGAGAAACACAAACAGACACAGAGACTTGAATGCCATCCCCTCTTTCAATTACATGCTTTATGGGGTGATGGTAATTATTCAGAATTATGGACATGCGAAGTTAACATGTTTCCAAAACAAAAACAGATGTAAGAAAGGTTCTGTTGAATCTTTTGAGCATAATTTGATTAGAAGCTGTTGCTGCCTTCAAGAGTATGTTTTACTTTATCTTGGAAGCATGTCATACATGTATTATTTTTTAGCTGTACAGTAATCATTACCTTTTGCAAATACATTGATATGATTGAAATACCATGATTATTTCAACTGTTTATCCAAAGGGCCCTAATGCAAACCACACACACCCCTTCCAAACCCTACACACACACTCAACCACCTCCACCCCCCCTACAAGTACAGAGACGGCGCTGCAAACTGCAAAGTGCTACCAAGATTAGCCAATTACAACTTTTCTTAGACAAAGTTATCTATATTCGCCAAAGTTTTCCAATCAATCACTACAAGTTAATCCTCTTAACTGAACACTTCAGACCAGAAACAAGATTCTGTTAAATATCTCGAAACAAATTTAACTGGAGGTTGTAGCTGACCTGTCACTCAAGTATCTGGCAATCAAACATGTCACATGTTAGCTAACGTCACAATCAAGATGATGAAGTTCTGCTATGAAAACCGAAGTCTGTCACGAAAGCGTATGAATTGTATGTATAAGTTTTTGCTGAATTTACAAGATAATAAACATTTGTCAAATATTTTGACTTATTTTAATTATGATGTCAGATAATTGAGTGACGGATAAATTCCCTCGATTGACTTACCAGCATTTTACAAATACGCAAGAACTGAACAAACATGTATGGAGGCTGTGTAGCTCAATGATCTAGAGCATTCACATGCTGCGAGAATCGAATCCAAATGTTACGGGTTCGATCCCGCACTTAGGCACATGGATAGCTGTAAAAACCTGTGCAGTCCCTGTCCTTTGGAGGGGACATAAAGTCTTGGTCCCATATCATGTGGTGTGACTAGTGTCTGTGCCATGGGGGGACGTAAAAGAACTCACTCTGTGTCGGGCCCCGTATCGAGAGCCCAGTAAGTGAATACACGCTGATAGGAAAGTCAATTGTCAGGCCTAAAGTGTGCAGATGATGGAATCTCACAGTGAGCTCTATCTGATGGCGCCTAAGGCTCAGCGGCATGGCTTGTGGCACGGACTCACATTATGTCGGAGTTGTCATCTCTGGTCTCAGTAACATCCCGATGTGGTTAATGGTGATAGGATGGTGATGGTATATAATAAATAAAATAAATTGTACTGTCGCAATAATAATAAGTACCAGGCACATCGCTAAGAGTTAGAGATGACAGCCTAGATGGATGTCCTAGGAAGGAGGATAAGATAAGTTACATGATGACAAGGGTTAGAGTCTTATGGCTGCATCTGACAACATATTATTATCCATGTTGATATCATTTAAATATGAAACAAGGGAAGGCACTCACTTTTTCCTTCATTTTTAAGTCCCAGATAATGACATTCTCACAGGCACCTACAGCACAGCGCTGTGCCTTCTCTGATCCAGAATCAAGGAATACAATGTTAGACTTTACTGTTCCAATCAGTCCAAATACAGACCCAGGTACAAACCGCAAGTACTGCCGAGTTAAACCCATGTGTAAACCTTAATCTATTTCCTTAATTAAGAGGACCGTCTTCTTCCAATAGTGATTCTGCAAAACAACATAAAACATTGTGATTATTTAACTTTCAGGTACCCTTGCCCGACGTGTGTGTGCATGCGTGCATGCATGTGTGTGTGTGTGTGTGTGTGCGCGTGCATGCATGTGTGTGTGTGCTAGAGCTGCGCAATCTTCCAAATATATTGAGGATATCGCGATATTATCCTTATCGTCATTGTCTGATTTCCTAATATCGGCAAAATTGTGAGTTGTCTAACTTGTATTTATGAATAAAATCAATAAAATCAGTCTGTCATATTTATTTCAATACAGTACTACAGTGAGTCAATTCAACCAGTGTATAATTATTTACTTAATCTTATTCTATAATGGGTCATGTGCAGTATCAACGCACATATTTTTCTTGCTATCGTTATTATTCTGTGTTTTTACTACTTTCAGGTAGAACATGTTACCAATCAGCGTGGTTTATGCCGATCGGATCCAAAATGCATTTGATGAATCCAGAATATTTCAGGGTCCTTGCGGAATGGTGTGGCTTCTGCGTCATCAGGATCGTGATGGAGCATTTCGATGATTCTATAATTGACTGCTGAGATCCCATGTTGTGGGAGATTAAAATGAACTGCTAGGGGTGTGTTCTTAACAGGCCTGTGCTGTAATATTTCCAATGGTAATCCATAATAGGTTGCCGTATATGTTTTAAGGGGACATATGGTAACCTAAAGCTAAGAAAACTCATTGATGTCTATATTAACATCAACAGATTACGGTAACCTGTTTCAGGTTCCCTAAAATAATTTAAGGCAATTTCATGGAGAACGTTTTCAACAGGTTACCATAACAGCACAGGTCTGCTTAAATGTTCATTCGATACATATTTGAAATTCTCGTTTTGTTTCACCAGCATATTGTTGCATGTAATTAAATAAATAACATTTGTTGTATGACATAATGCATTGGTTTTAATATGATAGCTTAATCCTATATGACATCATTTGAACAGTTTTTGTCCATTTTTAAACAAAATGCGCAATTTGCTTTGGTGCAAGGGATGACTGGGTTGGTGATGGGCCTGCCTTGGATGCCAAATATTCTGCCGTCTGTGAATTTGGCTGTGACTAGTGTATCTTTAAAGGTTGGATTTCGTCCGTGTCCAAATAATCACGGTTCTGTGAATGATGAGGCAGTTGAGCGACATTTAGGGCTGCTCTGGTGAAGGATTACTTGTTTACCAAGTTTGCTATGTGGATTCGAGTGGATGTGTGTGGCGCTTTGGGTGAGAGGAGTGTTTCTCGTATGTTTGTGAGAGCTCTGTTAAGGCTCTGTTTTAGATCTTTCTCAGGATAACTGTGATTGATATAGAGTGGTGTATCATTTCGTATACATGTTTAAGAAAGCCCTCTCTATTGAATATTCTCTTGATCCTGAGTGGCTGCTCATATGGGTTAGGTTTTTTGGTGGATTCAGGGTGTGTCAAAGAGAAGTGTAAATAACCATGTGTGTCAGTGGCTTTTGTGCAAAGATCAAATCTATGTGTCTTTCAGGGTGAAATGTGACAATTCACGCCTTCGCAGTAGACTATTATGGCTAGTCAAACATGACTGTAGACCTAATTCCGTTTTAGCCAATCAGATTTAAGCTTTAAGATTTCACTTTTGCAAATAGCGAATGTCGGTTTTATAACAAATTTGTTACCTAGTTAAATAAAATAGTGAGAACGGCATAAAATAGGCCTACAAAGTTTATGTTTAGTTAATATGCACGCGGGAATCAGGAGATCAATTTAATCCATGCTACTACCGATCAGTATTGTTCTAGATGATCTGTGTCTGGTATGAGCCATGACCACGGCGGGGGTTGGGTTTTCGTGGCAATTATTACAAGTTAAAATACACCTTATGCTCACGCCCAATCACCTAAATGATATATTGTGATACTGCGATATTTTTCTAGATATCATTATCGTCTTCTAAAAGCCAATATTGCCCAGCTCTATTCGCAAGGCCGACTGTGGAATGACTGGCTCTAGAGAGACCATCAATCCCAGCATTCACAAGTAAACGTGTGCCAGTACATAGCGACTGGTGCACACAGTCTGAATGACGGAGATGAGTATTTCTACCAAACATACCCGATCTCCAGATCGAAGAACATGGCCAGGTAAACAAACCTCTGGGATGGAGGCACCTCTGATTTTTTAAAGTTGATTATCCAGCCTAAATCTGTGAGTTTTCAAAACTATTCCCAGATTTGCCGACACTTTCCTGATTGTCTGATTTTAACAGCCAGTCGTCTATGTAAGTGTGGACTGCTATGCTTCTCCTGCGGAGGTATGCTGTGATAGCAAGAACCACCCGGGTGAAGACCCGAGGAGCTGACGAAATTCCAAAGAGAAGAACTTTGAATTTCTATTGAAACATCCTGAAACGCGAATCTCAGAAACCCCAGAAAACTCCTCACAATTGGAATGTGGAAATAAGCATCTTTCAGATCTATTGACACTGTGTTCATATTACCTCCTCTAACCCTGCCAACACAGTTTTGAAACTCGGTATGTCTATGAACTTGTTTAATGGCTTGAGATTAAGCATTCGTCTCCACCCTCCAGTGCTCTTTGTTACCAGAAACACGGTTGAGTAGAAGCCCGGGCAGTCTTGTGCTGCCTAAATTGCTCCTTTTTTGCATGAGGGAATTTATCTCCTCCTCGATACACAAGCATTGATCTGGATGTCTTGGATTTTGAGTCCACATGGGGACCAGAGACAGCTGCGATGGCGGGCTTACTGCTCAGTCGGGCTGGTACCCAACTGAAAGCTATCACAAGACTAAGCAGTCCTGAGTTAACCGCTCCCACTCTTGCTTGTGGAAGGCCAAGCGACCTACGGGTCCGCCTAGGGATAGACGTGGACACGAGTAATGCAAGAGTGGCACTGTCTCTGGTTGCACTGGAGCAGCTCTTGTGGTAACCAGCCCATCAGGCATGGTTACCACGACCAGATCCTTGCACGCCTCAGCCGACGCTGTGTGCGCATGCTGCGCTGGAAGAGCCTGCACCTCCCCACCCCTCCCCAGTGGCCCTATGCCTCTGACTTGACCAGCACCACCACAGGCCTGCTGCGGACGAAACGCAGGGGGCACTGCGCAAACATGCTCTCTACAAAGCACTTCAAATTGCTCCCATAGTGCCCTCTAATTATTCACCAGAGTGGCAGTCTCTTGGAGATGTTTGCATCCCTCCCCTCTGAAGTGACCAGGACCCGACAGAGCCATATGCAGCAGCCTATTGTAGAGATCCTGTGATGGGCACAGGTTGTCTAGCGCAAACATGCGCCTTGCCCTAACACTCCTAGTGATGGCCCATGTCACACAATCCAGAGCCAGGTTTATCAAATCCTGGATGGCTCTCTGGACTGTGACCGGGCTTGCTTGATGCGATACAGAAGCAGTGTCTACCCCCTGCAGCATGTTAGAGACGTGCAAGAGGGCAGAAATTGCAGCTGTCATCCGTGTCGCGTAATGCGGTATTGTCACTGCACAGCACACCTGTACATAGCGCGGGAGCCTGGCTGCGTGTCCTCGCCTA